>JBBPCZ010000002.1:16198955-16214528 GCA_037974445.1 Brycinus macrolepidotus | reverse complement strand
AGAGAGAGAGAGAGAGAGAGAGGAGGGCTTTAAACTTACTTTAGTTAATGTTCTTTCTCACCACTTTTAATTGTTCCCCTTGCACTACAACTATTAGTAACATGGTTAGCAATCAGATTCACTAGATATTTTATAAATATAATAGGCATAAATGATTGAGTGTTATTATAAGAATGGTGTGCTGATCTCTAGCAGAGGCATGCTGAGTGAAATGCTGGAGCAGAGTGTTCCTGTTGGTTGTTCTTTTAATAATGATTTTATCGTAGCCAGCGGACTAAATGGGTCCATTATTTTTCATTCTCCGTGCAGTAGAGAATTGTAGATTGGATTGCTATTTTTCCTTTTGTAAAAGTTGTAAATGTGCTGCATGTCCAAAAGTATTCAAGCACTTCTCCTAATTAGTGAATTTGGCAACTTTAAGGTGCTCCCATTGCTGACACAGGCATATAAAGGTCCTCAGTATTGGGCTGTGGAGCAGTGGAACTACATTCTCTGGAGTAATAGAGCACCATCCAGTACCTGTGTTGGGGTGGCATTTGAGAAGGCTTACTAATCAACTTGACTAAGCATTGGCTCTATCGTTGGGAGATCGCAAGTTTAACACCCGGTGGTGCCACAGCTGTCTGTGGTCTGAGAACATAATTAGCCTCAATCTCTCAGGGTTGAGACGATGACCCTGCTCCTCCCTCCCAGCAGTGTGGGCGTCTGTTACAGAACTGGCATTTTTCCTTCGAGCAATGTTCAATCATGCTGCATTAGTGACAGTTCGAAAGGGTACGGTGACTGTCTTGACATGATTCTTCACCTTTCACCCTCTCAGTGTTGGTGGTATCATGTGACTAGCTAGTGGGTGGAATTGGACATGACTAAAGCACGGAGAACATTGGGGAAAATGCAAAAATACCCTTAATTTTAAACAAAACATTGGACGAGCAGGTGTATTTTAACCTGTGTGGAATGGATCCCAGATATGCCCAAATTGGCATGAGGATTCACAGAAAATATTTATCATGTAATTTCATTTTTTTTTCTTTTCATTCCTCTTAACATCAGTGATATGACAGTGGAAAACTGATTACGAAGAGAATGAATGATAAACAAATGGAAACAAGAGAGGAAAACAGGCCAATGAAAATGATAAGCTGTCTGCCCAAACCGTATGTATGCCAGCCACATGAAGAGCAGGAGAACAAGTATCAGGAAAGACAGATATGACAAGACATTTACACAATTCATCAGGAAGGAGGGAGAGCCATTGAAAGCTGAAGCTCACTGCTCAGGACTGGTGCATTTCTTACCAGAAATGTAGCCACAGAACACCAAGCGGCAGCCTAAAAATAACCACAAAACTCAACTTTAATCTCCTTGATCTAGGATCACTCAAATCACTGTGTTATAAATCTCACAGTGATGGTCTTTATTGTAGGACTGCTGCTTATTAATAACTTGTAGTCAAAGCTAGTGTTAAAATACACATAGCACAAAATTGAAGAGGTTCAAGAAAAAAAAATATGACCTCAAGAGAGATATACTGATATCCTTTCCTTTCCATTACAGTGGAAATTTTTGTAGCGCTTAATGCCTGTATTCATAAGGCATCATCCATAAGCCTTTCATAACAACTGACATAAACCTGAATAAATATTTGTAAATGCTTATTCCAACACGCGTTAATTGTCATAAAGATTGCTTTAGTCAGTTTCAGCTCAGAAATGACAACTGACATGTGTCAGAATAAGCCTTAATAAATGTTCATGTAGGTTTATGTCAGTTATCATAAAAGGCTTATATAAGTGTCAGGTAGCCTTGTGCATACAAGCATTAATTAAAGTGTGACCGGTATTTCTTTATAGAAAGGCAAACTAAGCCCACTGCTGTTCAATAGTGATGGGATATTCTGGAAGAAGCGATTCTGCCACTGGAAAATTGTTCAGAATGAATGATTCAAAATTCAGCATTCTAAAAGGGTTTCAAATCCCTGCGATAATTAAGCACAGCAGTTCTTTCTCACATGTATATTTAGACAAAATGTTTACATTTCTGTTGTCTTGTCTGCCTGTAAATGAGCAATGGCCATAACTCAAACAGAGAAATCATTACTCACTTTCCATGATCAAATATATTATCCAAGTTATAGAATCTGCACAACATGACAAAATCCAACTCAATAATACTGCACGTGTGAACACAGCACACAGTATGAACCATGTAAAATTATTTTGCTACATTTAACCCATTAACCCAAGTAAAGCAGTGGACAGCCACGGACACATCGCCTGGGGACGGTACCTTGCTCAAGGGTACCTCAGTGGTGCCACTGGCAGTCCTGGGATTCGAACCCACAGATTCAGGCTGGGTAGATGATGCTTCGTCTTTTCAGTCACATGGTTTAAATTATTTTACCTTATGTTAATAGAACCCCTAATAGAACCCTATTAGTGGCTCCCTACCCTTCCCCTGCAGTAACCTTGTCCTTTTTAGCATTTTTTGTGCTAACACGCCCACTTCTGCTTAATGTAGGGCATGGTAATTAGGTAATAAAAGATTTGCTAACAGTAGACAGCAAGTGCTTCACCATCTACGTCATTTTCCAGCAACACCCCATACCCAGACCTGATCTTTCACTACAAGACACGCTGTAATTCTTTTCACTGAAAACCCATTAGAGAACAAATAAAACACAAAGTCACAGATGATAAGTCACATTTTATTGTGTGTCATGGTAAATCTTTGTGCATCCTTTCTACTTCCCCAGATCTTTTGCCACTGATCTTTGCCTCCTTGCTCTTTTTTAGGGCCATAATATATTCTCCAACCTGTCATCACGGGACTATGGAGACCTGATGCAGCTGCTGAAACAGTCCATCCTGGCTACAGACCTCACACTCTACTTTGAGTAAGTGCTGCAGTGTGTCTACATATCAAATACAGGACTCTCACACAACCATGCCCATACACGCTGTAAAGTCCTCAGCTTCAAAGAATACCAAAACAGTTAATTGATCCTTTTAATCTTTACTTATATCTCCTGTCCCTGATGTCTCTGCCATTAAAGAGCAGCAGTGTTTTTAGAGGATCAAAGGGTGGTTGTGTAAGATGGGATTGTGTTGGAATGTTGATTTCTTCATGCTTTCTAAGCCTCTACTGCCTCTTAGTGGTTGCAGGATGAACTGCGACAAAACAGTTGCAGAGACAGCCTAACAGCTCTGACAAACGTACTAGATTAAAAAGACCAAGGGGTTCCGAATTTATAACTGTCTGCAAACTGTATTAATGTTCCTGTGAAAAATGCAGTGTGAAAATGTGAAGATATGGCAATGTAACATTTTAAAGATGATAGTAAAAATGAACTGCGGGTGATTCCAGTTCACAGCTTTGAAAGGTGAATTGTGCCATTAGTAATCTGACTTCATCTCCATCTTCCACAGAAACAGAAGCAGTTTCTTTGAGCTGGTGAATAAAGGAGAGTACAACTGGAACGTTAAGGAGCACAGAGATATGTTCAGGTGAGATAGTGGGAGATCGATTATACCGTCTTCACAAAAATGCATCTTTACTGATTTGTTATACGGTTTATTTGCATAGTGCAGCCTTTTGTGTAATCAGTATTGGAAAGGCAACATTGAGATAATCATTTACAAGCAATATGTTGTGCATTCTTGCTATACGCATGATAACATGATTCTGTTCTCTTCGTATGTCAGGTCAATGTTGATGACAGCTTGTGATTTAGGAGCCGTGACCAAGCCCTGGGAGATCTCTCGCAAGGCAAGCATGACTCATTCTCTTTTCCCCTTAAGAAAAGTGTACACTTTCATTGTTTGTGATGGGTTGTTGCTTATTGTGTGTGCACACGTGTGTGTGTGTGTTTGTGTATGTATGTGTGTGTGTTCCTACAGGTAGCAGAATTGGTCACCAGTGAGTTTTTTGAACAGGGCGACAGAGAGAGATCCGAGCTGAAGCTGACTCCCTCTGTAGGTCCAGGCACCACACACACAACCACATGCAAACAGTACATTTACAAATGATTCTTCTTTAACCGCTTAAAAGGAAGTTTTATTTTTCAGCTATAAAATAAAGCTATTCAGCTATTCTGTCTATTGGACAGACAGATGTTTACAGTGAAAGAAAAAATGTTTCAGACACTTTTGTTTTTGTTATTTAACATTCATGCTTACGAATACAAACAAAAATATTTATTCATTAGCATGAACAAAGATATGTTTAAAATTACATGTAAAGGCAAAACATATTGATGCTACACAAATTAAAACAATAATGTTATCGTGAAATTTGCCCCCAGTGTCACTCTAAATGGTGGTGTGATTGGTTGGGAAGATGTCATATGGCATGTGGTAATCATCAAGAAGGAGCCTGATGATTAAGTTCTCTTTGAAAAAACACTGGAATGGAAAAAGCTACAGAACGTTAGCAAAGACCTTAAACATCCCTGTCAGTACAAGTGGTTAATATACAATTATAAAGTACAATTGGAACATTTGTAGATGTTCCCCTGACAGGTGAGCCATAAAGGATTTCTGTCAGACAACTGATAAGGATGGTAAGAGAGAAGCCAGCAGTCAAGAGTTGCAGGACAGCCTGATAACAGCAGGAACAACATTTACACAGAGAGCAAGTACTGAACTAGTATGAACTGCAGTACAATGAAATATGTGGTCCCACTTTATATTAGGTTTCTCTAGTAAATGTGTGGTAACAATGTATGCAACAACAGAGTAATTACTGGTAATGTATTCACTGTTATGGTAAGCAAAGTAAGTAAAGTGTCCATTTGTCATACGTGAACACACAACAGCACACAGTGTGAACAGTGTGAAATTCTTTCGCTGCATTTAACCCATTCACCAAGTGAAGCAGCGGGCAGCCAGGAACACAGCACCCAGGGAGCAGTGGGGACGGTACCTTGCTCAAGGGTACCTCAGTGGTGCCAGTAGCAATGCTGGTATTCGAACCCACGACCTTCTGATTGAAGGATTAACTCTCTAACCACTAGGGCACCAGCTGGATTACAGTGGTGAAGCTTAAGTAAATACACGTCTATAAACTTCAGTTTGTACTCATGCAATTACATTACGATTCACTTGCATGATAGTAAATGTAAAAAACTAAAGTTAATGCAATTGTTTATTTATATAAGCTATACTACGGTAATCCATCTGTGGCAATGAATACATCACCAGTAACTACTGTTCCATATATTGTTAATGTGTAACTACACAGTTTTGTGTAACTACATTTACCGCTAAACATCTGTTAAAAAGGAAGCCAGATATGTTTGTCTAAAATCTGCACACAAACATTTTGAAAAATCAAAACTGTTTTGGAACAGTGTAGCCTACTCTGGTGAAATGAAACAAAAATGCAAGTCTTCGACAATAATTGAACTGTTTGGAGCAAGAAAGGTTGAACATATGGTCCCAAGAACACTATATCCAAAGTAAAGTATGGAGGTGGGAGTGTCATGATATGAGGCTGATTCTTTGCAAACAATATGGGGACATTACATGTCATCTAATAAACCATGGAGAAAAATGGAGAGATGTGCCTGTTGATATAAGTCTGAATGTAATTTCATCAGCAAAGAAAAGAGAGAAGACAGACTTTTCAATAAGACAAGGACCCCAAACATACAGCTAAAATAACTCAAAACTGGTTTCTAAAAGGTGAAGGTGCCTACGGGGCCTAAACAATATCCTGACTTGAATCTAATTTAATCTAATTTATAGAAATTGTGAGTCTAACAGTGGGAAAAGACACAATGTGTGTAAATCTGAAGTAGATTAATGGACTGAAAGTATATTAAATAACAAAAGCAAAAGTGTCTGGTGTACTTGTTTCTGTTCAGAACAGATGGATAGATAGATAGATAGATAGATAGATAGATAGATAGATAGATAGATAGATAGATAGATAGATAGACAGATAGATAGATAGATAGATAGATAGATGGCTCATGGGATTTTACATGCACATAAAAAACACACAATTGTACATACTCGTCATGTTTTCTTGATGTGTTACTGTTGGTTTTGTTACTACTGTGAATCCTTGGTAACTACTATCATACTAATATGCTAGCTATACAGTTTAAGATGATAAATCACCTGTTATCATGTGCATGATGAGACATTAAGGTCATATTAGAATGCAGCTCCTTCTCCAGACAGTAAACACTACTGCTGAATGACTTAATGAGATGTTTTACTTTGACTTAGATTCACAGGGCACACACATAACCACACTCAACACACTTCACAAAATTTACAAAAGCAAAAAGTCGGAAGCTTGTTCTTGTCAGTCTCAATCATGGTTGCTGCTAATTAGGAACAAGCGGGAGCACATTAGTGAAGTGAAAGAGGTTACTATTCAGACTCCAGAGCTTTGAAGCTCAGATGCTTTTGTGCCCCCCCCACAGTAATTATGGCCTGGCGCATAATCCAGGCTGGACACATTGCCTTTCTCTCTGAAGTATCGCTAGCCTCAGGTTTAGCACCCAGTCAAAGTCTTTAGCACCGAGCGCGTGGGTGTTCTGCATTATATATTCAGTTACAGTGCCTCAGCCTGGGAACTATCTCTCCAGCACAGCCTCCTTTCAGTCGTGCTCTAATGTCATACATACACATACGCACAGAGAACTGAGTATAGCAGAAACACAGGACTCAATGAACCAGTATAAGGAACATTCTCTCATTCCTCATTCTCCTTATTTTTATGAGCCACCCATGAACACATACTGCACATGTTCACACAGCACTGATAGCAGGACCAATGGTTAAATTATGAGAAAGAAAAAAACGTGGTACTTAGCGATAATGAAAAGTGAAGGACATAAAACAGCAATCCAAAGCAACAAAATTCCGCCTGTTCACAGCTGAGGAAAGGCATCTTCTCTCACCCTGTGTGTCATGTATACTGCCTTTAAAAATCTTCCATCATTTCTCATATTGTATTCTTATGTGTACATCACGTATTAAGACTTTTCCTTGCAACGTCTTGATCCAAAATTAAGGTCAACTAGGCCTTCTGAGCATTTTAATGAATGCCAAAGAGCGTGGTAGGATATTAATTGCTTAATCATGCGATGCACCGGTCTGAAAGCGTCTGCACTCATTATGTTTCTCCGCTCATTCATTTGTCACCCGTCTGTACATTGTGTGAAAGGGGGTATACAGAAGGAGATTTGCTTCTTGTTTGGCTGCCTTAAGCTTGGCTATTATTTCATACTGATTACCGAGCTGCATTGCATACAGTCAGTATAAAGCTGCCTGCAATATGTGAAGGGATTAGACCATTTTTAACAAAGCCTTAAATCTCATTTTTTGTGCTCTCAGGACACGCTCACAGATTATTTTTGTCTCAATCCTACTACATTTGTTTTCATGACTAGGCAAGGCCCTGTCCCCTGAAAATAAGTACATTTGTGATCTAATCAGAGCAGCTGCTCCGTTTCAAAGCTCATATTTCAGCGTTCAATGGGATACACTCACAGAGAAAAATACCTATAGTGCATATTCTGAGTTTGTGTGTTTTTTCTGTGTGTGTGTGGTCTTGAAGTAATAAAAATGACTGTGTCCTTACCAGAGATGTTTAAATGCTGACAATTGTTCCCACCACTCATTTGACCAGATGAGACTATATTATGAGTGATTATATATCGGTCCTTATGTTCTGTACTACTAGATGAATGGACTTGTATGATGTGTGTTTTCCAGGCTATCTTTGATCGGAATCGGAAAGATGAGTTGCCAAGTTTACAGCTGGAATGGATCGATGGTATCTGTGCTCCACTGTATGAGGTAATTACGTCCAACAAAGCCCCACCATTTGACTCGTTTAGCAATTAAATAGCTGACATTCCAAGGTACAAGAAACCTACAAGAAAGGGACACTTCTATTAAAGACCAGAGGAGAAATTCTAGAGATTATGGCTGAATTTAAAGGGCAGTTTCATTGTCTATTCCAGAAAGAGTAAGACTGGTTAAACTTAATTACTCAGCTGTTAAAAATGGATTATAATTTACCATTGAATTGTCAATGATTAGTTAGAAGTGTGTCTGATGATAAATGCACACTGTTTTGGCTGAATTCCTGTTTAGGCACAATACAGAGATGCCAATCAGATTAGATATATTAATTCTAAGGATTAAAGAGAGGCCAGAAACTGGTCATGAATTGAATTACTCACTATTTTGGCTGCATAGAACCAGACAGTAGGATGTGAGCCTCGCAACAGATAGTGATAGCCCTGCTTGTGACCATATTTAGTATGTGAGACTGAGGACTGCAACCACATGGTGCTGTCATCACACCTTTTCAAGCTAGAGATCACAAACAGAGCATGACAAGAGAGGGGGGCCTTGCTGTCCTGGTGAGAATGTAATTGCATGGTCATGGATCCTTTGCCATATAATCAGAATCAGAATCAGAATCAGAAAATTTAATTGATCCCGGAGGAAATTGCTTATATAAGACATAAAGCACATTATGTACCTGTGCAGTTTATCTATTTAAACTAAATTAGCACCTCAGGTCGTGCTGCTTCATACATTAAGAGTGGAACTGCACACCAGGCATAAAAAGATTATGTGGAAATCATTTTAAGCAAGTGTTAATACTGTAGGCTTGAGAAGGAAAATAGAAGCCACGCTTAAACAGAAACCCTCTTTAAGAACAATGGCGCCCTCTCCTGTAAGCAGTGAGAAACACACCCGCTTCCACTTTTAATCATTAGTGTGAAATTAAGAAGAACCAAAACAGAGTTTTAAAAACAGAATACAAAGAACCAAAGCACAGCTAATAGTGTATAACATAGTAACCAATTACAAGTGATAAAACATTTAGGCATAGTAGTGAACTAATTAAGATTCAAATGTGAAAATATTTCGCTTTTCTCCTTTTTTTTCAGTTTTGTATTTGAACACATAAAAACAAACATTAAATATGGTCTCTTCAGTCTCATACGATATGACCTATCATTAATAAGGTTTATTATTTTTATTATTATGGCTGGTAAAGTGTATGGGGTTTTATTCTAGGTTTATCAGAATTCCACAGAAATAACCCAACTGGAATAAACTTGATTGATTTAACCTTTAAGTATGAAGGAAGCTCAGACTGCACATTTACATATTTGCCTCTGTCTTCTAGCTCTCACTCTGTCTGTATATCTGCGGTAGGGGTGTCCTTGCAGGGGCGATGGAGGCAGAGGTGGTTATGAGTACTGAGTCCCATTTGTGCTATGTCGTATTTATGACCAAGAACACATCTGCTTGTGTTGTTACTGAGCAGCAGGAGCCGTTTGTCCTCCGTTTGCTGTGCATTTACTGGCCTTTTGGGTTTGTACTTGGGAGCGAGGCAGACTCAGGCTTTTAGTGTTCTCTGAGTGTTATGAGGTGCTTAACTTAATGTTAAATGGTGAGTCATTCAAAACAAATTTCTCATAGTGTATATGCACTTACTGTGCTCTGGGGGTGACGGTGGATATGGAATACCTAATCTGGCACATTGAATTGAAAAGCTTTTTGCTGCTTACTCTGTTGGCACAACATCTCTTACTTTGGTTGATAAAGTTATTTATTGCACGGGTTACTGCGAGGCTGCAGTGTTACCAGAATCATTGCTGGTTCACAGTCATTATAGTTTGGCAGTGTGTTTAATATTGCAGATTGTTTACAGTGTCAAACTGCTCAAAAGGCAGAAATTATGAGGCTAAATAACTGCAATGTGGCTAACTGTTATGACGTTATCTACTTTACTTGGCTTTACATCATGTTGCTCTATTAAAATGTGTGATATTTCAGGCTGGATTGTTAATTGCGTTAGATTTGTGCTTTTCTTCTCCGATTTCTGATCCAGTATTTTATACTGGTATCAGCCCAGTACTGCGATAATACTGAGTACTAGTGCCACTGGTGCCTCTCTGTCTGTTTTTCCAGTGCTTCTCAACTAAACTCAATTTTGTATAAACAAGAGTACAAAAGACAGAGGATTTTGGACATCCACCTAGACTGGGGCCAATTAAACAGTGTGTGTGGGGTGGCAGGAGCAGAAGGATCAGAGACATGGTGGGGCTTTAGAGTGTGGGTGGAAGAAAATCCCACATATCTCCCTCTCACTCATCCCCTGGTGCTGCTGGTGCTGCCACGTAGAATATTAATCTAATGTTACATAAACTCTTTCTTCAAAGCCTAGATAACCTCTCCCTCTCTCTTTCTCTCTGGTTGTGTAACTCATGAGGGGAAATGGCAACAGCAGATACCTGACACACACCACAAGAGAGACGCAGACCATACATTATTAAGAAGTGCTCCATATTTTATATTTTATGGTTCAAAACCAAGGTTTGGTTACTGAGATTAAGGATGGGATTATATGCAGCTACATACCTATAATACAGTATGTATATAATCATTGCTGTCAGAACAAAACCTCCAAACCTGAGAAAAACCTGAGACTTTCATGAAATGGGTTTGCATGGCCAAGTAGGTGAACGCCCAAGTTCACTATGCACAATGCCACTTGTCAGCTGCAGTGGGGTAAAGCATGCCACCACTGGGCCCTAGAGCACTGAAAATGTGTTTTCCGGAGCGATGACTTACACCTCACCATCTGGCAGTCTGGTGGATTGATCTGAGTTTGGCGGATGCTAGGAGAATGCTACGTCCCAGAATGCATATTACCAGCAATACAGCTGGGGCTGTCTTTCAGGGTTTGGGCTAGACCTCTTAGTGCTAGTGAAGTAAAATATTAATGCTACAGCATACAGTGACATTTTAAACAATTATATGCTTCCAGCTTTGTGACAACAGTTTGGGAGAAACCCATTCCTGTTCCAGCATTAGTGGCCCCCAGGGCACAAAGGAAGACCTATCAGGACATGGTTTGGCGAGTCTGGTGTGAGGAAACTCCAGTGGCAAGCACAGAGCACTGACCTCAAGCCACTTGAATGCCTTTCCGATTAATTGCAACATCGACTGCAAGCAAGGCATACCTGTCCAACATCAGTGTCTGACCTAACAAATGCTCTTTTGACTGAATGGGCACAAAATCTGGTGGCCTTCCCACCCTTTATAGCTCCATCTAAATGCCCATGGATTGGAATGCTATGTCCAAAAAGTGCATATAGGTGTGATGGTCAGATGTCTACATACTTTTGGCTTTTGTTTCATGATGTATTAAGCTTATTGTGTTCAGGCAGGGAGTTAATCATGGCTCTTTCAGAGATATTTTTTTCACTTCATCAGTATTGTTCTCACAAGTGACAGAACAAAAGAAGAGGATTCAAGCTGCATTGAAAAACGGGAACTGTTTGCATGTGATCTTTGCCGTCACCTGTTCATTACAGGAGGATATAGAATTGCACAAAACAAATCTGCCAACAAAACAGGAATTGGCCCGCACTCATGAACAAACAGCTGGGCTGTTGGGGTGTTTGTTTACTGCTGTCCTGCCTGCTCATCAGAGCCGTGCTGGACTGAGAGATTAGTCATAAAAGGGTCTCTTGTGTTTTGTGGCAAAGTTAGACCACAGTTACAGAAGAAAAAAGTGGTTAGGGCTCCTATAGAACAATATTACCACCTTCAGCAGTTATCAAACACACATAGCTGCAGAGCTGCTCCCTCAGGTACTAGAGTAGAAACTGAGGGCTTATTATTATGTAAAGGTATTAAAGCAGAGGAGACTGTCTGGTGTTTTTCTGAAGGACCAAATATTCATTTTGATGGTGTCTGCCTGGCACTTTGGTGTAGATCTGCTCCTCTGTGCCTGTAGTTAAAACAGCTTGAACTAAAGGAATGCATAATAATCCACCATATTCTCTGACTCTTCTGCGATACTTTAATGATCACCTGTGCTTTTAGCTAGGGAGGGGGTTGATATGAGTTGGAACTGAGGCAGAAAATTCCCTTTTTAAACTCAATAAACATATTTGATCACTTGATTTGCTTTGAGTAGAACACTTACACTAAAGTAGCTCGGTGAATCATTCATTAATATTGTACTTTAGTTCTGTCTTCATCAGTTCTCAACTGTGTCAATTAATTTGTGAAAAATGTCAGTGGGGTGTATGTTTGTGTATGTGTGGGTGTGTGTGCTAATAGAGGGGTGTGAAATGTGGGTTAATTAAAACACCTTGTGAACTGCGTGAAGTCAAGTCAAGTCAAATAGGTTTTATTGTCATTTCGACCATACACACACAGTGTACAGTGAAATGAGATAACGTGCCTCCAGGACCATGGTGCAACACAGAGCAGAACAGAACAGAGAAACATAACAAGTGCAGGACACAAGTATTCAAGAGACACAAGTGCAACAATACAATTTGACAAGACAAGACAAGACAACCCGAGGAATTCAGATTAGTCTTAAAACCAACTATAAATGAGACAATAAATCATTCATATATATAAATAACAAACCTAAATATGGCATTTAACTATGTAAGTGTACAATTTCTATTTATTTGCCGAGTTTAACATATTTGGAAATATAAAATGTGACATAACATTTACAAAAATAATTGTGAATTGAAATGTGCAAAAGTGACTTCTGTTTTATTTTCAACAAAACATTACTTGACCAGGACCTTGCCCAAAAAATTGGTCAAGTAACACAAAACATTACTTGCCCAAACCTTTGCATACAACTGTGTGTACTCCGTGCACTAAACCCCTGTGGTACACATGTACAACCTCTTTGCTCCTGGAAAATTATGGTGGACATACCGAAAACCTGCAGGACTTACTACAATAAATGCAAAAAGCACTAGCCTCTTGTAGGCCCTCAGTACAGGGGGCAAAAACTCTCTCCAATCCCTGAGTAAGAGCCGGTATGACAGAAAACAAAGCAGTTACAGCGGTCAAACATAGCCTATATTCAGGAAGAATGTGAGAAGAAAAAAAGAAACTGGTATGATTGTCAGTCTCTTAGACCTTTTAGATCAAACCAGACCTACTAGTTCATGCTCAGTTTAAGCATGATTGAATTCTCAGGAGGAGGAGCAACCCAGATCTTCCTAAGTCACTTAAGTCACTTAAGTTCCCAAAACCTTCATGTGTTCTTTCATGTCTGATTGTTCACAGCAGTACGATTGTTCTCTCACTTGAAATGTGCTTGTAGTTACTTCTCTTTCTCTTGTTTCTTTCTCTAGAACCTCGCCAAACTGAACACTAAACTCCAGCCGATGGTTGACCTGATCCAGGCCAACCGCGCCAAATGGGACGAGCTCCATCAGAAGAGGCAGCGCAGCCAAGAACTGGCGAATCTTGACGCTCCCTGCGAGGGTGATGGCTCAAACAGCTGCAGCTGTTTGCCCTCTAGTGACAGTGACGCCTCAAAGCTAGCCAGTTAGCTCCCGTCCCACCGCCTCCGCCCACTGACCTGTAACCCAACCGCAGCGCTGTGCATGTGGGGAGTTTTGGCTCTGCTGTGAGCTTCAAGCCGCTGGAGCAATGAAGGGGCTTTGATCCCACAGTGCCCCCTCCAGGGTGCATGTATGAAATCTCTCACCGCTGTGAGGGAGAGTTTTCAGGCAGCTGTGACTGATTCTTTCTGTTTGGCCGCAGTGCGACTCCTGCACGTTTAGCTAGCACTGGTTTTCTCGACCCGGCGGAATGGCTGAGACATGTTCTAAGACTCAGGAAGAGACAGTGTCTTTAGAGTTTGGATGCTAACACAGACACTACACTGCTTTAGTTGGTCTGTTGTGTTATCTGGTTCTAGCAGGGATGGCTAGGACTGAGCATCTCCACTGTTTAAACGAGCATATTGTCACAGTGCAATCCAATGTTGCTTTGATCATTTTAAATGACATTTTCAGGGGCTTGTGTGGGGGTCTTCCTCTGTTTTCTATTGTACATATTTAATTTGAAGCAATTAGCTATGGGAGTACTGCATAGTATGAGTTTCGTTGTAGGTTTTGGCTCTGTTTTTAAGCTGATGTAATTATAACTGGATCAGGGGTTTGCTGAGCGTCAGTGCTCGTTGCAATGCTTGCAATGCAAATACAATACAGTGCTGCTCTTTGTGCCTTGGTTAAAAATCCTTCATGAAAGATGCATGCAGTCCTCTTCCAGCTTCATAATTATCTAGAAACTATGTTGTATATCATTAAGAGTTGTGCAGCCGGTATGATGTCTTAAACTCCCTCTGGATTTGTGATGTTGCTGCTTGTGCCTGCTTTGGCTCCATTAATTAACTCAGGCATGGTGCGAAGAGGTCCATGCATTACCATAGAACAGTTACATTAGCTTTCTCATCTATATTCACACCTTACCTTATTAGATTTGATCCAAACATTAGTTATCCTACTTTGCAAACCGAGGTGTAAAAGTATGCTTTTGTTTGTTGAGGTTCTTTTTTTTTTTTTATTAGGCCCGTGTGTAGGCTGCAACCTGCAACCGTATTATTGTTCTGAGGCCAGTCTAAAACTTGTGCCTTTGTAAAGATTACTAAACCACAGAAGAGTTTATCTTAGACATAAACATATTTTTGAAGTAAAATGATATCAGCATTGTTTCAATATGTAGTTCACATAGTATGAATCTACTCTGACTCTTTTCACTAGTTGACATATCAAACACAGTTTTGCAGCTTCCTCATTACAGAAAACATAAAACTAGCAGCACTACTGTCTGAGAAGAAGTGGAACAATGTGAAGACCCTGTGGCAACTATAGTTACCCACCTCCACTTTCCCGATCACAAGTAAATTAAGCTCAATGGAACGGAAAAAAAAAAGATCACAAACTTAAGTTTGAGATCAGCCTAATGGCTAACCAAGAGTAAGTACAGGCATACAGGCCAAATAGCTGATCTTTACACCCACAAAGTTCATCACCACTAGCCACAACATCAAGCTTCTCTGCTGTCCTTCATGCTCTCTGCCATATGGCCACATGCTCATAATCCAGTCAAAGGTTACACTAATGTGCAGGAAATATCATTCCTAAGCTGCAGCTGTGTCCAATCAAATTTCAGACTGTTACTTCCAAAAATAGCATTTAGTGTTTTAATGAGCTGGTCAAGTTGGCTTTGTACAGATTTAAATCGTCAGTTTGTCTTATATAACTGCTATTAATCAGGATGATTCATTTCGTAAATTCATACCAAATAAATGCAGGGGTGGAAAAAGTCCCAAATTTTGCTTTGTAAGTTTGGAACTGGAAGTATGAGGCAAATATTGCTAACAAACACTAGAACACTGGATCTCAAACTACGTGCTTCCTCTAGTGGTACAGGGACAAATGCAAAAAATATTTTTAACAATACATTTTTATTTATTTATTTATTTTTTTTACAAATAAAACATAATACAAGCAAAAACTACTATTAATGAATTGCTTAAAATGCCTTAACCATGATTTGAATGGGATTTCAAATGATAATTTTGTTTTTATATCAGTCCCATTTACAAGTAATACACTAATGAACTGTCACAGGTGTTACATAAACTGTGATTGCATGATACTTATAGTGTTCTCACTTTGTGTGTGTGTGTGTGTGTGTGTGTGTGTGTGTGTGTGTGTGTGTGTGTGTGTGTGTGTGTGTGTGTGTG
>JBBPCZ010000002.1:16177662-16189558 GCA_037974445.1 Brycinus macrolepidotus | reverse complement strand
CACACACACACACACACACACACACACACACACACACACACACACACACACACACACACACACACACACACCTAAACTCTCCTTTCTTCCTCTCTCCTTTCCTTTTTCTCAGCACCTTTAAGCCCCACCCCCCTTCCTCGCCTTCCTCCTGTCCTCTGTGAGGAGGTCAGTAAACTCTATTAAGCACTGCTTCCTAATTTTCCTCCACCTCACCAGCAGCTTTTTATTTGCCATATTTTCATTTGGCATCTTCTCCCCTCCTGCTGTTGGAGACAAGAGTTTGATATCAAGGAGGCAACCTGAGTATAAAAGATTTGTGTGTGTGTGTGTGTGTGTGTGTGCGCGCGCATGAGAGACGGCTGTGATTAATGTGTTTAGTGATGTATGGCTTGCAGCAGGCGGATAGCAATATAGATAAAGCCTCTGTTTCAGCTGCATCCCCAAAGCTTCATGAGGCACGTTTGCCAAGCCTAACATGTTTTATTTCACCTAAAAGCCAGCTGGACAATTTCAGAAAACATTATGGACTATTCTAACAAGTTCACTTATGGTAAATTATTAAAATCACATTTTTTTTTACTCTCATTCTAGTAAATTTAGGATGCTTTATGAGAGTGAGGCCTCTAGATTTTAACAAATGTGGTTTATCTTAATAATACTTGCAGATCATAGCATTAAAACTAGAAGTTTTTGTAATTCATTGATAGCCACCAAAAACAGCACCAAACTCAAATTCTAATGCTAGAAATCTATACTATTCTATACTGTTTCTAAACTATTCAGCTCTATAGATTAAGAGAAGTCGAAGCGAAGCAGATGAAGAAGTGGTATGAAGAATATTACCTCCATGGTGGTGGGACAGGCTTCCCCCGTTGGCTAGAATCTCCTCTCTGGCTGCATGCTGTACAAAACAGTGAAGAATCTCTAACACAAAAGCTCAGTTTATAAAGCTCAGTCACTGTTCTGAACCAGTGCAGATATCTTTCATCAAGTCCCAGGCAGTGCTATGCAGGCCACTCGTTTAAACCCTTATTTTAAGACGAAATTCTCAATGTTTTTTCTCGAAAGCTATTTGGAAAATTTGTGTAGTAACATTTTAAACGTTTACCTCCACTTGCTCATACACATGTATTGGATCACTGAGTCCTCTATAGTTGAAGGCAAAGTAGAAATACACACAGGCACCAGCGTCATAGGTCTGTGTTACCCTGTGGGTGAAGAAGGAAGGAAGAAAGCAAAGAAAGTGAAGAGAAACGGGGCGAAAAGCGGGGAAGGAGGAAGAAAAGGCATGAACAGATAGGAAAAAAACAGAAATAAAGAAATTTTTCTACATGCTGAATGTTGAAAGTGCTAATTTCAATGGGTTATTATCTTTAAAAATCAAGAATCGTCATTAAATTCACAACACAGACCATCAGAAGCTATAACCTCTTTGCACTTTTGTTTGACTGAAGTGTCATTTAGTTGAAGGCACATCATCTGACTCTCATTTCCCCACTAATAGCAGAGTATTTAAAAGCACTAACACACACTGGCTCCATTCTGGTCCATCAGCCAGCACTGATGTTAAGATAAATGTGAGTGTGTGTGTGTGGCGTGGTGGAGGCCGGGTTGGGGAGGTCCCTGTCACTTTCAATCTCATCACATTCATGTGATATTAAGCACCCATCAGCCACACTAACACTGCACTGGAACATGGCCGTATACTCAGTCCAGCACCGTCCACCCACATAATGCCCCTTAATAAAGTATCACTCTCACACACTGTGACCATCTGGACGCACAGCAGCCAGTGACATTATGGACACACAATAGTACTGTTAAAGAGTCAAGAGACTAACCTGCAAAAGTGATTTTCATTACTCAGCACAAACATTACTGGCATTCTAATTCTAGCGTCATTCGAACTGTCCATAGTAGTGCTTTCCTGAATGTTCACAGGGTAAAGGGGGATGACTGGTCGGCATGATATTATGAAGGTCTAGGGTCTCCATTTCAATTCCATCAGACACAATGCCAGACATTCACTCGACATGAGACTGTAAGTAATTAAAATATTGTCCACAACTTATGTTTGGACTAGACATTCTAGTACGTTCTTCTAATTCAACCTGGTCAAGATCCCTCTGCTTTGACAGAAATGCTTCATTTGAATGACATCCAAAAAGACCAAGTAGAAACAAGAAATGGTTGCATACAGAACCACATTCATTCATACATTTACAAGTAATTTTATTTAAACATGTCCTTGTTTTTATGTATTTTTGCACAAGAATGATTAGTGGTTTAGAAATGACCTTACAAATCATAATACTAACTGGTCCTTTTTGGCCTCATCACACTCTGGGGCATTTAAAGTCTTTAATAAAGTTAAATATTCACATAAAATGATGTAAATTTTTTACAATTGTTTACAGTAGTAGTCAGGGCTGATTTGGATGTGTCAAGGCTGTGTAAAATTAATAAGCGATCTTTATGTTCATTATCATTATCAGCCCAGAAATTCCATCTTACATTTCTGTTTATAACCTATGATCAGAGTCTTTGATACTGAAGCAAAGTGTAAAAGGAGTGCATTCTGAATGCAGTGTCTGTAGGGGTGTCTCTCTTTAGTGCATGTGAACGTGTGTGTGTGTGTGTGTTTGTGTGTGTTATCAATAGGGGCACTGGCTTTTCCAGGGGTTAAATGGCCACATCAATCATGTCACACACAGCTGCACAGCAACAGACAGGAAATGAATGGCCAAGGCATAATCAAGTTTCAAACCTAATCTCTCGTTCTACCCCCTTTCCTCACTCTGTCTCTCTCTCCCACACTCTCCTTGTTCTTTCTGTCTCTCCCTCACCCACCTAGCCCAAGCCCCACCTTTTTCCTTTTACCCTCCTTTTACACTCGGTTTGGCAGGGTCATACTGAAGGTGAACAGTGTGTTCAAAGACTTTGTAGTTTACTAGCTTGCAGACAAACACACGGCAGTTGAAGACCACAGCTGTAGAACAGACTGAATATTGCACAAGATAATCAAAGCGTATTTGTTGTCTGATTGGGGCAGACAAAAACCTTGGCCATTCATTTGCCTTACTGCTGTCAGCGAAGCAGGCTTCCAGTAGGTGACCATCAATTGAAGGTGAAGTGTGGATGACTGGTCGGCATACCTGCATGTGGACAGTGGAGGAAACTGCACTCCTCGCTCTTTACACTCCCTCACTATCCTTTCCTTCACGTTCCGGCACAGGTCCAAAACTCTGCAAAACACACACAACGAAGACGGCAACTTGAATCACTGGACAAACCGAAAAGACGTATTTTTCCAGAAGGACAGTTCACAGTTCTTACCTGTCCCAAGGCACTGACGTTTCAAATGACTCGCCTATCACATAGTATTCCATGCCCAAATCCTACATGGAGACAGACTTCTTTTACTGTAATGCAGAATTCTGCACTGCTCATCTAGTCGCAGGCAGTAAAGGGACATGAGGTGTTCTTTATGAGAGAGATAAACATACCCGCAAGTAAGCAATAACAAAAGTGAGCATGTATCCTCTCTGCCCATTATCCTCTCCTGCTGCCAGGCCCCTACAACACACACACACACACACACACACACACACACACACACACACACACACACACACACACACACACACACACACAGACTCAGGGCTCTATCAATCATTATCATCATCTAATCAAATATTCATTTACTACCCAAACTAATCAACATAACCTCGTTAAAGCTGAAATCACGGATCGATTTTCCAATTTTTACTCTGAGCACATGCACACGCATTGTACTCAAGTATCAATCAAATCCATCACTACTCCAGTGAAAAGGGGCCATGATGAATGTGAAAAGATGAAAAGAAAACAGCTTGTGACTGAAAGAGGAGTGATGGAGTGAATTAGAATGGTCACAATCAGGGTTAAAGGTTATGACTTTGACGACCTATCGTGATACACTCTGGTTAAATAGTTACTCTGACTCTATGGGCACAGCAGGCAGTACCATGACAAGCACACAAGAGGTTAGTAAGGGTTCTCTGCATACACAAAATATGGAACACACTGCTGTTGCTTTGGTTGGGGGTATTAGATCTGAATGATACTGTGAAAAAGAATCATATTGCAATATTTTATATATTTCAATAAATACTGCAACATTTGGGGAGAAAGAAATGAACTAATCGTGCAAGCAACAGAGAGTTTTATGTGTAAGTAAAATTATTCACATTTGTTGGATCGTGTGAGTGCCTCAATGCATCCTAGCACTCAAAAAACAGTTGTGATTGGTCAGGATGGTCAGGGCACCAAATAAAACATTCAGTGAGTGGTTATCATATTGCACATGTCTGCAGTACTGGTACTTTTTTGGGCATTATTTTTACTCATTATTGAGTTTTTACAACAATAATTAAGAAACTATTTAATGTGCAGCCCTATTAGAAGGAGCGAGGAATATGAAAAATATATTATCACAATTCTTTTCACAAATATCCAGAAGACATTTTCACAATGCACAATATGTTAATTCACAATACAAGTGTAGCTATATTTTCTAAACTTGCACACACAAAAGAAAAAAGCAACAAACAAACAAACAACCAACAGCAGCACTATCACCCATGGACACAAACTTGACAGTAGATCAGATGCCTCCCCTTAAAGAAACCAAGGGCACAGAGGAATGAGTAAAAGTGATCCATCACACACACACACACACACACACACACACACACACACACACACACACACACACACACACACAGAGATAGTGCTACTGCAGAGTTAAACCCACATTTAGAGGAGTTAAGAGGGGTGGAAAGAGAAGGCACTTCTGTGCAGAATTCACACAGCAGTGAGAGATTGAGTGAGCGATGAATTAATTAATACAGCACCGAAAGGTACATGTGAATGGTTACTGTGGATCAGTATTGTAATATTCATCTACACTATGAATCTGCAATGGTGACCACTATAACAGGCCATTTCAGAAGTTGCACAACATTTATAAAAGAAATTAAGAATAGAATTCCACAAAAAACCCAAAAAAAGTCTTACCCAAATTTGGCAGCGATGTCATAAACCTGTTTCTCATGCTGCAAAACCTTTTCTCGATCTCCTTCAAACAGCAGAGTGGCCACGCACAGGTGATTGGGATCAAAGCCTTTAAACTAGAAGGAGAATGTATTAAAGTGGGTTTGTAAGCAGGCAAGTGTCAGTGATGAGGCTACTAAAGATCATCTGAACTACTGTTGTGGCAGCCACATATATAATTTTTGCGTGTCTGTTACTTTTGTTCCTAATTGAACAATATGAATGACTTTACATTTAAAAAGGTGACAGGGAATAAACCTTTTTTATGTGGCTTGAACCTAATACTGTGTTTTGACATGATACTGGTTTTATCCAATGTTTATTTAACAAATAAAGCATTTTAGAAGTGACGAGGCCACTTCAAGACGAACTGAACTACTGTTGAGACAGTTACATGTCATTTTTGCGTGTCTCTTACTTTCGTGATGTAGAATTTTTTCAGCCCATCCAAAAACGATGTGAAAATGGAGGACACTTGAGGTTTAAGGGCATGGCCTGGAAGAACACAAAATATAATCACTAAACATCAACACAATGTCAACTGAACAGTGCATTAAACCTTTCAGTAGTTCTACCCCTCACAAGTAAGCTTGACTCTTAAAAAGCAAGAGATAAATGAAGGTCATATTTTCACCACCCACTTGTGGCCTCTTTCCCCAGTTTATCCACACAGGCTTAGCGTAGCAGATTGATCCGCTGGTTGAACAATAGCAGTGTAATGAATGGGGTAGAGTGTAGCAGCCGATACTCCGAGGCTGAGGGTCATAAATCAGCCTCTCACTGAGAGGAAATGCTTTCTACACTGCTGTATCCGTCTCCCTGACATACACTGTCTGATTTATTCCTGAACGGACGCGCATAAACGAAAGCAAGTGGCCACAGTCAATAGGACAGCTATCAATTTCCCACTTACAACCACACACAGATGAAGACAAAAAAAAAATGTTCAGCTGTCATGTTTTTTCTGTACATTTCAGTTTCCCTTCGTTTTTTTTGTAATACACACAGTGGAGGGTCAGCTGTCAGTGTCTGGATACACTCTTGCTCTACATTCACCTTTTCATTGTTTCCATTTCAAATATCCTCACACTGGTAAAAATGTCTTGTCAGTTCAACCTTTAGTAACAACCAAATAAACTACAAATCAATACTTTGAATGAACATGGTCATTTCTTTAGGTTACAGTTTTTCACAATGTACAGGTCTTTAAGTCACTGTCAACTGGTTAATTAGTTACTCAACTCAGGATATGAACCAAGACTTCTAATTAGATAATATAAAGTATTTCAAGTGTTAACCTAACTTGGTTTAGGTTAAGCATTAACTTAATACTTTTCAGAACAACCAGCAGCAGAAAGTGATCATCTCTCACTTTCAAATAAATAAGTACAAGAGTTTCGCCTTTTATTACATGGATCTCTAAAGAAAGTCAACACTATTATGGTGTAAACAAACTAAAAACCAGCAATCCTGACAACACAGTTTTTGCTGTTGTCAAAAACAGCCAAAAGCAACCCTCAACCCTGATTAGAGGGAGAAATCAGATTAAGTTACTTGTAGTAAGCATGTCCGTGATAGAACGTGATCTCCTGAAGTCTTTTAGCTAACAATAAGAATACAATTAATAACAATAAGATATCAGATATCTTCAGATAATCAGATTAGATAAGACAAGAATAAGCCTTCATTATGTGGCTTGAACCTGACACTGTGTTTTGACATGATACTGATTTTATCTGATGTATATTTAACAAATACTCTATCTTATCTAAACCATAATAAGAAAAACAAAGAAACAAAGAAAGAAAAAGAGAAAAAAAGAAAAAGATCATAGACACGAGTTTGATTTTAGTAATGAGTATGTTAACCTTCGTTTCTCTACTGTCTGTCTGTTAAGAATATATTTGCGTTCTCCTCTTGTTAAGAGTATGTGTGTGTTAAGTGTGTGTGTGTGTGTTAAGTGTGTGTGTGTGTGTGTATGTAGAGTTGTGTTGTGTATTGTGTGTTAAGTGTGTGTGTGTGTTAAGTGTGTGTGTGTGTGTGGCTGAGGCTGAGAAGTGCACCGTCGGTGAAAATCTGAGACTGCAAGAGAGTTAATGAGGTCCCTAGAGACCAGGGGAACTTTCTCAATGATGTCTGGCAACCCCTCACAGATTCCTTCATATCTCCAAATATAATTTTATAAAACTTCAATATGCTGTGAGCTTAATTGTTGCCAGGGCCATTTTTCATTGTTCATGAATCGTACGTTGGTTTGTTCTGCTGCTCAGCTGGTGAGATAATGATCAATTTAACTTTAGATGAGACAGCGAATGGAGGGGGCCTCTGTAGATGAATTATATCATGCAAAATTAAACCACTTGATGCACCAAACATCACAGCAACAAGCAATTAAACAACAAACACTCTCACACACACACACAACACTACTTTGTCTCCATAAACAGATATGAAAGCCCTAATACAGGCCCAACAAAAGCTACTGAGCCCTTGAATCATTAAGACAAACCTGTGAACAAAGACAGAATGTACTACTCATTTCTGCTGTATTGCTGAATCTCAAATGCCCAGTGGAGGGAAAAAATAGATTACAAAAAAAAAAAAAAAAAAAAAAACAGACCAGAGGCTATCCTGAGCTTATATATTATATCACTCTCACTGGCTAAGATTTTACTACTAAATAATAAAATTGTGTGCATACGTGTCAAAGTTAACTACCTTTACATAAAGATTATTGTGAATAATAATCATGGTTTGCTGTAGACTGGATCAGTCTATTAGAGGCAGCGTTCTTCTATCGGACCTCAAAGAGAACTATAACAATGGCGTCGTGTTCATCCTTGCGCTCAACCTCTTAAGTGTATATACTCTTATATACTCTTATTCTCATTCTGCGATTGTCTTTATAAAAATAAGAACAAACAAAACAGCAGAAACAGTATTTTGCAAGATATTTTGAAGGCAAAGAGAGTTTTGGTATATGTCTAAATTTTGATAACATTTTAAATCAAGTTTATTACTTCGATTTTGCTTTTCTTCATTTTAGAACTGCATTTTAATAGGTCCTTAAATACCAACTAAAACATGTCAATTGTCAATTCAAAAATAAAAGGTCTAATTCCGAAAGCCTGGACGACGCATCAGCGATTTACAAGAAATTTCACTCCTGATAACCAGTTTCATCATATGACTAATCCAGTTTCTGGTATGAAATACCGTGTACCTTACTCTAAAGACTAAAGTAACAATAGCTATGTCTGTTAAAGTAGGTCAATAAGGCATGAGTTTTAAAAGTAAAGAAGCCTTAATGTTTCTAGGTTCTTCAACAATTTTCAAGTATATCACCATGCAATTAAGGTGAGGAAAAGCATCTACTTGTTGTTCCTTTCTGATCTTGGAAAGAACTTACCAAATTTAAACTGCTCGTTGTCCATCAGTCGAATAGAGGCAGGAGCACATCTCTGAAAAAAGTAAACACAAAGAAACTGAATTTAGATGCACTGACCTAAAAAATGACTTCAATTATTCCACAAAAAGGCATTCACTAAGGAAAGGTTTATAAACTTCTCAGCCTGTTCGTATTTAATCCCTTAACCTCTCAAATTATTTCAACTTTGTATGGTTGCGAGAGTGAGGAATGGAACTTTCTTTCAAGCTGATGATGGGTTAAAAAAAATACTCTGAAGGAAACACAATTCTTTTGTCTTTAATTTGTCCTTTTAATGTTTAAATCAATACTGACAGAAAAAAACAAGGCCATGCATTCCCCAAAAGGCAAAGTAAGAGTTAAGAGTCTTATTTCACTGTTGTGTTGGAAAGTATCCTCAGGCACTGAGAGTCGGGGGGAAAGTTTGGGTCTGTAACTCATGGATCCTAAACACCATGATCAATATTTTAATTGTCTGCTGTGTTCTGAGGTAATTTATGCCCTCATAACAAGTAGAGCTGAATAGAACCAACACATACACTCATCAATAACAGTGCCATCAGCACTAGTCAACAGTTAAGTAATGAGCTAAGGCAGAAACAGACAGTGTCTACGGTCGTTATCTGATGTCTGAGAGTACAGTCTGAACAGGTCATTAGTTATACAGTATTACAGTACTTTGTACTACAGATGGATTGTAACTAATCTTACTTAACATGCAGCAAAGCTTCTGAAATTGTTCAATAATTACGATATGCAGCACACCATATTTCACAAAAATATAAGCCATTGTGCACATTAATTTAAAGGATGGTTGTTGTTTAAGAGAGGATTAATTTATTTATCCTTTAATTTAAAGACTAAGCTCGGCTTTATCCAGTTTTTAATCTGCCCTTCTCTGTTAATAATGTGATTTCTACTGTCAATACTGTTGGAATAAAAATAAAAACATTTTTTTTGTCCCTGTCAACTGTACAGACCCAAAGCATAATAGGTCCACCTTCACGCTTAACAGCTGACATGGTGTTTGTTTACTGAAATGCTGTTCCTTTTTCTCCAAACACTTTTAGTGCATTTTAACACTTTTAGTTATTATAGTCAAAAAGGTCGATCTTTGTTTCATCAGAACACAGCACTTGGTTCCAAAATCATCTGGTTGAAGTGTTGTTTTGCATATTTCAGATAATGATCTTTTTGTGCACAAAACTGAATAAAAAAAAATTAAACAAACTGTTTGGCAACGGGGGCACTATTTTATAGGCATCACAGATATAACGCTCACTCTATATACATATTTTCCTAAAATATCAATAAAAACAAATTACTAAATCTGAAGAGCAATATAACGATGTCAGTACCATTATATACGGGTATAGACATATACTGCCCAACACTATGTATTGCCAACAAGAGATTACGTATAGTCTAAACGAAGGATGCTGAGTTCCTATTCACCTGTTTAGCCACCTCTCGCAGGCAGGCAACACCCTGCTGGAAGTTCGGGAAGACAATGGAGCCGTATTTCTGATATTCAGGAATTGGACGGATCTTCATAGTCACCTCAGTCACTACACCCAGAGTACCTGTGTGAAACAATAAACCACACATCCAGTTAAGGGATGAACAAATGAGGATATGTACAGCAGGCCTGGTTAAAACAGAAGAGAAAAAAAACATAGCATATACACACACACTATTTAGTATATACAGTGTGTGTGTATATATATATATATATATATATATATATAGTATTAAATCTTGTAATGCAGCTGCAATAAGGCTGTAATGAAACATCATTAATATCATTAAGCATTGATAGCATCATTAGTATTACTGTTAAATGTTTACACTTCTTTGTGTGACTGTAGGAAAATATGCGATCAAGAAACTGAAGGCTGAATGCTGTTGAGGGAGTAAAAGCATGCAAACACACAGGAGCGCACACACACACACACACACACAGATGTAACACAGCCCCTTCTGTCCAGCGGGGGCCTGTGTGTTCATTTTCACTTTGGTGATCTGGTTTCATCAAGCACAGGGGAAGCTATGCAAGATTTACCGGTGCTGGCTTAGCTGAAATAAAGCAGGACTGTATCAAAGGAAGTATCGGGCCAACACCGGAGCCACAGGGCGTTTTAAACCACGAATCCCAGCATGCTCCACGACCCCTGAGAGCACAACTGTGACTGCTGCTTTGAGTCTCATGTTCCCAGTTCATTTAGCCAGTGATGACCAGCCCTCTGCCCCTAGGAGGCATGTCTACAGAGACCGGCAGTGATAAATACCAACACAGAAGTTACAGCTGAACCTCTGGACCAAAGCTGAACCAGTCTGAGTGAAGACACTGAAAATTCAAAGACAAGTTCAACAACCTACAAAAAATTTTTGTTTATCAACTTATAAGCAATCAGATATATAAATAAAAGGAAAAAGCAATGGTGTTTAAACTAGTCACTTTCTATTCACCTCTAAACACATTCTCATACAACATACTTGCACCATAAACAGTTACTGCACTTTTACTGCAAAAGATGTGAAGTAGATTTTAGACATATGTGTAGTCATAGATGGCATCGAGATATGTTCCTTTCAGGGGAAATAATTTACCACGAGAGGTTGTAATTTTTCAGAGCTAGTAGCTCATCTGTCCTGGCCAGCACTTGGAAATGAATAACAGGTCTCTGTACGCGGTGTGAAAATACAGCATCTGTGCAGAACAGGGTGAGAAAAACACGACAGATCTCTGAGCCAACTTTCTTTGGCCCACAGTCAAACTGAGCAAAATACAACCAACAAATGGGCTCAACAATGCAGTAAACATGCCAATAAGGCTGTTTACTACCTCATACATAGAGTACACACATTCCCTAATAGCCTCCTCTACAAACACTCAGTCACAGAACTGACGTTTATAACGCTTTCATCTTAACAGATGACAGTAAATGCTCATAAGCTCCATCATAAAACCACTCCATAATTCTGTCATCACTGCATTGTTTGTGTGAAAAGGAACTGAAACGGACCCATTCTTTAGTATCTAAATGCCCCTGCCATTACTAAATCCATTTTAAAAATCCAGATGTCTACTTAATGAGATTATAAATGTTTATGAAAGACAATTAATTTGGGAGAAAATAAACCACTATAAAGAATTCACACACACTCTCACACTCACACACAGGCTGTGAACACTAGGTCTTTCGGATTTGTTATAAATGTACATTTAGGTTATTTATAGCAATTGTACAAATTCCTTTTGAACAGAATAAAGCAAAGAACTCAGAATCTAATAAAACTGAATAAATACACACACACACACACACACACACACACACACACACACACACACACACACACACACACACACACACA
>JBBPCZ010000002.1:16169976-16177562 GCA_037974445.1 Brycinus macrolepidotus | reverse complement strand
ATTTCGTATTTCCACAGAAAAACACGGGTGAGAGCAAAAGTAAAAGGGTGGAGTTAACTGTTGGTGTGTGTGTGTGTGTGTGTGTGTGTGTGTCTCTCAAAGAGCATGAGTGTTTGGATCAGAATTTATTCTTAACTCTTAAATGTCCTGTTTTATTCTATAATAAGAAGGGGTCACTGATGTGAAGAGTTACTCTTCTACAGGATCTGGGGCCAAATAATCCTTAAACATAAAACACAAAAAGTGAAAAAAATCTAGGTTTCTTGGTTCTTATATATAGACATAAACCCATGATAATAACAATAATAGCCTAATTACTACATATTTGTACAATCGCAGGTCATTTGGCAATAATCTCAAATTCAGCCAAAGCACTCTTGTTAGGTCTTTAATATTGGTCTTATATAGGCATAAGCCCTAATAATATTAACAGTAATAACTATAGTAGCAGTGGTATAATAATAATAAACAACAACAACAACAACAATTGTTGTTGTTGTTGTTGTTATTATTATACCACTGCTACTATGGTTATTATTACTGTTAGCACTATTAGGGCTTATATAATACTATTATATAAGCAATTCTTGTTGTTGTGGTTGTTGTTGTTGTTGTTAATAGTATTATTATGTGGTGGTTTGGGAGGCGGGGGTGGCGTTGGGGGTATATGCCTATATGCAGCCCCAAAGCCTGACATGACTGGGCCCCAGGACAAAGAAGTTTGAGAAACGCTGATCTAAAGTACATTACTGACTGGTGGACGCTATTTTACAGATGAATTAAAGTAAGAGTAAGCCAACTAGGTAGATGCTGTGCTTTCTAGCTAAAAATATCTAATTTACCTATGTTTAAAGCAATCACGATACTCTACAAAAGTCTCTATGTCCTGAATAGTGATGGGGTTCAGGAAAAATAAACATGCAGCAAATATCCTAATCATTGAGAACTGTTGTTCAGCATAATATTTTAGATGGTACTGGGTGACTGTGTGTATGGTGGGGAGCTGCAGTACTCTAGTATTTTTCTAGTTCTAAACTTGTTACAAAATTGGATTTCCTGATATCTGATTCAACATTTTGCCCCATACCACTATGCCATCTTAACACAAACATGCCTATGTTAGATATAGTGTTTGCAATGTGTTCTAATATTCACAAGGCTTGCTGAAATGTGTAGTTTAAAAAGATTTGATGTCCATTTAATTACATTCATAACATTAAGAAAGCACTGCGTATCTGTAATATTACAATGAATACCTGCTAGGACGTCCGGTTTCCTCCCACAGTCCAAAGACATGCATGTCAGGTGAAATGGAAACATTAAACTGCCTCTGGGTGTGGACGTGTTTGTCAGTGTATCTGCCCTGTGATGAACTGGTGACCTGTCCAGAGTGTTTCTCTGTGTTTCGCCCCATTACTGCATGGATGGGGTCCAGCATCTGCCCCCCCTCAACCCTGGTTAGGATAAGCGGCTCAGATAATAAATTCATGAATGAATGAATGTCCTTAAGGTTATTTGATAAGATCTACAAACTTCCTCAGTGGTGGTAAGATGTGCATGTTCTGAGATGTTGTGTAAGTCAATAAAATCTAAATGCCATATTGTTCAAATTGGTTGGGTTCTGAACATTTTGAAAATGTTTTTTAACTTTAATTCTAAATCTAATATCTCTTATTTTGGCCCACTTCACCCAGTCATTTAAGAAGCACACATTATTCCATATGCAGGAAAACTACACAATATTACAACAATGACACTGCTTGTTCTCTTTATTATGCTCATTTTCATTATGGGTTCAAATAATTCTTGAAGCACATGAATCTATGGAAAGTCTCGAACACACCGGTTCTTGCATTCTCCGGACCCATTATGTAAAGTGTTAAGTGACCATTTGTCATACATGAACTAACAACAGCACACATTGCGAACAGCACAAAATTCTTCTCTGCATTTATATTTCACCAAGTGAAGCAGCGAGCAGCCAGGAACACAGCGCCCGGAGAGCAGTGTGTGGGGACGGTACCTTGCTCAAGGGTACCTCAGTGGTGCCACTGGCAGTTCTACGATTTGAACCTACGACCTTCTGATCGCAGGGGCAACTCCCTAACCACTAGGCCACCAGGTGCCCCATTCTGTATATCATTACATATAAAAAGTGCATGGTAAAAGAGAACGGTTTAGAATAAAATGAACACATCCAGCAACAAGTGAAGCTAATGAGTTATACGTCAAAAATGAGGCCTAAATTCTGAACTTTTTACACAGAACACTGAACTGTGCAAGCTGAGAGGCCAAACTTATTTTGTCACCAAGTTACAGCTTGAGAACTTTAAGATAACACCATGACAAGTTTATACAAAAGGACCCCAAATGAAAACAACATTTCGATCAGCAAACACTGGTACTCAAGGCCAGATGGCTTTCACCTTTACTCTATTACACAAGCCACGGTAAATGTAGTTGTGTACTAGCCCTCCTCGAGCCTGATTACATTCATAAAAATTGCAAAAACTATGGCGTTACTTTAAGGATATAAATTGGCTACTTAAGGCTCATCTCCAGATATACACCCTCATTATCTAATAAAAAGTAATGACCTAGATTTTCTCAGAGTCATGCATATTGGCCAAAGAAAAGCTTCTCTCAAATACAATACGCTTTTTAAGTCTACTAGACAATCAACAGTTTAAAACAGGACTTAGGAGGAGCATCTCGGTCTCCAGCTTAACATTCTAACATATTCTGAAGGGTATCTTTAACGTGTCACCCTCACAAACCACTGACCTCAAGCTGACCTCATTACCCCTGCAGCAACTCTGAGCAGGGCAGTGGTTATACTGTCAACAGAAACCAAACTGGGAACAACCCCTATTAAACCGATTAAAAACATTAAACCCTCTAATGAAGAATAAGAGGAAATCTCCAAAATTCAACAAAAAATAAAGCAGCTATTTCAATAAGGCAAGCTGAACATTTATTTAATTTTCTTTAGATTTCATTGCAGCAAGTGTCAGAGCCACCCACTAAATACACACAGGAAATATTCCAATGTGTTATCAGGAACTTATGACATTCTCAGCAAACATGAATATCTTACTGAACTTTCTTTGCTTCCCACACACCTTCCAAGCCTTAGATATGAGACTAAATAGGCACGAGTCTATTCTTACCCCTGTAGGCATCAGCCTGAGCCTTTTTACTGTCAAAAAATATCAATGGCACATATTCTACACTGGCACCATGACCCACTTTCACCACTTTCGCCCTTGTGTCTTGCTCAAGGATTCACAGGAAAAATTCATCTGATAAGAATGAGGACTGTTTTATTGGTGTCTGACACTAGATGTCACTACAGAATGGGCCCTACAGAAGGAAATTTGCCTTTCCTGTTATGGAATCTGAAGTCAGACCACCAGAGTCAGTGTCCAATCAGAGAGGAGGATTTCTGTTGTACTGAATTAAAGTTAAAGACCCGCTGTTACAGTGTTGACAGGGGAAGTTTGGGAGCTTTATGGCTCTTTTTTGAATGTGGCATGAATTGGTAGTGTTTCAGCAACAGTTTTCATGATTACAATAAGTCAGAGCAATTTTTTCATAATCTTTAAAAAGATAAGTCAGCTTAGAACAGACAGAAATTTCCCAGGTTAAGGGTTTTTTACTGTTAAGCTGCCAGAATGCAAACAGCACACTTTATTAACACCTAATAACGAAACATAGTTTTTGCACTCTTAACTCCTCATTTTAAGCATTTCTAAGCCACATGTTTGTAAAAGAAGAGCCCCACCGCACCCAGTCCGCCCAGATGAAGGAGCACTTTGTTTGGAAAGAAGAGCCACATTCTGAAGCCCTGCTACTACAGGAACAGGGCTAAATGCACAGCCCAGAGTATCCTGACTAACATTATAATATTAAATGCATTTAAAAGGTAGAGTAAAGCAGGTAAAACAGCTGTGGGCTCTTCTGAAGAAGGAGGGGTCGTGTTGAGGGTGCTAACAGACTGAAGGGCAGTGACTGGGAGCCTCTGTCTGTCCAGCAGAGCACTGACATTTGCAACATAAAAACAAACAGCTATTTGCTACACTCGAGGGTTACAGAGGCTGATGTTTCGGCTCCTCTAAGAGTCAGGCTGTAATATTTAACAAACCAGTCTGGCCGGTTGGCTGTCGTTAGCCTCTGTAGCTGCTGTGCTAAACCCACTCGGTTCCTCTCCATGCCTGTCTGCCTACCTCCTTTTGGGCACCGGCGTGGCTTGAGCATGGCTGTCTCCAGGCGCCTGGGCTCCACACTCCTGCACGGACAGGGTCGTGTGTCCATCCCGGTCCCCCCTGAGCAGGTGTCCACTGATGACTCTCAGTCTTCTCTCTGCAGCTCTCCTGCTCTCACAGATGTGGCCGTCTGACGCCATGCTGCTTCCGCGTTTGAGGGAGCGAGGTCAGAGGCGCGCTCTGACAGGAGGGAGGATGTGAGGTAGAGAGAGAGCGCGTGCACCCTCCTCCTCCTCCTACACACACACACACACACACATGCAGACATGCATACATACATACATACATACATGCATGCATACACACATACATACATACATGCAGACATACATACATACATACATATACATTCATATATACATACACATACATACATACAGGGCAAGATTGTCCAACCCCAGGCTTTATCTCAGACTAGGAAACCAGCCGTACGTGTCCAATAATTATTTTAAACAAAAGAATTAATGTCAGTAGTGTAATGACCACACCAGTGTCTATATACTCACAGAATAATGATACAATAATGCTACCTAGCTAACAAATAAATGAATGAATAAACAAACCAATACTTGACACATATGTATATGTATATATGCACTCACACATACACATATATAATGATATATAATGTTTATTTTGTCAATTATGTACAAAAAGGCCCTCACACTGAAAACACATATTTAAAAGGAATATGATTCTTGTCCAGAATTACACACAGTCAAAATTTGTGATTTTAAGAACATTTTTCCCAGAGATTCAGGTGAACTGAAGAAGACAGTATAGTCCAACCCGGGACTTTATCTCAGACTGGGAAACCACCCCTGCATGTCTGAAAGGGTCCAATAATTTTTTTTAATAAGGTGCTCCTTTTTGACACATGTATTCAGTGGCACTCTCATGGCTTGTATAATCTCCATAGAAAATAATTAGCCAATAGAAGGGGAACAGCTACAAATGAAGTCACTATGCCAAATGCCAAGCGTCATCTACATGGCTAAAAGGCTCCCCAATCAAATCCTCATAGAAATATTCCAACATAGTGTAAAGCCTTCTCAGACTGGGAGTGGGAGGATCTACAAACTTTTGGACATATATTGTAAATGGCCAGTGTGTTATCTCATTTATACCAGTTATATTCACTGTTCTGTAACATGCACCCTGTTACATAATAATAAGAAGAATAGTTAAAACTGTGTTTCAGTTATTAGGTTTTTTTTTCATTAAATACCTTGGTTTTATTTTTTACAGTACTAAATATTATATATATTGTGACAAAAATATTGTGAAAGCAAATAATAAAAGAAAGTGAATCATGACAATGCCTGCTTACCAAGTATATGTCTCCAGAGATGTGTGAGGGTTACTTTAATTTATTTTGATTTTCTTTCATTTTTATAATTATTATTTTTAAAAGAATAGAACTTCTTTAAAAGACTTTAGTCTAGATGTTGAGCTGAGCCAAAACTACAGTAAAATCAGCATTCAGTAGCCTGCGGTGACACCATGCTGGATATGTACTGGTTTTGATTCATGTCCCGGGACAGATAATCGTATAGGTGCAGTTTCTAGCACTTGGTGAAAGATGAAAGGGTGTAGACAGCTCAGATTTCAGTGTAGTCCTCTGTGTACAAAAAGGCCCTCACACTAAAAACACATATTTTAAAGAAATCTTGTCCAGAATTACATACTTACAATTTGTAGTCAAAATTTGTAATATTAAGGACATTTTGTATTTGTCTTAGACCTGTCATGATGATGAAATTTGTTTGGTTTATTTTATGCACCTACAAAAGGACTAGGCCCAGATTTGCTGATTTTTACTTTGCGGCTAATACACTGTACTACATGAAATTACTTCAGTGATAATAAAATTGCTACCTACCTGCTGAATACATATATACATAAATATATGCGCACACACACACACACACACACACACATATATATATATATATATATAACCTCATAAATTTGTCTATGGTTGTCTATGACAGGTAAACCAACAACAGTAGTTAGTGCTGCTCTTTGGTGTTTTGTCATATAATAATTAGGTTTATATATAACTGACTACAGTTGGCATCAAGTATCTGTAATATAAAAACATTAGGCCTTTTTGTCTTACCAACACTGTCAATAAACACGTTTGATCACTTCAGTGATACACACTCAGACAAAGTATACTTGCAAAAGTGGGGGGGAACATTTTATTCTTAATGATTTCAACATGTCATTCAATCATACATGAGAAATTATAATGGGATAATGAGGTTTCTGGTGTACAGTAGGAAATGTGCTTAGAATGTTTACTGGCTGAACTTCAGACTTCTAACAAAACCAGCCACTCTTTTCTGATTGTAGTAGGGTTACTTCCAATTATATCAAATTTCATTTCACCAGGGGACTGAAGCAGGAACTGCAATTTGGGTTGAGTATGTTAAACCCAGAAGGTGTGGCAACCTACTTCTACTCCTGTTACCAGTGCCCTTCTGTAGAGTCGTGGCCCCTCAGGAGAGAGCCAGGTAAGTGCTAGTCTGGGTAGAAGTTGACCTTTTAGCACTGTTATAGGAGCAGCCCCCTTCATCCAAATCCTAACATTAGCTGTTTTAGGTGAAACAGCAAAACTGCTCTCAGATCAGCAAAGACTGTAGTGTGCCTCCTGTGGGCCTGACTGAGTAACAACTCACCACAAACCTCAAACCTCACACTCTCCATTTTAACAGCTCTAGACTATGGGACTGTGCTCTACACACAGCATAGTAACTGGTGTACACCCTAAAAATGGTTCTTTGAAGGTTCTTTAGTAAAGACAATGGAGTCATGGACACTCAAAGAACCATCTGAATGCATAACTTGTTCTTTTCTTGGTTAAATGGTTCTTCCCTATGATGGGAAACCTTTTGTGGAACACGGTCCTTGTAAAAAGTCTTTCTTGAAAAAAAGAAAAAGAAAAAAAAGGCCCTATAGCACTACAAAATGTTCTGTTATGGTTATAATTCAAGGAACCCCTTTGGTACTATATGGAACCATTTTAGCAAAGAGTGTAGGGCACATCTGAGAACTGTTGGCCAGTGCATTTCCAAAGGAAGTCATGTGAAACATTCTGACTTTGTTCTCAGTCTCTTGATTTCACTTCACCAGATGCTGCAAAAGACAGAGTGGAGATATGAACAAGGGAAACAGCCACAACCAACAGTTTTATTTGCGTGTGATCAGTGAGGGAGCGATGGAGCTAAGTGCTGCCGGGGGGGGCTCGTGTGTTGGGCTGTTATCCCTCCCTCCAGACGTAATGTTTGTTCCCTCCAGGCCAGAGCTTTAAACTCT
>JBBPCZ010000002.1:16149976-16164976 GCA_037974445.1 Brycinus macrolepidotus | reverse complement strand
GCAGGCATGTAGTGTATGGACAGAGGTGTGAGAATGCATAAAAACAAATATATTATTTAAACAGATATGTGCGTGCGTCTCTGTGTGTGTGTGTAGCTTCGTGTTGTTCGTGTCTGTTGCCTATAGGTCGTTGTTCCTGAGTGATCACATGATAACAGAAAGGGTACACTTGAACTCAGTTCACCTCTCATTATCAGGCCGGTCTATTCTGCCCTTGACCAGAGTGTTTAGTAAACAGGTTCTGAACCAGATTTCTGTTTTTCTTTTGAACTGTCAGATCCAAAGGCTTTATGAAGCATTTATAACAGGTGAACTCTTTTATTATACTTTTAAAAGGAGATAAAGCTTTATAGCCTCCTCTCCTTGGAAATTAGGTTCATTTTTACAAATCTGCCTCAGTTATAATCTAAGGAAGAGCACATCCTACCTGTTAATTATGGCAGAGATCACTTTACACATGTATGACAATGAAAACATTAATGACTGATATCCTGATACTGTTCTTCCGCCTACAGTCAATATATTAGGCCTATTGACAAATTCCGAGCCATGGCTTGATGTAAAAGGAAATGAGGCAAGAGCTCATTTTTCTGCCTGTAAAAAAGAGCTTAATATTTACAATTCCACTTCCTCATTGGGTGTCTAGTGATAACGTCATGTTTAAAGGATGGACATACATTTAAATGACTGATATCATTATAATTATGTTTTTAGTCCTAAATGTAATTTTGCCCTGAGTAGGTATAATAACTGCACAAGGTCACACATAAGAAGAGCAGGTGTTAAAATATTGCATGGACAGTAGTTTTTCTGTTTTTCCCCTCAACCTTGCATCATCCTCTCAAAGGAAGGAGTCGAAGTTAAACATTAAAAAGGCCGTGGCCAATTACACAAATCAACCACAGAGAGCAGAGTTTAACATTAGACATGAGGTATGAGAAACAGGTCATATCTAATTGATGTTTTCATGCATGCAGGAAACAGTGAACCAGTGATAAAATATCTGCCATTGTTGTTTATAAATTGATGTAATTTGGGATTTACAGTTGAAAGCTTGAGCTTGAGCTTTTTTCATTGGATTAGTGTGCTTTGTAACAACAAAAAAGAAAACAATCCTGACCCAATTAGTAACACAACACTGGCTAGAACTTCTGAAAGGTCAGGTAGACGAGTTAAAACCATGAATTTGAACTTTTTTGAAAAGCCACTGAAATGCTTGGTACATGTGAAAAAATTCATGAGGCTAAAACTTGTTTCCTAAAAACGCTGCAGTGTAAAGTAAGATCTAATTTCACATGTGTGTTGTATGACATTGCTAGTGTTAATTATTCGGTATAATGTTTCTGCACTTGATATGTATAAACGACAATCTAATTCAGGTCTTTTTTTCACTTTTTTTAAGGTTGTTTATCTTGTTTTGTAAGTCCATTATAAGATATTATAAAGGAAAAAGCATTCTCGGGTTTAGTGATGTAGTGGACAGTGTGGGAGAAAAAGAAGAAGAAAAAAGAGGAAAAAAGGTTTCGCAAGGATTATGTATAAGTTCACTCTCCATAGTCATAAGATTGCAACACACAGACTTTTTTATTCGCATGTACAGAAAGGACATTGTGATTTTATTACATTTAGTGGTGTAGTGACTTTGGGGGGAGGGGGCGTGGTAACAACCCCATCATACCCTATGAAGTAAGTGATGAAACCACTGATTCGTTCTCCACAGTTGTCCCACAGAAACTGTCCCACCTTGAAAAAAACATCCAAGTCAAACAACCATTTGCTTTCCATTCATTGTTTCAGTGAGAAGAGAGAAAGAAGGAGAAATAGTTTTGAATGTGTGTAGGAGGTCAGGCTAGGCTTGTCGTGAGAGGGATCCATTTAGTTCTTGTTTAGGTATTTCATCATCCCTCCTCCCCTCCCTTCCCCCTCCCTCTTGTATCTGTAATCTGGGCCTGGAAAGTGTGTCTGACTCTCGCAGATTAATGAGACCTGGCCTAAAGCACTCACAGCACCAGGGTTACTGCCAGTGAACATCTCTGGCTTTAAATGTGCCGGGAAGGCCCTGACATAATACAGAAGTCAGAGTTGGGTCAGGGTTGATGGAGGCTGCATGTCTGGCTTCATATATACACACAGAATTAGTGTTGGCCATCGCAGACTTACTGCCGGCCAGAGCTGCACTTTGACGCCTGTTTGTAGTTTTATGGGTTTGCCAAGCTCCACAACTTGATTAGGAAATATCTTATTTTTTTAAATGTAGGTTTATTTGACCTGGGGGTGTTTATCTGTTTTAATGAGAATTGCTGCATTGGGTTCCTGGATTGTCTAAATTGAAAAATATTGATAAGTGTCTTCTGCTCTGAGTTTATGGAAGATCATAAACTAGATCTGGTCCACAACACGTTAGTCATACATGTCGTGAATCATGAACGTGTTAATTTCTAAATCCTCTAACCAACGCAAATGCAGCCACTTCCCACTGATTAAGAAGGAACGGCCTCTTTTGCGTAGGACCCACTTCTGCTTTGTGTAGTCCCCCCTTTTTCTGGTGGCAGGCCTTGTGATCAGCATTCAGTGGAAGTAGATCTTTTACAGACTTTAGGAGAGTCACATGCTCCTACATCTTTTTTCTGACCTTCTACACAGACTTTATACAATACTCCAGTAGATATGCAGTGTTTCCTCTCTGTAAATAAACACATTGAAAAGATGGTGGGAGAGGATGGAAAGAGGAAGAGGAGACTTAACTGTTTACTTCTAGACATTCTTGATTTAATGGCTGTTAATAGCTTTGGCTGTCAGCCATGGAGAGGTAGAAGGCGAGCTTTCTGAAGCCTTGTCTCTCTTAAACTCACTATGGATAGGCTAATAATTGTATTTCTACTGTTTTTACTGCATTCTGATTTATGACGTTACTTCTGTTATAGTCATTGACAAGAAGGATTTGTGTCTTTTATATTTATTCAGTTTTATATATTATGTCGTTTCTTTTCTTCTATGCTTGTCTCCATTCCTTTTTCTTTTCATTTACAGCAAGCAGGTGAAGCTGAACAAACCTGTGATCCGCAACCCCACCCTGTTCATGTGACCCTTGCTATTTCAGAGCGTATTAAATATTTCTTTAGCCATGGCACCATCGCAAAATCCATTAAAGAGTTTAATTACAAACCTTATCTAATCAGCATTCTTTTAAGGCCATGGTGTCTTAATTCGTTCTGTGTGCTGGAGGTTTGATATTTCCCCTAAGCAGCACCCCGGCCTGCTGTTAACACAGACGAATTCATTTTTTCCGCTGTGTTACAAAAGCTACGTCAACAAACTCTTATAGCAAGAATATGACCACATCAGAAGAGGTCTTGTGTCCTTGCCCTCGCATTGATCTGAACACTGAACACACACAAACGACATGACTGCCAATCCACCTTTATATGCTAATTGATCTGGTTACTAATTGACCCAATATCAGTTAAGGAAGATCACATCGACACAGGCTTGTTTCAGGTGTTATGTGATAAGTCAGTCATAAATTAATTTTTGTTTTAGCTGAACCGGTGCTAAGGTAAAATATTCCACCAAGTTCCTGGCCGCTGCTGCGTCTGTAATCTGTTCTCTTAAACGTGTGAAAGGGCACAAAGCTAACAGAGCGCAGTGTGGAGTATTTTGTTCTTGTGGTTTTAGAGCCAGTAAGTTTTGTATGTGTGTCCTTGTAAGTATGTCTGAAACGCAGTGGAGTGTATCAGTCCACCATGGGTGGGTCTCAGAGATGTGAGGAAAGAGGAGAAGAGCATCTATTATTCATGCTGCCTCCTCTACATTACATTCATGATCACACAGTGAGTTGTGAGCTGAGCTGGGATGGGATGGGCGCCGAGTGCACTGCCGTGCGGCTAAACACAGCGAATCCCTCAGAGACTCATAGGGCGTGGTGGCAAGGTGCTGAAAGCTGCTCTCTCCTTCTTGCTCTCTCTGTAGGATATGGATCTGATTGATATCCTGTGGAGGCAGGATATAGACCTGGGAGCGGGCAGAGAGGTGTTTGACTTCAGCTACAGGCAGAAGGAGGTGCAGCTGCAGCGGCAGAGAGAGCTGGAGGAGGAGAAGAGGCAGCAGAGAGTGAGAGAACAGGAGAAGGCTCTGCTCGCCCAGCTGCAGCTCGACGAGGAGACTGGAGAGTTTGTGCCTCGGCCCACGCCTACCAACAACACACTGACGCTCGCTAACACTGCACCTGCAGAGATCACACAGGTACACACTCACACACACGCACGCACCCAGATAACCTTCTGATGCAAGCCAACAGGGCACCTGTAGATCTCTCTCTCTCTCTCAGACAGGGCATGGGGTCATGCATGCATAGATCGATTAATACTATCACCTGTCTATTTGAAAGTGGTACACTTAACATTGTGATCTATAGAATGTTTTTTTTTTTTTTGACTGGGGGTGTTCAGTCTTTTGTATATGACTGTATATTATCCATATTTTCTAACTGTCAGAAAAAAATCTTGTATCTCTTTTTTTTTTCTCCTTAATTTGAAAATATCAGCTGCTTGTTACAGTGATTACAGAACATTTTGTCATGAATGGACTAATAGAAACAGTTCAAAAATAAGTCTTTTTATGTGAACTTATATTGAAAGTCAGAAACTTTTTTCCCTTCTCCTGTAAAGTTACTTTTTTGTAGACATGAGGTTATGTTCCGACAGCAATGATATTTAAAGCTACCTATAAGTAGGCTTTTCTAAGTGCAACCCTAAACCTAATCCTAAGCTCAGTAGACAAAAAGAAGGGATTTTGACCTTGCCTATGTACAAGACCAAACACATAGACAAACTTAACAACCCTCTGATGTAAGCTAGCTAGTATCCTACAGAGATCTCCCTCGTGCATGCACACGTACACACACGTACACACACGTAAACAAAGCATCTGTGAGATCATACAGGGAAATAGATAGGCTTCCACTCATATGCATTCAGTCTCCATATACATTCTGTTCTGGGAAAGGCTCCACCCTCCCAATGGGGTTCTTCTGTTGGGTTGCCGGGTTACTGCCGCTTTAGTGTAATTACTGGAACTCAGGTGGTTCAGATTTCCGAGTAGATGGCACACGGCTTCAGAGAAACACCTTCCTATAAGAAGTACTAACAGGACTCTACTACAATATTTATTTAGGTGTGGTGTCCTACAATGTTTCAGTAATAAATAATTGATTTGAAATGGATCAGGGATCAGGATCTGAAATGTCAGTGACTGGAATCATGTGCTGTCCTCTCTGGGTGTGAAGTCACTGATCTGATATATGTGTGTCTGGCTTTTTGCATGCAGAATGTGGCATTCACAGAAGAGGATGGAGACGCTATGTCGTTTGATGAGTGCATGCAGCTGCTGGCAGAGACATTCCCTCTAGTAGAGCCAGCAGAGGTAAGAGAATGTTAATGTAGGCTCACGTATCATACGTCACACATGCTAACCATAATTCCGTATGTTAAGTAGCAACATATTGTTTGAAACACTGCAGTTAGGATTTTAAAAAATAATAATTTCATTATAAATAAACTAAATAAATGACTAAATAAAATCTATTGTCTGTTTCCTCTTTTTTATAGCCTGCTCCTCCTTGTCTGGATCCCTCCATTCCTCCTTCCACAGACAACAGTCATCTAATGATGTCTGGAGAAATATCCATGCTTTCTCAGAATCCCCTGATGCCTGGCCCTATGGACCAGACCTGGATGGACCTGCAGGTATGGTTCACCTTTATGGAGTCATTCTATCAGCTTTCACAAGCTGAGAAAGATACTTCTCCAAGCAGTTTGGCCTCATCTCTAGGAGAGATCGACCTCCTATTGAGACTGAGAGATTGAGTTTTGGTGAGAGAGAGAGAGAGAGAAATGTAGATACACTTTCAGGTACATAACCATGTGATTTGGTTGTCTCATGTGGTATAGAGAGGCCTCAACCTGCCTGTTGCCGTAGTAACCAACCACATGACCGACCTTTATGGTCACACTGTGGTTTGACAAGCTACTGGGGGAATGTTTGCCTCACTTGTTTTTGTTTTGCTTCCTATTTTAGACCTGACCAGATCCCAACTATTTTGAAGTTAATGCTGTTCTTTTCATTTCACGTTTGCATTTAAAACACTCATTTACTCTGACAACTCTTGTTGTGTTTTTCTTTTTTCAGCACTGCTTGAACATCCAAGAGATGCTGGACATGTCAGGATATGTGAACACAACCCCTGCTCCCACTGTACAGGAGTCAAATTACAACCAGTATCTGCCTGAACTGGGGGGCATTACTACCAACACTGCCGAAATATGCTCTGCTGAGTTCATTAATGCCTATGATGGCGTTTTTAACAGTGTAGCGCCTCCCGACCTTAATCAGATGACTCTAAAAGGTGCAGATGTAAGCGAAGGCTTTGGAGTAGATCATTTTTCCGACATATTCTACCCTGATCTAGAAGCTAAAGTCAACAGTGCCCCTCTCCCGTGCGAAGGGGGAAATGTGGTGAATCAGCTGGATGAGATTTCCAGTGACCCTCTGCTGAAATCCATGGACCTGCACAGCCTCTCTCCTGAAGACTTCAGCACAGAAAAACCTGAAGAATGTCCGGATTCAGACTCTGGTTTGTCACTGGACACCAGTTCTAAAACAAGCTCCCCCGAGAAGTCCCTGAACGATGATGGTTCTTTTGGTTTCAGCGAATCAGACATGGATGAGACAGAGGATGGTCCTGAGAGCACAGAATCAGATTATGCTGAGATGTTTCCCCTGATGTTTCAAAGTGACAGTCCTCAACAGTCCTTCACAGAGAATCCAAGCATGACCCAGGCACAAGAGGGCTCGATGAAACAGCCAAAGACAGAGCCAGCGGAGGCCAGCGGATTCTCCAAACCGCCTTTCACCAAAGACAAGCAGAAGAAACGCTCGGAGGCGCGGCTCTCGCGTGATGAACAGAGAGCGAAGGCCCTGCAGATTCCTTTCACCGTGAACATGATCATCAACCTACCTGTGGACGACTTCAATGAGTTGATGTCCAAGCACCAGCTCAACGAGGCCCAGCTGGCACTGGTCCGGGACATCCGCCGCCGTGGCAAGAACAAGGTGGCGGCGCAGAACTGCCGCAAGCGCAAGATGGAGAACATCATGGGCCTGGAGTATGAGCTGGACTCTCTTAAGGAGGAGAAAGAGCGGCTAATGAAGGAGAAGAAGGAAAACAGCAGCAGCCTGAGGGAAATGAAGCAGCAGCTGAACTCCCTGTACCTGGAAGTGTTCAGCATGTTGAAAGACGAGCAGGGCAAGGCCTACTCCCCCAGCGAGTACTCCCTACAGCAGACATCTGATGGCAGCGTCTTCCTCGTCCCCCGCATCAAAAAGACTCTCATCAAGAGCAACTAGCACTTTTTTCTGCTTCCTTGCCCGTCTTGGTACTGCATATTCTCTAGTTACGTACTATGCAAAACAAGAAAAATAGAACTTTCTAGGTATTTTTGCTTAAGCTTTAGCCGCGAAGATGGCAGAACTATTATATAGTTTTGGCTTATTGTACTTTCTTAATATTCTTAATATCTGTTGTATTTTGTACTTCTTTATATTTTCTCTGAGATTGTTTTATCTATATGGTTTGTAAATACATTTATACTTTATTTGCTATTGAAATATAAAAAAAAATGTACTGTACATATATATCTTGGTTTAGGATGCTACTAATTTTGTTGCAATCACTGGCACTCAAGTCTGTTTTTATATCTTAATTTACGATTCTATTGCAATTTTATCTCTTTCCTTCATGCTTTATAAAAAATAAAAATAAAAACATCCATTTAATCAAGTGCTGTATTGTCATTGCTGAAATGACATCATAGCAGTTCAGAATTTTTTACATAATGAACCACTTACATTATAATAAAGAATAAGTGCCTCAGGCAAATTCTTTTTATGCTGTACTCTGTCATACAATACCTTGGTTTGTATTGGGAAAAAATGTATTGCTGTCTTGAAAAAGGTGTTTGAGTGAAATACGCACCACACACACAGTTCACAACTGCTCTTAATCTAGGAGTCTAAACCACACAGGGTTATGCAACAGAGATCCATTGTTTGACCGTTGCCCATGTGAAACCTGCATGATGGCTCCACTAAGCCCTGTTGGACAAACACAGAAGAAAAGCAGAGCTCTGCACATTGTAGTGTTTGCACTGCCAGGCACTTTCGCCCTCAAAATTTTATCTTTGAAAACCAAGCCCTCTCCACACCAACCCTTCAGAAGCTATGAGCCCGACTGAACAAACAGGACCGGCTGGTTCAAAGAGCCACTGCGTACGTCACTATCTGCACTGTATCTCACACAAAGAACAGCAGGTTTATTCTTGACAGCTCCACAGTGTGCTATTGTTATATTGATGGATTACACTTGTAGAGCAGTGAAACATTAAAAATTCTTGGTTCAGCTCTCATGACTTCACCTGCTGTAATTCAGTGACATTGCGTAACAAAGTCCAAAGGGTTTCTTTAAAAGTCAAACCACTGTAGTGTGAGTTGCGTAAGGCCAAGGTCTACAGCATATTTTAGTAGCCTTAACATAGCTATAATCTAAAACATTCATGTTGCCATGACCTTGATGAAGAAGTTAAGAGGACAAAGTGTCATGCTGAGGCCGATTAGCTTCGTTGCGAGAGGACTTGTACAAACCACCATAAGTTACAGGGGAAATGACACTTTCAGGGATTGGAAAAACATCTTTATTAAAAAAATCATAATAGTAAATGTCATGATGGACTCATACATTCACACAAAGCTTAAATATAAATATTTTGGGGTTAAAAAGCAACTAATATGCACATTAAAGATAATGTGTACTGCCAATAGTAAACACATAAATAAATCATAAATGTTTAGTTCAATGAACAGTTTAATTATCCCTGAGTGATTAGATATATATCCTCCCATGTCCAGATAACAAGAACTATAAACTTGTCTGATGTTGCAATACTAATCAAACAAAAATCTGACAATCTAATTAAATGTTGTTTGTGGGGGGTGCACAGTGTGCTTTCATTAAAGTAGATATGGACACTGTTTAACTTGTCTAAATGGGCAGTGATACACTTTTTCACTTTCCAACCCAAGTGTCTGTGAGTTTGGAGGTTGTGGTTGACTGGTAAATTCGGTTAGACGACATACACTATAAAGAGAGATGAATATTGTGATTACTTTGTGATATGAACATAGTCACCTTCCCAAGATGCAGAGTACTAGCACTGTACTTTGGAACTCTGGAAACCTGCCCTACTTTAATACAGATGTTAATAAATAAGTTTATTTTTTCTACAAGAAATATATTGAATTAACTTACAAAAATAAAAAGTGCAGTTCTCTGTAGTGCACTTTCTGGATCAGGCTCTGTCTGTGGCTATGGGAGGATATTTCAGACAAGTCCACACAATTTGAGAAATTAATCTTACCCATCCAGACCTTTCGCTGAAAATGCGTCATACAAGATTTTCTGACCAGCCGCTTCGTTTTCAATCTGTAAATTAAGCAGAATGGTTACTCTTACCTGGTCCTAAGACCGTCATCGTCTTCTTCTGTCTCTCATTCACCTGTGCCTCAAAACCCTCAGACCCACTCTCTTTCCTCTGCTGGCTAGAATTGGATGTCACACTTTTGGGGTCCATGACTAGTCTTTACTACTTTCCAGCTGCTCTTTGAAGATTAGCCTACACTCTTAAAAAATAAAAGGAACCATGAAAGGATTTTTTTGAGCAATGCCACAGAAGAACCCTTTTGACTCCCTAAAGAACCACTGTTTGATAATGAGACATGTGCATATGAAGAATATTTTTAAAGATTCAAAGAACCTCTAGGTAAGGAAGAGGTTCAATGGTTCTTTTTAGAATGTCAGAATAGATTATGTGGAGGTCCTTCACATTTTCAGATCTTCAGTGCAAAAATGGCTCTCCAAAGAACCATTCATCAAGGGGTTCTTCAGAAAGCCCAAAATGGTTCTTTTGTGGCTTCATACAAATAATCCTTTTTGGCACCTTAATTTTTAAGGATGTACTTTCAGAAAAAACACACAAGCTGTTCTGAGGAACACCTGATGGCCGTCCTCCACATACTTGGCTCATGATGCTCCTTTGTCCTCTTTCAGGTTTTTTTTGTTTTCTTTTCTGGCACAACTACCTGCCTGGTCCGTTTGAGGATCTGCCTGACATTCACACTGGGCAACTGAGAATTGTTTGTTCTCTGCCTAGATATTTAACCCCTTTACTCACACACACATACATTTAAAAATGTTGGACATTCTGGGTTCATTGGCTACGCTTTCACGAAAACACATCCAACAAACACTCAAAACAACTGCACTCGCTGACTCAATGATGCACTAAACTTCAATTTTCTACACAACTTTATTTAATCTGGTTTCTTTTTTCACTTTTCAAAAAGTTTAACAATCTAGACTTCTATTTATACAAATGAATCTGTTACATGCCCTCAAATCTGACAAGTCTACACTGCTTATTATGTTTTTTTTCATACAACGCAAGACACATACACACTAACAAAAAGTTACACTTGACACTGTTATGCATCACTGCCTTTAAAAAAATGACTGAAACCAAAAAAACCATACCACAGCTTGCAACTTTTGTGACCTTAATCAAATATCTGTATAATCTAAAAGATACAAATCTAAGAGTCCAGAGAGAAAATCATTTAAGACCATACCACTTAAAAGCTGACTATGACTGACACTTGATATATAGATCACTCTGAAAAAAAAAAAACCTTTCTGAATTACACAAAAAAAGAAAAAAAGAAAAATCTGTAAAATCTTTCCAAGATCAAAGGAATGTACATACACTAACACATACTATGTCATGAATACCTGGCTACACTCCTGCTCATTGTAGCTAGTGTGCACAGTCCTTCCTTGAGTTGCCATTTTTAGTGCTCTGACTAGCAGGTCCTGGCTTTCTCACAGTAAGCTGCTGCTTTCCTGACCTCTCCTCTCTTTTCCTCTCATCTCCTGCTAACTGTCCACCTGAAGCCTGTTGAATAGATACAGGATAAAACAAATAGTTATTCTGTGTCAGCATTTGTCTAAGGCTGATATATTGGTATGTTAAACTGAACTTACCATAAATATACGCACATTAATACCGTCTTGAGCCATAGCCACCACCGCCACCACCTGAACCATAGCCACCTGAAAACATGAAAATGAAACATCATGACATGTCTTCACACTGACCACACTTCTCATTCTATATGCTTCAGTATAGCATAGCCTAAGAGGAGTATTTTACCTCCATAGGGACCACCTGAGTTCCTCCCTCCAAAGTTATTCCCTTTCATGGGGCCATAGTTAGACTGTTGCCCTCCATAATTTCCAAAGTCGTTGTAGTTTCCACCTCCACCTCCACCTCCTCCACCACCAAAGTTCCCTTAAAGTCACAGTGACAAACGAGAAGGCGAGAAGGCAGGTGCCTTTACTCAGGCAGCCAACAGTCCATTGTGTATTTAATTTAGCCATGAACAAATGCATAGACAACATTAACATGCTTCAAACTGAGCATTAATATCACATGGTAAAAAGTAAGTCTGTAGAAAACATCTTATTAGCATGCACAGGCGATTTTAGTGATGAACCCCTTTGTGGCCCCAATGGAAAGCCTTAAATGGTATCCACCACTTTAAGGCAATTACCACCAAAACTGCGTCCATCGTTGTAGTTGTCATATCCTCCAAAGCCGCCTCCTCCTCCTCCCCCTCCTCCCTGGTGACCATAACCAGGGCCTCCACCAAATCCTCCACGACCACCGCCATAACCGGGACCACCGCCATAGTTACCACCTGAACACATATTCAAACATGGACAAATCTAGCAGCTTATCACTGTGTTTGTTAAGTGTGTGCCATCCTCAGATCCACAAAAATACAGACTGTACTGAGTGTAAAAAGCAATTCATATAATACACCACGCCCTTGTGGAAATTCAGATCACCTTACCATCTCCACCAAACCCATTGTAGCCATCTCCTCCATAGCCTCCTCGGCTTCCTCCGTAGCCTCCTGTGCAAAACAAAGTACACGTTTATGTACTTTCTGACAGATCAAGCCATTTAAATAGATTGCTGTTGAAATTAGGGTAGCTGTCCTTTCCTACCTCTCCCAAAGTTTCCCCCTCCAAAGTTGCCCCCTCTCCCCATGAAATTACCACCTCCACCACCACTACCACGATCTAACAGGTGAAAAAAAAACAAGAAGCTGAAAACTATTCAAACCTTTTATGTGCCCTTTCCTACAGTTTATTTACAGTAAAGCAAAGCTGCACAAATTGTGGCTCATGGGCCAACGCTAATCCTCCCAGGCAAAAAAGTGGACAAACACATCTTTACACTGTATAAATATGTAAGTATGTCTGCTTTGAATCCTGAAAAATCTTAAATAAACTGAAATTAACTACTTGGAAAACGAGAGACAACACTATCACACTGAAGGGATAAGGACAACAATAAGCACCTCTTACATACACACAAAGTATCTGAGCTTTAATGACAATGTTATTAAAGTTGTACTTACACCTCTGGTTTGAAACTGCCTGCATTTCCTGTTTGGGTAGTGCTTTCCTGACTTCACAGTTGTGGGAGTTTATGGTGTGGTATTTCTGGGCTGGTGAGCAACAAGTGGGAATTTTCAGAGTACATACACAAGCAGAAACCCAACAACAATACAGAAATTTCTGACTATTATCTTACCAACAATTTTATCCACAGTGTCATGATCATCAAAAGTTACAAAGCAGAACCCTCTCTTTTTCCCTGTTGGCCGCTCCTCCATAATGTCGATGCTCTCAATCTGTCCATACCGCTCAAAGTATTCACGTATGTGATACTCTTCTGTGTCTTCCTTAATCCCTCCAACAAAAATCTTTTTCACTGTCAAGTGGGCCCCTGGTTTATTTGAGTCCTAGATAAGATAAGAACCATTAGGGTTAATAAACTGCTCATTATGTAGTTATTATAGATTAACTCATATTTCTCTCATTTATTCTGCTTGTTTTCTGTGAGACTTATCTCTGAACTGTACTTGCTAGCCAAACAAATTTTCAATAAATCTATAATTAATGAGAGGGCGTGCGTGAGTAGTAGTGTAGGATCATACCTCTCGGGAAACAGCCCGTTTAGGCTCAACAACGCGACCATCAACTTTATGGGGCCGAGCCCCCATTGCTGCATCCACCTCAGCTACACATGAGTATGTTACAAAGCCAAATCCTCGTGAGCGCTTGTTTCCTGGGTCCCGCATCACCTGTGGATTTAGTAAACCAGTTATTACTGTGCTGATATTGCAGACTGCCATGAAAAATTACTGCAATGTTCTCCCAGCATGCATAGTAAGACCCTTACAGCTGGTTCAGAACGCAGCAGCTCGGCTGGTTTTTAACCAACCCAAAAGGTCGCATGTCACCCCACTGCTGGTTGACCTACATTGGCTACCTATGGCTGCCCAAATTAAGTTTAAGTCACTCTTAAACTCTTGCCTACAGAGTGACATCTTGGTCTGCACTCAGCTACCTTAATCCTATCATTCAGCCTTATTTTCCTACTCGCTCCCTCCGCTCCTCCAAGGAACATTGTCTGGCTCTGCCATCCCTACGCACAAGGCAAACCTAGTCCAGACTCTTCTCTTTTGTGGTTCCCCGCTGATGGAATGAGTAGCAGCAGCAGTAGTAGTAGAAGTAGTAGTTCAAGTTTAATGCCATATCAACAACAATGGTTATGTGATGGCAAAAAGGTATATTAAACAAAATAAATTATTTGAAAACAAGAGACTTCAACAAACAAACAAACAAACAATTAACAAATAAATAAATAATCTAAATAGGAGTCTTTAAATCAATATTTGACAAACATTCCAAAACTTTGTGTGATGGTACCTTATTAAAAACATCTACCAGACTACTTTGCCAGTAAAATTGTTGCTTTGTGTTACTCAGAGCAGAACGACAAAGTAAAATATGTTTCCCGGTGGAATGAGCTGCTTAAGTCGACAAAAGCAGCAGAATAACTCTCTAGCTTCAAAAACTTCCTGAAGACTCATCTGTTCAGAGAGCATCTCCTCTCCTAACGCACATCTATCTTCTTGCACTACTCTTACATAAAGATTTAGCACTTAATACTCTCCTCTGGTTCTCACACTGTCCTGAAACTTGAATGTGTCCTCATATTGTTAGTCGCTTTGGATAAAAGCATCTGCCAAATAATTGTAATGTAATGTAAAAAAGGGGAAACATTACTGGTCCAAAATCACATAAACAAATATTGTAAATGCAATTTTCACTAACCACACAATCTGTGAGCTTGCCCCATTGCTCAAAGTGGGCACGCAAGCTGTCCTCTGTTGTTTCGAAGCTGAGACCGCCAATAAACAGCTTCCTCAGCTGCTCTGGCTCCTTACTGTCATGGCCCTGTTCACATCAAAAGAAGAAAAAGGAAAACATAAAGAAAACATCTGACACTGAAAAACAACTGCCATGAAAATTACAACATGTTACTGTGGAATGTAAAAAGAACTTTTACTAGGGCCCATTAAGTATAGCACAAGAAAATAACATGTTTAGGAGCTACAGCTGTCATAGTCAGAGGAACCTATTAGGTGCCACAGAGTAGAGTTAACAGTTTGCTTGTGCTCCTGTGAATGAAGATTAGATAAACCTTTATCAGTCCCAAAAGTGGAAAATTTGCATTGTTACGGCAGAAAGTGGACAGTACAAAGGTAAGAGCAGCATAAACAAAAGAATAAAAGCTATACAACACAACAGTATAATGTAAAAAATACACTATACAAGTGATACAAAAATCTAAATACAGACATTTCTGAGTGTGCAAATATATAAGTATGTATATATAGACCTATATAAGTATATATATGTATGTACACACTGGATATATATATATATATATATATATATGTTGTGTGTATATA
>JBBPCZ010000002.1:16118777-16142104 GCA_037974445.1 Brycinus macrolepidotus | reverse complement strand
TGTATGTATATATATATATACACACATATATACATATATATACATACATATATATATATGTATGTGTATATGTATATATACATGCAAGTGGTTCATTGTAGAGAAACTTATTGACTTATTCTTTCCATTAGTTGTGATATGGGAACCAGGGGTCATGGTATGTACAACTCAAACATAGCCCTTGTTTTATTATACAAAGTGACCAGTGAACCTCCATCTGTCTTTTGAGATTTTATATATAAATAGATCATAAGTTGATGATGGTAAATCTGAAGAAAAAAAAATCTTCAGGAACTATTTTGCATTAAACCATCTTGTATGTGTCTCTCAGACCTCACCAAAACCTTGTCTCCAGTCAGGCACTGGGCAGCACAACATTGCCCTAACCACTAGGCCACCTTATTCTGGAAAATTGTTTTTTAGCACAAAATACAATATACAGTAAGATACATAAATTTCAGCTCTTTAAAAATGACAACAGGATCATAATTTATGCTACTGTGCTGTGCCTCTGTAGGCAAATCTGTTGGCTTTCAGTCATCAATCATAATGTGAATAATTTGTGAAAAGATTTATTAATGTGACTTGTGGTATTAGAGGCCCATGATACCTGCATTATGAATATATTGATATATTGTTGTATGATTTGTTGAAGGTTTAGACGCCTAATGACTAAAATCTCAGTTTACAATGACTGTATAAAAAACTATTTCTGAGCTGCAGCAAGATGCAACTTTTGTCCTGCAGATGGTGCTACAACTCTGAGTGTAAGTGCCATTTTCTATGCATCAGCTTATATATGAACTTTAAAAATAATCTGGAATTGAAGCCGAGACTACGTTGTATTTCAGTAATCAAGGAATGAATTATTTGGATCTTTTGGTGAACTGATAATGCTAATAATGATATTTAGAGATACAATGGCTCAGAGACGTGGCACATTGTATGATAGTTTGTGTATCAGCTGGATGATTGTGAAATTGGTTGATGTTAGAAGATGTTAAAAAAAAGGCCTAATGTGTATAAACGGCATTTTAGAACAACTTAACATGTGAATTTTAGAAGAATTCAACCCTTTATGTTCAAATCAGAGGATAGGAATAATCTTATAGGCATCCTCTCTCTCTCTGTCTCTGTCTCTCTGTCTCTCTCATTTTATTTAACAGATTTAATAGACTAAATGATGCACAGGATGCTACAACCATGTAGGTTCCAGCACATTTACCTTTTAATAGGACATGCATACAGTCCAATTACTTAGGTTACTTAACGCTGTTCTTTATAATCAGAGCTGTTTTATCCCACTTCATTCCATGCGGCTGAAAGAGAATCCATTTGTACTTAGATGACTAGGAGGAACCTGTTCAGATTCTTAGCTTATATGATACAAATCATTCAGCCTTACATGCATCTTTAGGTAAACAGTGATTCTGCCTAATTTTAGTGAGTAACATATTACTTCACAAAATATTTTGGATAGATGGTATTAAAAGGAACCTGCAAACGTTCTTATAGTGCAGAGTTCTTATATTGTTGGGTTTAGGGCAGAAGCTCAAAGTAAGAGGGACCGGTGGGAATTCTGTAAGATAACTTAACATAAGGATGTGTTTAAAACCAGACCAGATAAAGGTATTCAAAGAATTCCGCTAATGCCTACTGCTCGACTTTCACATTCAAATACATAGGCCTTAGCTAGCATTGCATGATACTACTCTGAGACTTAAAAATTCTCAAGAAACACTTTTTTAGGTTTAGTCTAATCAATGATGAAGTTGCGTTGCATTGTATATTAACAATGACTTTGAAATGCAATGTTAAATTTAGTAGTAATGCTTTTACCAGTGAAGTTGCTGCTGCTACCACATAAGGAACCCCACCATATCCTCCAGAGCCCCGTTAATCTTCTAACAAATGTGATGACCAGGGCATGTGTTTCTAAAGCCCGTATAAATCTATATTAGCGTATAGATTTCTGTACATGAACAATTCATGTGAGAGGCAAAATTAATGTCACTGAGGTTGATGCTACTATTGCATTAGAACTTTCCTGACTGAGAAGAGAAGTTGTTCACTGTTTTCCACCTGACCTTTGCAGGCTGCATGGTGACGTTGATCCATTGAGCTTTTTCAGCTCTCCCCACTCACAGAGCTGTGTTGATGCCTTTATCTGTGTGTCATTTATTGAGTGAGTGTGTGTTCAGAGGCCAGTGTGTGTGTTTTAGGAGAGTGTGCTGGTGTGGGTGTGTGTTGTGTGGGTTATACTCTATAGTTGCAGCATGATGGATCTGTTGAATGGCTCTGCTCACTGCAGCCCACACGGCCGGGGCCGCTACTCGCTCTTCGTCACACACCTTTACGCTCAGTGTTCAGAGGTGACAGTGGCCTGACACCCAGATATTTCATAGCCCACTCACTCACTCACTTTCTCTCTCTCTCTCTCTCTCTCTCTCTCTCTCTCACACACACACACACACACACACACACACACAAACATTATCACAAGCTTTTATCATTGCACACACACAGTTTAACAGTGGGTTAGTGCGGTGACATAGATACTTAGATGTTATGCACCCTTTGCTATTAATTTCTGAAATACCAAAGTGCCAAAGCTTAACAGTCAAACTGGACATTAATCTGTTTAAGTTTATGCCGCCCTACCTCCAGATGACAGTCCTTCTTGTTTGATAAATTATAAGTATATTGTAGCTCAATTTATTTTTCTGGCTGTAGAAAACAAAACGTTCCACACAGTGCAGTCTGGAGTAGTACCGTGTTATGTCATATGAAGCGGTAGCTAAAAGGAAAAATCTGTTCTCAGTGAATTTATAAAAAGGGAAAAAAACAGCTTATTCTTTTTCATTTCTTACTGTAATAACTGAACAACAAAAAGATATGGCTTTGCAATCTAAACCAAGATCTGAAATAATGTGCAAAAGTTCTAGGCGGCCAAGAAAATGGATCTAAATGATTTATACTGGCAGGATGTTTTTTTTTTTAACAGTAAAAGAGGTTTGAAAATTATTTAAAAATTATTCACACACATAAAATCCTGTATGTGATGTATTTGTTTGTAAAAGGTACTGTTTATTTGTATTTATTTTAATGTTGGTGTTGAATAAATAAAAGCTTTCTTACTTCCCAGATAAATAATAGTCCACATTTTCTCAGAGGTGTAAGACTTTTTCACAGTACTGTACCTTCTGAGCTTACAATACTTGAAAATGTGAAAATATTTTTTCTCACGTCTGATAAACTGGAATGTACAAATTAGAGTCAGCGATGCCACATTATATCCACTCCACTAAATCCAATTAACCAGTGATAATTCTGCACTATTTATGATGAAATATGCACCTGGTCCGTACCCTGCAAGGACTGCTGATATGCACAAAATGCTCAGAAAAGCAAACAGAGACAAACTGTGACTGACAATAAATATTGCCCATCTTTATTCAAAAGCCATATGGAAGCTAAGGCCATTTGTCTCACTCACTTCAAGCTGGTGATATTGAGCTATTCATGTGGGTTGAAATGTCAAGGTCATTTTACAGTTTTAAGCAAATAACTTTTGCCATCACCTCTGTTGCACACAGAAAAGGGTCATCTGAGTCAGTCAGTTACACATAAATAAAATATTACATAAACACAATTACTGTCTTTCACCTTTTGACAAGAACCGTGTTGATGTAACACATTTTATTCAAATGTTTGATGTACATTCACAACCTTTTTTCTTTCCATTTTAGTCTGTGGTCAGTGGATCTCCTGGTCATCTGTATATTCAGGGTCAACATGCAGTGCATGTTTGAGGGATAAGATAATCCTTTATCATCATAAATGCAATACAAATGGGTGCTGGATAAGTAGATTGGAATATGTAACGTGCGAGATAATAGCACACATCTGTTATGTACAGTCTAATTACTTCATTGATTTTGCCTGCATGGATTGCTGAACTGTCAGATGCTAGCCTCCTGCATTTGCTTGCCATTTTACTGAGTGCAGATTTCTTTAGTTTTAGTCCTAAACAGTTGTTTCTGAATGTTGTTCAGTGGTTTGATCTGCTTGTAGGCGTTCTCATGTGCATCATGCAAATCCTACGGTTCCAAATCATCTCATGTTAGAGAGACCAATTGACCCAAATGTGAATTTCTATGACTACAGTGTATCAACACAACATTAATAAACTCACGGTATTCAGTTTTAATGACTGGCCTTTGTTTTCATTTGCTTTAAAATAGAACAGATGGGTAAAATAATGAAGCCAAAAAAAGTGCCTCCTACTAAACATCTACCACATATAACATCTCTTAATCCTTAAGAGGATAATGATAGCATTCATTTGTGATGACCAGTGCAGGTGCACTCAAAACTATCTAATTAACTCACTGTACTTCAAAAACAAAGTAACTTTCCTTCAGGTTAACTATGATAAAAACAAGCATGTTAAAAATGAAGGATTTCATTTTTTCAGGGATACTTAAAGGTTAAAATACACGGTTGGTGGATAGATAAATTGGCCGTTATTATTTTAAAGCAGATCTGCAAATTAATCAGCTGACGTCATCCTTTTGATTCACCCTTTTTTATGTATGGGGAATTTATCTGTAGATCTTACAGTTTGGCAGACAAATGTATGATGTAACTGAGTGCTCAAATGGTGGGCACACTGTCATCTGGACTTAAAGACGGCACTTAAGACAATAATTAACCCAAGTTTTATATCTCTTTCAGAAACCCAAATGATATTTCACTGTGTCAGCCATCCTTGTCGGCAGACGCTGTATAAATCTTGGTGCGAGAAGAAGTAGCCGATCTACTATTTATACAGAGAAGATGGACAGAAGACACAGTACTGTGGTGTTATGATTATAAATGATGTGATGGCTGTGGTATATTTGAGATCATTCCATTCCTGCTGTTGAGGTCACACAACAGAAGTTTTACTGCTCTTCACAAACCACATTTGTATTTGAGAGCTAATTTGTGTATTTAGCTTTTAATTACTATAACAACACCAGAAGCAGGGAAAATTGTGTTTTTTTTTTTTGAGAGAAAAGCCACAAAACGTTTCTCACCTCCCTGTTTATTTGGTCAGTAGATGGCGCAGTGAACCAGTCTGGAGTTAAATCCTGTGGACAGAAGTGCAGTCCAGGGTCCACTGGTTTCAAGACACATATACTGCAGAAAAATATGCAACATGATAGCAATTTGCTAGCAGAGCATTCAGAAAAATACAGTATATTATATATGATATTCACACAACCATTAATCTTCAAGCAAAACACTAAAAATGGAGTGATTTTAAAGTGTCATTGCAATGTGAGAATGCACTGCTTTTAAAGATGTTACCACAGTTTAATAGCAGTTATTATAGTGTAAGGGTGACGTTTATAAAAAGATCATCTAAATAGTTTAAAAAATGCATTTTTAGACCTTTAGATATTTGTCATGCACTCTTTCAGCTCTGCATTTTCGAAGCGTCCTCAAGGTGGCGCTCTTATCCACGGAAACTGCTCATCATGTGCTGTTGCAGTGGGGAAACCGCTTCGGCCATTTAATGTTGATAAAAACCATAAATCCTCAAGTGCCAGCCTATTCGTTTCTATTACCATTATTAGCGTCTAACAAAATTCCTCTGCGTTCATCACGGCCTCAGTCTCACTGCAGCATCTTATCAGAGCCGGATCGTTTTTATTAATCCGAGCACAACAAAGGGCCCGTCAGCCCACAGTGAGGTGCTGAGACCACTCACTTCAGAGTAACTAGAATAATCTTCACATAGGGCCCAGTGTGTTTGACTGACCCTTCTGTATAGCATTTTTAACTGTCTAATGGTCTAAAGTAGGGTGATGGGCTGTGTTTTAACCTTGGATTTGGCTGGTTCATTAGTATGCAGCGCCATTAGTATTAAGGTAGCAGTAAACAGGGCTGTGGGCTGAGCTCCAGCTCCGGGATGGAGGGGCTCTCTCTCTCTCTCTAACACCACCCCCCCCAACACCACCACAGCCGCCACCCCGTTGACCTTGCGCTGCGAAAACACCGCAGCCGCACACGGACATACGCAAGTGGAAATGCGGAGGAAGCGGAGAGCGGGACAGGCGCTCCGTCCGGGCGCAGTTGCTGCGGACCGCTCGCATGCGAGCTCAAAGTGGAGCGGCAGCGGCAGCAGCAGCCCCGGGCTCTCCCAGGAATTTGGGGGACACGAAGAGTCCCGCACATCTGTTTCCTCGGCCGGCCCACAGAGGAAACCGGACGGAAATGACACCGATTAAAAATAGCATCCACGGTGTTGTTCACAAACCGCCAGCCGGGAGCCTTTGGGTGGACCTCAGTTGAGTTTTTCACATCTGCAGACATTCCACCAAAACCTCACCTCTGCACCCCTGACAAATGGGCCATAATCGGAGGAGCGATGATTTTTCTCTCTAATAAATATAATATCGACCATAAACTTTAACTGGGCTCAAAACACGACGAGGGGCAACGCGCTCACACCCACGCAAAAAAGAGGCGCTCTTCCCATCCAAGGAACACAAACGTCCATAAAGTAAATGAATTAACATCACGTTCCCCAGTGACGCTGATAAAATGAGAGTTTGTCTGCTGAATTACGGCCCGCCCTGTCTGGCCAAACCCGTGGGTATTCAATCAGAATTTCTGAATGGCTTTGAATGCTCACGGAAACTCAAATAGCACATTTTCTTTCTTCCAGAGAACCCATAAACATCTCGGCGTGGTGCTCCTCCCAAGGCCAAGCACCACAGAGATGTGCTCACATCAAATGTTACGGCAGGAGCTGCTGCTGCTGCTGTCCAAGTCGCTGCGCGTCAGCCCGGGGGAGCAGACAGATCTCTGGCCGGACCCCAGACCTCCTGCCAGGCCCTGGACGGCCTACGCGCTCCCTGTCTTATTCCTCTGCCTCACTATTTACTCAACATGCAAAATGGGCCTTTTACCTCGCCGTGCCTGAGAAACCCATTACTGCATTCACATGCCAGTGCGCCCAGCCACGGCGCGCGCCTTCCCCTCCACGCGGACTGTAAATGAATCAGCTGGCGCGTATTATCATGAGCCTTTATGGGTGTTCCAGCCGTCTGACACAGAACATCAGAGGCAAACGCGATAAAGTCAAACAGCTTTAAGGTAAACGCATGGAAAGGCACGTCGCCCGCACCGTCATTCTTCTACTGTCAGCCTAATTTCCTTCATCAGGAAACTGATTTCTGCATTTTTTCCAATAAGAAGACGTAACTTTCAGCTAGCATCAGGGGTACACTTTTCCCACCAAACTGCTGAGGAGAATGAAATGGCTTTTATGATGTTAAGACGTGGCTCTGATAGCTCTGCGACGGATCGAGGCCATTAGAAGAGCTCTGGAAATGAGCTGCAGCCACCTGCTAGATTCAACCTGTGTATGATACATCCACATCCACTGTTCTACACTATGAACTACATCCGAAGTGCTGCTTTAGTCATAGTGGGAGTGGTTGTTTTCATTATTATTATTATTATTACTACTACTACTACCGCTACTACTACAATAATTATTAAAAACAAACAAAAATACACATTTATTTATTTACTTACTTACTTACTTACTTACTTACTTACTGTCGTTGTTAAAGAGACCTCCGAGCGTCTAGTCCATAAAGCAGAAGATGGTGAAACCAGGCTGGCATGAGAAAAATGTTATTGCAGTATTGATGTGTGTGAAGGGGGGGGGGGCATCAATACTGTGCAATAATAAAGCTTTATTTACTGCAGCTCTGTGGGGAGCTACTGTAGCTTTCCACCTTCTGCCAATCGACTGGGTTGCCACACACACACACACACACACACACACACACACACAAACGCACTTTCGCTCTCTCCCTGCTTCGCTACTTTCAAATGTAATTACCTTTCTGGCTATTCATTTAGGAATTCATTGTCTAGTAAAATCATCCCTATTTCTGAAAAACGGGCAGGGTCATGTGTGCTAAACTCCACAGGCTTGATTAATGCGGTCAGTGTGGATATTATGGTTTTGCTTGTGTGCTGCATTCTGGGGCTGGTGCATGCAATCCGGCGTCAGTCGTGTGTGTGTGTGTGTGAGAGAGAGAGAGAGAGAGAGAGAGTGTATGTGTGTGTGTGTGTGGGCTCCTCTCACTGCTTTAGTCTCCACCTGGGCCAGCCTGGCCTGCACAGGCCCCGCCAGCCAGCCAGCCTCTGACTCCCCCAGCACCCTCACACACGACAAACGAGCCTGAAAATGCTGCTGTGACAGTTTTTTTTCGGGCGCCGTGTCGTGGAGCTGCTGGCGCGGCTTGCTGATGAAGTCGCGAGGAGAGAAGCGAGAAGAGCGGGGCAGGTGTTTCCTGTGCCTCCTGGGAGCGCGGGACTACACCTGCCGGCCGCGGCCGGAGCGTGTGATGGATGGATGGGAGAGGAACTGACTCAGCCGTTTCTCCCGCTCTACCTGGGGCAGCGCCGCGCCGCACCGGACCAGATTGAAACACACTGTCATCACACAAACAATAACAAGCATTCATCTTTTAGCGGGCCACGGAGGAGGCCGCCTCGGAGCCGTGCTGAGATCCAGGGCGGCGTTAAGGGAAGCGGGCCTCGCTGTAGGAAACAGCCAACTCTCACCGGCCCCAGAGCAACTGCCACAACACGGACAGCCCCAGAAACGAGCCCCCTTTTCCCCCCTCACTAAAGCTGCTTTCTATAGCTGCTGCCTGGAAGAAAAGCCACCTGGCCGCATTCAGCCTATTAACGCCTGCGCCTTAGAACGGCTCTGAAAACACGTCACAATCCAGACCTTTATGACATCACAGAGAGTCGTCCCAGCAACAGTGGAATGTCAAGAATGTTCAAAGAAAGCTAAACGTACATCAAAGAGAATGTCTTCTCTTATTTAGTGCCTGGTACAGCAGCACTCCTGCCCTAAAAGAAAGGTGGTGCAAAACAGTGAAATAACACACAGTGCCCCAACACAACTAAAAATAAGACATGACCCACAAGCCTAAATTGCAAAGTAAATTCCATTCAGTATCTTGGTGAATATGTTTAACCATAACTTTCTGAAAGCATTGTTTTAGATAGCAGGACTTGCATTGTGGACTGTGATGTTAGTAGGTACGTTTTAATATGACATAGTGAAAATGTATAGTTGAGTGCCTTTCCCTAAATGTTTAGTTTAGTTTAGAATGCTGCTGTAAATTGTTCTGACTGAATTTTTGGTATGAATTTGCAAATGGAAAATACTTTTTGAGCCACAAATGCTGAGCGGTGCAGTTCGTAACAAACTCAATAGAGGGCACCTTGTTCATTAGGGTGACACAAGCCCGCCTGATATGCCTTATTCCTTTCCCAACGTAAAGGTGGGCCTTATGCTGTGGGTGGGCGGAGTATAAAACAGAGTATCTCCATTATTTTCGTAGAGCTGGTATATTCCACATGAAATTAAGAAACTATTTTTCACTCATGAAAGCCCTATTATGCTGCAGAAGCCTACAATGAATTCTAAGGCTACAAGGACAGGAGGTAATACAAACTGAACTGAACAGGCTCATAGAATACAAGTATCTGACAGTTATAGATGGACTCCAATATAATACTCAAAAAAACCTCTGAGGCGGATTCAAAATTGAAAGCATAATCTTATCTAAAAGTAGCACGTTTTGAAAGTGCGATAAAAGCTGCTTTGTGTCGCTGTTGCCTCTCCTCCACACAGCTATAAATCTCAGCCTGGAATAATTGTTTACAGTTGAAATTAATGTAACACGAATTCTTCAGCAGCTAATAAATTAGAGCCTCTCTCATTAGCATCTGAATTGATTTCCTCTTAATTCACACACACACACACACACACACACACACACACACACACACACAAACAAACAGCACACAGCACATGTGGCTGAATGCAGCTCAACTTTTCATTTTTTTAAGTCCTTGTAATCCTCACAGACAAAAAAAAGGCCAAAGCAGACATATTTAAAGAAACGCTATGAATATAAAACTGTGGAATATCATTGGCATGCAAATGTAGCATGGTTGCAATAAAAACAAAAGGACAAGTTCCTCATTTATTATCCTCATTGTTCTACTTTTCTGGCACTGTTTTATTTACTAGCGTCTAGTTTCAAAGTCAGTCTCTGGCTTGTTGTTTATATAACAGCCTGCGCTGCTAATTCACACTGTGTAGCTCTGTGGTCTGTTCCAGGTGGTCTGTTCCAGCAGTGTCCAGATGCTTTAATAGGAGGGCCAGAGTGAGGCTGATGGAGTCCAGCCTGGCTGGACAGCATCAGCGATGATGACCCTTGCTTTCTAGTTGCTAATGCAAATGCTCAGAGCACAGGATACATAATAATAAAGAGCAGAAGTCTCTGTAGGGAATATGATGGTTTTAATGTAACAGTGTGTGTGTGTGGGTGTGTGTAGGACCTCTGGCTTGCCACTTCTCTTATCTTGTCCTGTGTTGCTTATCTGGTCATTGTACAGCAGTAAGTCTGTACAACCCCAGCACACACACCTCCAGCCATGTGCTTGGGAGAGAAGTGTGCGTTTCCCTCTGTCTGCAGTCAACAGGAATGGGGATGCATTAGAAGGTATGTTCCACCAGTGTGATCTGGCTTTGGTATTGGAGCAAGGTGTGTGTGTGTGTACGCAGTAGAATGGGGTGTGGGTCCCCGGTCCATAGGCGTGTTGACAGATTTAGGGGATGTTGCGGGCTGTGCTGGACAGCAGTTGACCGTATTGCGGATACGCGTGACACGTAACGCTCCCCCGGCGTTGCGGAGTGATGACATCCTCCCTTTAATGAGCTGAGTTAGCGTAGCCATATCAGAACCGCCGAGGGCCATAAATCAGCCGCCATCACCAGAGCTCTCATACAGGAAGGATTATATAATGAGGAGATTTTTTTGGAATGGGGGAGAAAAGAGTACAGGCCTATAGGGTGGGGGCTGTTACAATACAGTTCTCTGTCTCTAACCTTGTTTTTCTTAAAGACAGGCCTGTAAGAGGCCGCTAAGTGGAGGTATGTCTAGAGTCACATGATTGGACACAAGTCAGACACAAATTTGATAACTTCAGACTCAACAAGGCAAAATCAAAAAGACTTGTGGCTTGATATTGACTTGAAGGTCAATGACTCAGGCTTTGACTCAGCTTGAAAAGACCCAATACCCAAAGTGGAAGAAACATGGTGGGGTGTCTGACTGCAGACAGGACTTTCTGTAGTGACTATCTGTGAAAATAGATTCTAGTAGTACACATACCAGAATTTCATCAAAAGTATGATTGATATAGACCAACATACAAAGTTTGTCTCTATATGTTGAAAATGTGTTGAATTTAAAGGAGAATTTAAGCCTTCTTTCAGCATGTAAACTGCCATCTTAATGGAGTAAAGTTCTCTTATCTGCATCGTGACTTCTCCAGCTAAAATCATCTATTTTTTCTAAACTTTGTTCAGTGCCTTCATTTTGGTTTGGTCACCAACATGAGTAAGCTATGCCTCTTTTATCACCTCACAGAATAGGTAGGAGGTAGAGAGGCCACAGAGGGATTGGAACATGCTCCCAGATATTAAAATTTTCTCGTTTTGTTAGTACTTTTTCTTTACTTTGTAGTTGCAATTCTCTTTACATCCTGCTGTCTGTCATGGATATCCATGCACCATGGATTTGCTGATTTTGGAAGGGTAAGAAAAATCCTGATCATGTGTAAAAAAAACTGTGATCACATATGTCTTTCAGAATGAATGTATCTTCATTTTTTTCATCATTTGTAAAAAACATCTGCCTTTTACACTGTGTCTAAATTTCATGAACAGAGTAATGTAAACAGCCCAAGTGTTTATAATATTTTTTCCCAGTAACTTACATTGAAAGAATGTTTTTTCAGCAGTGGCAATATGTGACTTTTATAAGGAATATCATTGTAATATACTTTAATGCACTAAACGTGCTATGTTTAAATGAGCCATATTAACATCACTACTGCTCTGCTGTTCAGTGTTAAAGAGTGTTTAAATTTGCTAAAGAATCCGTACTTGTTTAGGTACTGAATGTAATAGCTCAAGAGGAGGCTCAGGAGGAGCTTCTATCTTCAGGCCATAAGACTTCTTAACCAGGACATGCCACTACGCATTTTTAATGGCCCATCATAATACAGACTGAACTCTCTACCTCACTGTGCCTCACCTGCCGTCTGTCATTTAAATCTATACATCAACTAGCAAACCAGCACACTGCACTTTACAGCACATAGATATTCTGTTCTGTTACATTTTTGCACACTGTACAGATCTTGCTTCTATTTGTTATGTTTGTTTATTTGGAATCTACTTTTTTCCCATATATTTTTATAGTCTTTCCAAATGTCTCTTTAATTTAATTTAAAATATTTGATAACTTTATTGCACTGTCACAGGGACATGTTGTACTTGTATAACTGTATGTGACAAATAAAGAATCTTGAGTTTTGAATTTTGACTTGGGACTTTAGTGTCAAGACATGTTCCTTCCAACTCAGTGACTTCCTCTGCCTCTGTGGTTGAACCGATCCCACTTTTATTTTCCTGTATCTGTGCTATTAAACAAGACTGCGTGTGCACAATATTTTAAAATGCATGCCTCAAAGTCCTTCCGAGAGTTAGAATGTGATTGGAGGCCAAGGTGAGCATCGAGAGGCAGTAACCTATGAGGAGAGCGTGAGAGAAAGAAGAGGTAAAGGAGTTGAGCGGTTGTAAACTTGTGCGCTGCACTTATGTAATATTTGTAGTCATTTTCATTTGCCTTACGACATATTTATGATTAATAATCGAATTATTAATTGATGACTTAGAAACTAGTTACTATAAATAAAGGCGCTATCAGTTATCTGCTAATGAATGACTTGTCAGTGTCAGAGTCACTGCAGCCCTGGAATGACCTAACACAAAGTAACTAACTTATGATACAATTATGATTCATTCACAAACTATTCACTAAACATGAAACTCTTGGTTACTTTAAAACAGCCCTTTGAATGGGGGATATGTGGGGGTCTGGGATGCAACAGGCAGGTTGGAATATTTGATCTGTTGACTGGTTGCGTATGTCAGATTTATGATGTGCCTCGTTAGGCAGAGGAAAGCTGCTCTCAAACAGTATCCACTTAATCAGCTGAGTCAGTGTAGTGCTGAAGGGATAGATCAAACAGGTCAAAGACGGAGGGCTTCTGAAGTGATTTCATGTTCCCTTGGAAAAGTATTTTTAGCATTTTAAAAATATAAAAATACAATTATATATATATATCAAATGTTTATTTTGATACATGGCATGGCTACTGCATTTTGCAGTTTTTTTTGATGCTATTTATAAAGTGAATTTGGTATCATGTTAAAATACCTTTTGATCTCTTATATACATACAGGTCATCTACCTATACTTTATATGTCAGTTTCCTGGAGATTCAGATTTTGCTCTGAAAAGAAAGTATAGTCCAAACCCAAGGCTTTATCCAGGACACACTTCCAATGGGCCTGCAGACAAATGCCAGACCACTTTACCTCTCTTCTGAGGCTCATCTTGCTGCTGCCTCACAGACGCACACACTCACGCACACACAGCCACGAGCACACGCAGAGTTCTGAGGTTTTAGGGATGTCTGTAAGTTGAGTCATGATTTGTGAAGTGCCTATCAAAGCAGAGCAGTGCACAGTTTGTGCTTTGTGAATTTCTAGATGAGGACTATTCTCATTATCTTTGCCTCGCAATAACCCATGTGAACATGACAGCCTGTAGTTTCTGACTGACATTTTCATTGACCTCTTGTCTGGTAGAATTAAGAGATAACGCAAAAAAATGCATGAATTTATTTATAAAGTTTTAGTTGCACCTCATGACCTCTGTGTCATATATTTACCACAAATTGAATTTTCTCTGTTCTGTCTTCTACCCTTTCTGTGCTACGCTGTGGTCACAGAGCTCATACTTTGTGAGGAACTGTCTTTATACACTCATACTCACGCCTACTGTGTGGATAGACACAAAGGCCCTTTAGCCCTTGTGGTGGTGCAGTAGAGTAGCTCTCTCTGTAGATGGAGGGACTGGCTGGCATTTGTTCTTAGTAGTGATGTACTATATAGTGCAGTGTAATTGCTGCCTAGTCTCTTTATGGACCCATACAATGGAAACTAATTTTACTTAATTTTTTTTAAATAAAAGGGTTTAACGTAGTATGTAAACACTGTTAACGTTTCAAAACATACCAGTCACGGTGGACTCCATACAGTCCATTTTTGGAAATTAGGCAGTAAAAAAAAGACCTGTTTTGAATTCACTGTTTTTGTGATATCATGAACACCAGCCATACAGCCCACAGTAGGTTAGCCCCACTCACTCGCAACGAATTTATGAGAAGTGTTTCAATCCGGACTGCTTTCTGAATGAGGTACTATAGTTGACAAATAAATGACAAGAAAAATGTAGCATACAGTTTTTTTTTAAACTTCAAAGTCAGTGTACACTTGTGCTGCTGAGGATGAGACTCACAGAGACAGAAACACACACTCATACGCACATACAATAGAGTGAGCAAGGTCAAGAGAGAATTAGTAATGCTTACACTTTCTTTTGACTCAAGATGGAGTAAAACTGACATTCAATTACATTATAATTACTTGTAATGAATGGATTTTTACTGTAAATTTGATCTATTTCCAATGACCTTTTTGTATTATGTATTACTGCAGTGGAAATTGATTTTGCTAAATTATGACTTTAGCATAGTTTCCTCACAGGTGTGTGAGTTAGTTTGCCTCGTGTATCTTGCACAGATTTGATTGCCGCTCACTACAGCTATGGGGAAACTGTCATCATGGCTCTGTGTGATGTGGCGCTATAACACACTCTCAGTGTGCTCAGCGCAATCGCCCACAGCCCTTTTTCCCTGCATGACTCTCACACAACGCTGGCAAAAACTCCAAAGGGGCTCAGCTTAGCTTGTAATTAGATCTCATAGAACTAAATCAAATTCATTTAAATGAGAGGAGAAAGCAAAACCCACTGCTCGCTGTGCTTTGTGCTTTTGTGTGTATGTGTGCACTGGCTAATTCAGTAATCTAACAATGCCGGAGAGGACAGAGGCTGCACAGGCTGCTGTTGCTTCCTGAAGCTCAGTGCTTAACCTTGACAAGTCAATATGATACAGGCACAATTTGCTTATCTCCTTCTGACACCAGCACTGTACAGCTCAGTGCAGGGCTGAGGGGCTACGCCATTAACATAGCTCACAAACACATCTCTCTCTCTCTCTCTCTCACTGTCTGTCTCTCTCTCTCTCTCTCTCTCTCTTCAACTCAGGAAGAGCACCAAACAGGCCTCCTCACCCATCACACCTTCTCTGTCCATCCACAGCTGACCCTGATATGCAATGGGTCTATCAGTGAGTGGGCTCGAAAACACTGGCGACAATGGTCATTTTGTGTTAGCTATTTAGATGGAATGTTAGAGAGTGGCAGTCAGGCCATGGGGTCCATGCTGAGTGTGTGCGTGTGTGTCCTGGTGCGTGTTTATTTGTGTAGAGCGGCCCGCAAGGCCAGGCCTTTGCCTGTCTGTGGGCCGTCAGTGCCGCTGAAGGTGAGATGATGTAGAGGCCTGGGAGAAAGTTAATTTCTCTTGATCACTCTGTGCAACCTGCAGCCTTAATGGCGGCCGTAATTAATTCTGCTGATGTTAATCACCAGGGCTGGTCCCCACAATTATCAGGCTGCCGCAGATGGGCCGCCAAGCAGACATGAAAAATTAGGAAAATGAATCTGTAATGGGGTGGCAGATCTAATCTACGTCAGAGAAAACAAAGTTAGGAAGAGCGAGGAGCCGCCGGAGAACGGGTGAAAGCCCCACCGCACAAGACAGGCCCCTGACAGTGCTGAAAAATGTTAGCGTGTCCGAAGTGTTTGGTAATTACTGGGCCATTGGATTCCTCCATCGTTAATTTATCACCAGGAGAGAGGTGAGGTGCTGGATATCGGATAGGGAAGAGTGGAAGTGGCTGTGGTCACGTGCGCCAGTGTCACTGAAAGGTTAATCAGGTTCTGCTTCTGGTCTGTGTGGCCTGCACAATCAACTACCAATCAGCCACGAGAAAAGAGAAACCAGCAGCTGATAACAATGGAGCCGGAGAGAGACTCCATCTCTCTCTCTCGCTCTCTCTCTCTCACTCTCTTTCTCTCGCTCTCTCTCTCTCACTCAGTTTCACCACACACGCATACACATGCACCAAGAGGTGTGTGATTGGTGCACTCATACACACTGATAGGGGAATGACGGAGGCACGGCTGGTCAGAGGACAGACCCTCCCAGAGGACGTCTTCCCTGCCAACGTCAAACAACATTACAGCAAATACAGCTGATTAATTGGAATGGTGGAGGAGCCATTTTTCATGCTGTGGCCTCAGCCGAGCAGCTCAGCTCACCGTCACTGCTGTTTGCTGGCCTTAATTACTCTCTCACCTATTCTCTCTTTAATAAGGCATGCCACAGCCTCCTCTGAAATTTGGAGGGTTAAAGCGATTCATCACTCATAATCATTGTTCTAAAGCACTGGGAAACTCAACAATAGACTAAGCTCTCTGCCAAGCACAATATAGCTTAAGTATGTTATGGATGAGGTTTCTAATTACTTGTGCTATATTTTCAACTTCCAATAACCACATGCAATCAAGTAAGGTGGAAGGGGTTATTTCATCATCAAACAAGGCAAGCACTGATTTTATGCACCATTTCAGAAAACTTGGCGAGAAACTTGGTTACTTAGAAATGAATCCTTCTGGAGTAAAAAGTGGTTGAAACTCATTTTTGCCTGTATGACAGTTCTTGCCCATGGTCTCCAAACTGAAAAATGTACTAATTTGTTTCACTATACCACTTCCAAACTGTTGCTCTTGAAAACACAACTGAAACTTAAAACATTATGCACACTGAAAAGGCCAGATCAACCAGTAACCTGTGTTTTATTCGTTCTTTGCTTTCTAATAAACTCTTGATGAGCTGAATAATCACATGTCTCGTGGCTAAGTGCATGCTCCTGTGCAGGGAGTCAATCAATGGCTCAACCTTGATTACTTTGCCCAAGACCAAGTTTTTTCCAATAGTCATCAGAGGTCAACTGCTCGTTTTCTGCTAATGACACTCAGGGGAGACGTGTGGCTCTATAGGTGAGAATCAACCCATAATAACTAATGGGCCAAGGGAGAACTCTCATTGTTCTTTTTGCCCTGGTAACATAGTCACATGACCCCAGTCCAGGTGTTCCAATACTAAGGCAGTGCAACATAAAGATCCACCGCAGACACAGTTTAAGAAAAACAATTTGTAAGGCTTGTAACTATACATCTCTCTAGGCTAGATCATCTTTCTGAGCTAAGTAAGGGATTTTTTTTTGTCTGAATTCAATATTAGGAAGGAGTCTGTATAGACCAAATAGCACACATTGCTTTATAATAGATGGTATTTATGTTGGGATCAAGTATGATGAAGGTGATTACCTTTTCCTGGACTTAATTTATCCTCTAAGGAAGTGTGTTCTGTGTGAGAGCTCTGCATGCTAAATTCTAAGTGCGATTAACACATCAACAGTCTCAGGAGATTACATGCTATTACACTTTTCTGTTTTCCAGAGGAAATTGCATAGTGGTTATTAGCGTGACACAGGGGCTGTGAAATGTTACTTTGAGATTGTCCTCCTCTCCTCTACTCCTGGCTACCCTTGCCATATTTGCAATTTTATTAGAACGAGAGAACGTGTGAGCAGGAGAGTGAGAGGCAGGATAAAGAGGCATGAGAAGAGCCAAAAGCCGCCATATCCACTGGGAATTAATTAATTGAATATATTCAAATGTGATTCATAGAACAATTACACGCTTTTCCTATACACACATGACAATTATTTTGAATGTATCGGTTCTCTTCGTCCTGCATGCCTTCCTCCTCCCCTTCCTCTCCTCTCCCTGCCCTCCAACTCCCTTTAAATTAAAAATCGGACTGGCCTTTGTTGGGGACATGGAAGAAGAATCAATGACTGCATTAATTACGGCAATTCATTACCCAAATAAACACTGGGCTCACACACTGCAAGACACAGATTTGGGATGTTGGCTCCTGCTCTGAGGTCCCAACGGTGTTAATCTGTTGGTTAGGGTTCACAAATCTTCTCCATGCAAACGGTTTCTGGATCAGTTTTGGCGCAGTACATAATCTGGATCGGTGCAGACAGGGGGACATCTTTTATTCTGTTTAAGCAATACAGATATGAAAAGGGATGCAGACTCTGTGATCTGTAGCAGTTCAATATTCTTATTCTGCTTATGAGCTATTCTGCTGTAGCTTTAAATAACATGTGGTCTAACCATTCTTAATGCTACTGTCATAAGAAACCTCCAACAGGAAAAAAAAATACTTTTCAGAAAATAATATGGTTTTCCACCATTTAGCCAAATGACCATGAGACCTCAAGATGTTTAGTAGTGTTGTATTCAGAACCAGAGGTGAGTCAAAATAAGTCCAAGTCAAGACTGAGACTAGGAGTAGATAAGACTAAGTCAACATCAAGTCCAAATTAAGATTTTTCTTTCATAATATACAGCAGTGTCAGAGACTACCTTTTCGTTTTTTAATTTCCAGTCACAACAGTCATAAACAGTTACATGTTCTGTTATTTGTTTTTCAGCATTAGGAAAATAATCATAAAACATAAACAAAAAATTGCAAAGACATCTCAACAGCTAAATATATATATATATATATTTTCAGTATTTAGTGTCTACCTTATGCCTTTATTACAGCTTTTATTCCTTTCAGGAGAGTTTTCCATTTTTCTGCTGAAATCTTCAAGAACCTTTCTTAACAGCTTCTTGAAGAAGTCCACCTCCTTTTAGACCAATAGTGTTAAGATGTCTTCTCACAGTGAAAGGATGAGCAGAAACAACTGTGGCTCTTCGCTGTGCCTGCTAACAAAATAGTCTCGCATCCTCTTTTGCGGCTGGTTCATGATGGTTTCGAATTTCTTAAACTTCTTCATGATTGCCCTGACTGTTGGGCATTTGATCACAAGCTGCTATTTTCCACACATGCCCATTCCCTAAGCAAACTTAAAGTTAGTTATATATGCTCTGGGTCTTTTCACTTCATTTACATTTAATTCAAATTTCTTGGGGTGCAAATGATTCTGATGTGTGATTTTGTTTTAAAAATGTATGTTTCATTAGTGGTTAAGCAGTTTCCTCCAGGATGAATAAAGTCTTCTGATTCTGATTCTGATTCTTAGACTAAACATACCTCAGACCAGGTTACATTCTTCCATTGGTCCATGGGCCAGCTCTGATGCTCATGCGCTCATTGTAGTCACTTTCGGTGGTGGACTGGGATCAGCATGGGCACTCTAACTGGTCTGCAACTATTAGCCCCATTCACAGCATGCTCCAATGCACGATGTGTTCTGATGCCTTTCTATCATAGCCAACATGAACTTTTTCAGCAATTTGTGCTGCAGTAGCTCTTCAGTGCCACCAGACAGGCTAGCCTTTGCTCTCCATTCTCATCAGGGAACCTTGAAAGTCCAGGACCCTGTCAGCGGTTCACTGTTTGTCCTGTCTTGGACCACTTTTGGTAAGCACTAACCACTGCAAACAGGAAACACCCTACAAAACCCGCCATTTTGGAGATGATCTTGTTAAGTTTGCTCACATCCTTACTATTGTCCATTTTTCTTGCTTCCAGCACATCAGGTTCAAGAACTGAATGTCCATAATATGTCCCACCCTTTGACAGGTGCCAGCTACTTGTTGCTACTTGTTGCGTTGTTGCTCTTCATTGCATAATACAATCTGTTTTGTATTTCTCTTTTGAGAGTAAAAGCTCGTGAATTTATTTAATGTTTACCAACAAATACTTCATGAGATTGCAACTGCACTTTGCCTTTATCAAGAATATCAGAAAGCTCTCGTGACTCTGCTGAAGGACTGCTGTCTCACCACTGGTGAAGAGAACAACGTAACAACACGTTAAGCAAAAAAGCTTTTAAAAGATACGAAAAATTAAGATATGTTAATTTAAACAGCAAGATCAGATGAATGGAAGATGTTGCTCCTCTGTGTGTAGAGGCTGAGGGAACCCCTATGTGTCTGTGTGTGAATTTGTGTTAGTATGTGTTGGCTATGCTTTATTCGATACAGCTGGCAGAGGACAGTAGTAAAGGACACAGCTCCTGCGTGCTGTCAGATCCACTATCTCTGTCTATCTATGAATTATATCTCATACAGCTGCCATAATAAAACATGATAATGATGGATCACAAGCATGAATTACTGCTGAGTGGATTGCTAGGCACGATATATGTGTTTGAACATGTGTATGGGTGTGTGTATGTGTGCATTTACATACAAGCGCACTTACTTTCGTAAAACCTCAGATCATTAAAAATGTTAATTATTATAGCAAAATCCCGAATCTTACTCTTTGCTACTTTGACTCATCAGTTGCTGTGTCATTATATTCCATCTACAGAAGACCATCTTAAATTGCTCACACACTGACTAGTTTCTTTAATGTTTCTTAGAGGGAGGATAAACAAACTTCCTTGGCAGGGTGTAATGTACAGATCACATAAGTGTTAGCTTCTTTCACCACTCATTGCTGGCCATCTAATCCTCCTTGCTGAAGGAGAGTTATGTGTGCTATGTCCACTATGAGTGAGTGATAAAACCGTGCGTGACATTCCTAACAAAACAGACATACTATAGTAACTGAGCGCTGGCTTACAGCCCCACCAAGGCCCCCTGCCGAGTCTGGTCCATTTCACCCAGACACCCATCCAGCAGCTTCTCACTGGCCACATTGATGTATGGCTCCCAATTTAGAGCTAATCTTCCTTTCCACACCCCTCTCTACATGTATGTGTTCATATTTTCAGTCTTAGCTAACATCCCAGCTCCAGTTACTCTCTTGAACTTGGAATGATGCAATTTTGGTCCAATTTTGGTTCTCTAAAGAACTTTTCATTCAATACGTCTTTAAGGATCACTTATTGAAATTTCTAGGAGAGAAACAGTGCACACAAAACAATGACTATGATCATAAAACTTACTAAAGACTCTAGAACTTGGAGGCAGTAGGAGAGCTGGAACTGGTAATTTCAAACTTGAATTTATGGCATTTGGCAGACACCCTTATCCAGAGAAACTTACAATCATTAGTTACAGGGACAGTCCCTCTGGAGCAACTGAGGGTTAAGTGTCTTGCTCAAGGACACAATGGTAGAAAGTGGTGGTTTGAACCTGCAACTGTGTGGTCATCAGGTTCACAGGCAGGTGTTTTACTCACTAGACTACTACCACCTCTAGGTGTGCACCTTTTGGTGTTCAATCAGTGCAGTTGAGCCAGATGAATTAGATCAATAACAGAATGTTCATTTTCCACAATGTACACTCTTACAGAGAATATTCACTGTTATAGAGAGCATTCTCTGTGGCTGCATCACAGCTTGGTATGAGAATTATTCCATTTTCAATCACAAGACCCTACGGAGAATAGTGAGGACAGCTGAGAAGACTATCAGGGTCTCTCTCCCCTCTGTTATGGACATTTTCACCACGCGCTGCATCCGCAAAGCCATCAGCATTGTAGATGACCCCACACACACCTCACACACTCTCTTCAGCATACAGTTCAGTAGCATAGGGCATCTCTCCACTGCCAGAATGGGAAACAGTTTCTTCCCTCAGGCCACCTCAATCAGAACTGAACTGAATCATAAACTGTACCCACACACACACACACATACATCCCTGAACTCTCCTTACATTCATATACATACTGAACTGCTCTGCCCTAGACAACTTACACCACAATTGGCACTGTAAATACCCCTTTCTTTTTGTTATATACTGCTCATTCTCCGTCCTGCTGCTGCTATTATTATAACTACTATTTATTGCTGTCTGCCTCCATTCTGCATTTTTGCACACCTAATGACTTTGCTGCTAGAATACAGTATCTGTCATAATACTGTATTCATTCAAACGTCAACTGCACTGTTGTCTTGTACTGTTGTTTTGTTGCTTATGTTTTTCTTGCACTCTTTCTCCTGCTGTCTTTGCACTTTGTGCATTTTGTCCTGTCTGCACTCATGTAGTCTTGTGGTTTTCTTTTTTTGTTCTTGTGTTGCACTATGGTCGTGGAGGAACATTGTTTCATTTCCCTGTGTACTGTCTATATGGCTGAAATGACAATAAACCTACTTGAATTGACTTCACTTGTTGGTATTTTGCACTGCAATATCACAATGTCACAATGCTTTGTTACACCCTTGCACTTTCAGATAAAGCTTTACTTTTTCAGGATAGAAACGTTGTCACTGGGGTGGTACAGGGGTTCTTTATTTTAATTTTATACTTCAAAAAAGTTATTAAAAGGTACAAAAACACCCATTTCCTTTGGGAAAATGAGTGCATTGCACTTTCAAAAGTCATTTAAGGTACATAATTGGATCTTAAGACCATTGTTGTACCTTTAAGGGTACATTTACATTGTTTGAACCTTTTACTGTTACTGTTACTGCTACAAGTACAAGTCAACAGATGAGTGGATGTTCCATACTCAAGTTATTGTTTTAGGCTCTAAGTTTGGCTTTCCCAAGCTTTGTTGTCAAAGCTATGGTTGAATACAGCAAGGAATCCGAGTCCGCTTTAGGTTCTATCTCAAGTGTTGTCTCACCATACACACCTCTAGATGTTCTTCATTCCAACACTCCACTCTTTCAACAATGTCAAATCCTTTTCTTTCACTGACCACTTGATGACTGCAAACTTTATGGATGAACATAATGGAAAGATAACTAGAGCTGTGTTTAGTTGCTTCCTTACGGATCTCTAAATTAGGTCCTATTAGCTCTTTTAGCCTCTTCAGATTCAGAATGATTGAATTTATACAATAAAGAAATTAATAAATGAAAATAAAATAAAAGCTAATTTGAAAAAAAAAAAAAACAATCAAACAAAAAAACCAAAACAAAAAGAAAACAGCATAGAATCAAACCTGTTTAGGAAGAAATACATCACGTGTTTCTACAGATTTTGCACAGGACATAGTTACACTGCTGCTGTCTTAAAATTACTCTGGACATAAGTATTATAATCACAGCTTTTTTCGCTAACACAGATTTCAACAAGGAGCCAAATTAGCTACATGAATTAACCATCTTGCTTCAGTACCAAGTTCAGTACCAAGCCAGGGCTCTGGGAGTGAATTTTTCACTCCACCAAAATTATTTACTTATTTCTTATATAT
>JBBPCZ010000002.1:16105902-16118677 GCA_037974445.1 Brycinus macrolepidotus | reverse complement strand
ATGTTCATGTACATACACAAACGTCTATATTTATATTTTTTGTAATATTTGTACAGTGTACTTTTTATATTATACTGTTGTGTTGTACTAAATATATACTAAATATATTTAAAAATTATGTAACGTGTTATACTGACCCCAAGGTGCATAAGCCCAGAAAATGCCAGATTACAATTCCACCTCTGTCCGGTGGGAAATCAAACCCAACAAACTACATAGCCATCAATTTACCAACTGATGTCATTTGGCAGCTGTACGAACAGGGCTCTGTCTCTATATTGTCAATACGGTGTACAGGCAAGTTATTCAGCTATTAAGTAGAATATCCAAAGGTGTAAGTCTAGCGAGTTACTTGCAGGTAGCATTGTCAGTATTACTGAATGTCCTAGTTCTAAGTGTTCTGCATTTCTAATACTGAATGCAAGGCTAAGAGTGAGCCCACGTATCAAACTAAGCTGGTAGGGCAGTAAGGGACAGCCCAAATTAAGTAGCTATCCCAGTAGCAAGATAATAGAAGAAAAACTGACCTCATTCTTGATAAAATGATTACATTCATCTTGCACCCAGATAACAAACCTGTTAGAACATGCAATAATATTGACAGTACTAACTGCAAGTAACTCGCTAGACTTACACTGTTGGATATTCTAGTTAATAGTTGAATAACTTGCCTGTACACCGTATTGACAATATAGAGACGGAGCCCTGTTCGTATAGCTGCCAAATGACATCAGTTGGTAAATTGATGGCTATGTAGTTTGTTGGGTTTGATTTCCCACCGGACAGAGGTGAACTTGTAATATGGCATTTTCTGGGTTTATGCACCTTGGGGTCAATATAACACGTTTCATAATTTTTAAATAAAAAATAAATATTGGGCCATCGACCAGCCCCCAAAAGCAGGGACAGTGGCCCACTGCTTCATTTTCTATACTGACACTGGGCTGGCCCATTCACATCCCTTACCAGCTGAAAGTAAAGTAAAGTGAAGTGAAGTGGCCCTATATAGTCACGTGTCAGCACAGCACAGCACACAGTGTGAACAATGTGAACAATGTGAAATTCTTTTTCTGCATTTAACTCATTTACCAAGTGAAACGGGGCTGCCACCAACCAGGGGTGCCCGGGGAGCAGTGTGTGGGGACAGTACCTTGCTCAAGGGTACCTGAGTGATGACACTAGCAGTGTTGGGATTGAAATAGGCTTGTGTTGACATATTATGTTAAAGTTGTTTCAAGACATGGTGTCCTGCAATTTCCCATTTATGCCCATTCCACTTCGCAGAATCCTTCCCCCCAGTGATGCATTGTCCTCTGTCTCTGTGGCTGGTTAACTGCATTTGTGAGCATCTGTGGTAATTTGCAGTTCTGATTAAGTTTGTTTGTGTTGATTACCCATTTTTGAATGGCCTCCTGAGGTGGACCGATGTGAGGCAGATCAGTCACACTTTGGCAACTACAACATTCAAAAGTCACTGGTTAGTGCAAAGCTTCGTATCTTAGCATTTATAGTACTGTAGTCAGAAATTATATCGTATATCCAAAGGTCGTCTGCCATCATGAGAAACAGCAAAAGCATTACTTGAAACAGCAGCTGTCATTTTCATGGTGTTGGAAATAAATAACCAAAACCTCTGAAAATTTTTGTTAAGTACATTTCAGCACGCTGATGTAATATTTTTGTTTTAATACTTGGCTAATAGACATTTGTCTACAGCAGGCAAGCTCAATTAGATTTGTATATAAAAACAATTCACAGAAATATTTAAACCTAAGTTATCACTAACCGTGCATGTATCACAACACATTCATTTTTTACATTCATTCAGTTTATGTTTTGCTGTAAACACCAGGCAGAAAAGAGGAAAACGTTACAGGTGCTTACTTTTTAGCCATAAATACAGTTCTGTGATTTGACTAAGTATTGGTTTCTTAGACATGGATTGAGCCATGTCTTGAATGGAATTTCAGTGACAGTGAAGAGTTATCTTTGGAAATTCGTTTAGTCTAGGATTAGGGAAACGTACGTCTACTAACAAGCTGCACAGTAATGTTACCTGTATCTAGATCATGGCTGGTGTATTTTCTCTTTATACCAAATTGCCTGCATGACAGTGTGACACGCTGACAGCCCTCTGTGTGACAGTGTCTCGATCTACAGTGACTTCATGCACTACTAGCTGTGATGCACCATAAGCGTTTGTGGTGTGTATGTAGCTAGTTTTACACTAACAGCTTAAGCAATTAGAGGTTTTGCAGTCCCCTTCTTGGTGCATATGATGTCTAAACCAAATCGTGAAACAAACCAAAATAGGCTCAGAAACCAAGAACTTTATCCTAATTCGCTGCAGATCGATCACATTGTGCGCCTTGGCCTTTTTTGGCATGTTCATTATAAAAATTTTTACATGTATAGGACTATTTGCTGTACTGGCTAACCAGAATAAAACAAGAGCAATAATAGGTTACATTTTCCTGTTTTTTTTGTTCAGTAAGGATTGATTAGTGTAAGATTATTAAATTAAATTAAGTTATTAATGAATCCCAAGCTTTTTTACCCAATTTTCTTCCAATGTAGTCATTTCCAATTCCACCCACTAGCAAGAACTGTTTGGCCACTCAGCTTTCATATATTTAGCGTAGCTCCTAACAAGAGGAGTTTGCCTTTTGTATATAAATATGCTTTCAGAATAGTCTACTTTATTTTCATATTACAGGTTTGCATATAAAAACTGCTGGTTTCCATTATATTTTGCTGGTTTTCCTGCTTTTAACACACCTACCAATCTAGGCAGTTAAGTACTGGATGCAGTCTGGTTTGTTAAGTCAGAAAATCAACAGTGCTGGATTGGGGAAGTGCCTCTCATAGAACAACACTTATTTAAAACATCTGTGCATGAGTTTAGCATGTACATACTAATGAAGTATAAACATATACACATTTAGAGGAAATAAACCATAACAGCAGTCAATTTTGGCTTTAGAGAACAAAAAAGGGACATCTTGCCCCCCTGCCTGTGGTAAGAAGCCCCCACTGGTGAATCTTGCATCAATTTTTTTTTTTATCTAAAGGAGTGGTTCACAAATTTGTGACACCATGTACCACAACCAGAAAATATTTGGCTTTTCAAGAACCACCATTATGACTGACATTAAAATACAGAAATGTAAACACTGCAGTTTATTCCTAGTAAGAATATTATTTATTGTTGACTCTTGTGAGCCACAGCTATGCTGTCCCAAGGGGTAGCACTAGAACAGGCACTTTCACTATTCTTCCACACAACTCTCTCTCTCTCTGTCTGTCTCTCTCTCTCTCTCTCTCTCTCCCTCTCTCCCCTCCCACACACATACAGAGCTAGTGAGAACATTACCATTATCTTGCCATCACAGTTTAGCTCGTAACAGTTAATACTTGTAACAGTTCAAATGGGCTGATACTGGAACAAAAATATTACAAGAAAGGGCAAAACTTATTTTAAATCCTGTTTCAGTAATGGTTAAAGTATTTTAATTCATATTAGTAATTTGATAGTACTGTTTTTATATTTTTAAATTAATTTTATTTCATTTTTTCCTCTGCATACCACTAGATGGAGCATCACTGAAGGAGCAGCGTAGGAGTACCTACAGAGAACCAGAGATTTGTAGGTAGGATATGTACATCAATAAGCCACAACATTGAAACCACTGGTGGTTTTCTCATTAGAAAAGCATCTGTTAAGGGGTGGGATATATTGGGCAGCGAGTGAACAGTCAGATCTTGAAGTTGATCTGTTGGAAACAGGAAACATGGGTAAGTGTAAAGATCTAAGAGACTTTAACAAGTGCCTCTTGGCAGGTCTTGTGGGATGTTCCTGGTATGCAGTGGTTAATACCAGCCAAAAGTGATCCAAGGATGCACAGCCTGTGAACTGGTGACAGGGTCATGAGGCCCGAGGCTCTTTGATGCACTTGGGGAGCGAAGGGTAGTCTGTCTGTTCTGATCCGACAGAAGAGCTACTGTAGCACAAATTGCTGAAAATGTTAGACTAATGCTGGCTATGATAGAAAGATGTCAGAACACAGTGCACTACAGCTTGCTGTGTATGGGGCTGCGTAGCTGTAGAGTGCCCATACTGACTGCTGTCCACTTCCAAATTTGTCTGGAGCGTTGGTGATCTTGTCCCCTAAAGATTAGATCAGTTCTAATCACCTTCCAGTGTCTTAAACACTGATTAGTTATGCATAAAAGCTCTGTTTGATTGGCTCTGATCCAAAAGTGTTGCTAATTAAAAATCAATCTGAGGGTCATTAGCACATGCATGCGTGTGCCAAGGTATTTTTTTTTTCTTCCAGTACAGACGCCATAATGAGTCTGGAGCAGAATTGGAGGCGAGGGGAAGTACACAGAGGCGTTGGATAACGAATAATCTGACTCTCTGCTTAAGCTTAACTTTACAACTGATACTATGTGTAAAGCTGCTGAACTTGTAGTCTGACTTAATTGATCCACTTATCCTGAACTGGAGAGCAGTCAAATGAATGTGGCTGTTCACAGCATGCGAGGGGCTCCATAGATAACTATTAAAGGCGTATTTGTTGGCCTGGATGTGTTGGAACACAGGAGCAGGAAGGCATTAGTCTGCTTTAGCCTGAGTGCTGTTGGATCTTTAGGTGATAAATGTTTGTGAACTCTCTGTGGCACCTGGGGAATATCAGCACACATGCCGACACTCTGGAACTTATTAAACTCACACAGGCATATTTCACACCAGTCTTGGAAAAATCCACCCAATTATAAAGGTGATACTGGTCCTGGAGCCCACCAGTTCAGCAAGCAGGCGTGCTCTGTGGGAGAGCTGCTTATGCACTGCTTGCGCCTTTGCTTAAAGAGAGTACAGAGTCTGTTAGAGTGAGTCTTTTTGAAAGAACTTGAGAATGGGCCTTTTTTTTTTTGTTACAAGCGCATGTGAATATTTGTGAGACTCTACACTTAAACTGAAGTAGCAGTTAAGTCATGCATACTCATGCATACTTACTAGACATGTACTGATATAAAAATGAACTTAATTATTGCCTACCCTTTTAACACAGTTTACGACATTAACAAGAAACCATAACCATGTATGTATTAGATAAACCTCTTCAACACTGCTTAAGATAATTCGACAGCTCTGTATTTTATGCCAAAGCTGGCCTGTGGAGATGTCTGATTTGGCCTGTCAGAATAATCTAACCCCACCTTCAAGAGAACAAACATATTTTTGTACTATATATAACGTATTACATTTTTAGATTTATTGTAGAATTGTACTTTTATAGTATGTTAGAAATATTGGAAATTATGGTGTAAAGTTCAAAAATACATTTATCTTGATTTGATAAAAACAAACAAAAAAAAAAAACTAGATTTGGAACTCTTTAGATTTATATCGTTTCATCTTTTTCAGCATCATTCTACCTCAGACGTTGCAATTTGGACCCCAGGACAAAGGTACCCTTGCTCTAGAGTCTGTAGCATACACAGGAATAAAGGTTAGTATTGTATCCTTTTAGTGAAAGCTGTGAAAGTCCTCAGACCAATAAACAATAAACATTTGTGGTGGCCCTACACAAAAATTAACAACAAAAAATTACAGAGAAATACACTATATGATTTATCATTGAATGCATTTTTTCTTGATCCCAAAATAATCAAAACATAAATTCATGTAAAAAATACAGTTCAGTGTCTACAACAATTACATTTTATAAATTATTGTATGTAAAATTTTAAAAAATATGACAAGTGACTAATATTTTAGATTTTCATCCTTTCCTTGTTTTTCTACCCACACTTTCTCTTTGGTCTGAGCATTGTGAGAAATTGTTTTTTTTTTTTTTTTTAGCAAAAATTTATTTGAAAATGAATGAAAACAGCCTATTTCATTCATTCATTCATTTATTCATTTATTCACTGTACACCGATGTTTTGAAATGCACTTTTTTATTAATTTAATAATACACACCCATGAATTGTATGCTTTTTCTTTTACCTGTGTTTTGTTTAATTTAGTTATTATTGCCGTTCGTTTTTTTTTCCAACCAATCCTCAATGACAGTAGCAAGTATAACCATTGCACCAAGGCACTTTAAGAAGTAAAAGTGATCCATAGTGATGTGATAACTTCTCAACCTCTCTGTGCTTTTAGCTGAATAGATCAAATAACTGATGAAAGTTCTTTAGATTAAATTTTATTTTGTCTGTCAGTTTTCTGAAACATGTCCAGAGTGGATCTTTGTTTTATTTTGTCAGCTATTCAAATTAGCTAGCTTGTGTTTGATGTCATTTAAATGGTAGATCATAATAATTCTGGCACAAACTAGGATTGGCTGTGTTAGCAAAATTTTATCATGCGCAGCAGGTTTTGTGGGTTTCAAAGTAAATCTGGCCCTAAAACAACTGCACAGGAATCAAAGAAAGCATGGATCACAAAATGAAAATGGAGTGGGAACCAGTGTTACCGAGTGTATCTAAAAGACCCTCTGATAGAACTGCAACTTTTTAAGGTTTAAAATGCAGTGACAGTATATCACAGCAAAAAAAATTGTGGTATACATTATTTTTGAAAATTGCGACATGTCTAAGGCTAACCACAGGACAAGGATCTTCTGTCTTTCTTTGTGGTCATAAATGTGGTGTCATTCCCTCCATGTATTGGCATTCTGTATGTCAGCTGTACTCTAGACTCCTCCTCTCATCACTGTGTATTATTCTTCATCTTAATGTAGCATTAAATGCTGCCTTGAGTCACTGGACAGACAGTAAAAGAAGCAACTATTTCTGGATTATGGTAGAACTGACTTAGTGATGGACAGTGAGTAATAATTATGAGTTTGCAGCTTGTAAATGTATCTTTTACCTGAATGGAGCGATAAGCATTGCCTGTTTATTTTGCCTTGCTTATTTATTTTGGATAAATCTTTGAATCAAGGAAGTGAATCAGTTACACACTGTTTGAATTATTATTACATATAAATTAGAGCTAAAACAATTATTCTGCATTATACCTTTTACCTTTAATGACTGAAAGAAAACATCCTTGATTCTGAAGCAGCAGTCAGTAAACGGTGGCTTTATGTTTTGACAATCTTTGTGAGGACACGTTTCGTAAGTGATTTACTCAGAACGAGCTAACGTTATCCCTCCAGTTCACCGTGTTACATTACTAATGGTAATCCCTGAACTACTCTCAGCTGTATTGGTTTTGTTCTTTAGAAGTATCTAGCAGGCTAGCTATAGCATGTTAAGTATATGTACTGTGAACGTGCAGTAGCTTATCCTGTCACAGTGTTACATGTATTAGCCCGCTACCACAAACTGGTTAATTACCTTAAATTGCTACTTATTATGCAGACTTTTCACAAGAAGAAAATGCCATTAGTTCATCCTGAGAACCTATTCTCATGCAGTTAATCTCCAGACGTAAAAATGCCATAAGACTGGCATGTTACAATGTTAAAGTGATGATGCAGCCTAAAGAGCTGATGTTAATCCACATGTTTATTATTATATTTCTTAATTTAGCTATTGCTTATCGCTCACAGTACCTTAAAATTACGCATCATCCACCTTGGTAACTTGACTCTTCATGAACAGTATATTAGTTTGTCAAAACATTGCAAGACATTTCATCGAAAAAAAAAAGAAATTCAGAGATAAAAGTTGTTTCAGTAGCAAGATGTTTCATATTATTTTATTTAAAAAACAATAAGGTCAACTCATCACATTAACCAAACAGTGATTAAACACACTGATTGTTTTTCAGTATACTTTCTACATGATCACAGGTTCTAATCACCCTATGAATGTTTATGTTCTGTCTTTGTGTGTGTTCATGTGCATGTTAGACTGTATGTTTCTGATAGAGAGTGCTGCAGGAAAGGGACAGAGAGGGAGCTAGATCAGTACAAGGCTGATGGCGTATCTCAAGGAGACCTCAATGACAGGGCTGTCGATGTATTCCCTATTTGAGTGTATTTTTAGAGCTGCCATCACGGCCCTCATGCATATTTCAATAGATCTTTTGTATATTAGGAGCGAGCGCGCTCCGCAGACAGGAGTGAGGGCTAGCACAACATGACTGTAAGAAATATGGGCTTGATTCCTCTATCTGACAGAGCTTCTCAGCGTGACCGCAGATACGTCCACTTTGACTTTCAATAGATAGTAGAAGAACCCTATTGATTGCATTAGGAGACAAAAACAAAGAGATGACATTGACCCTGGTGGCACAAGGGAGATGGCAACGATCATGCTCCAGTTTGCAAGGACTGGCCTATAGCTTTGATTAATTAATGCACATAGTAGGCACATGTGTACTATGCACAGAAGATCGCTCTCTCTTTTTGTCTTCCTCTATTTCCCTCACTTTGGCTCTCTCCGTATGGAATTTGTTGGCTAGTCTGCAGGTTGACTGAACAGTTGAACTGTGGTGACACAGTGGCCAGTGAGAGAATGGGGAGATGAATTCTGATAGGAGTCACTGGTGCATCAGACTGCAAATATATCATTGCTCAGCCGTACGTTATCTCATATAATGCTTCAATTTTCTCCGTCTGATTAAATCAAAGTTTATGAAGCTGTCATTGCCTTGCCCATGATGGTGTCATAATTTAACAGTAATGCCTGTATTTGATGACATCAATGCTCTCATTGGCTGCCCTAGCTAGACTGAGGCTTGTATCTCAGTGCCAAGATCCGTAATCTAAGATCAGTTGCCTCTGAAAATATTGGCAGAAAATGGTGGATTAAATGACATTTGTTTTTTTTACTCTCCTGCCTGTGGTAAAAAGCTCTCACTGGTGAATTTTGCATTATTTTTTAATCTATTGCAGTGGTTCACAAATTTGAAGAACCTTACTAATTGCATTATTAGACAAAAACAAGGAGATGACACTGACCCTGGTGGAACAAGGGAGATGGCAACAATCATGCTCTAGTTTGCAAGGACTGGCCTACAGCCTTGATTAATTGATGCAAATAGTAGGCACTTGCAGTAATGTTTAAATAGGACATACGTGTCAAAACATTCACATGAGTGCCAGGACTCAATGTTTCCCAGCAGAACTTTGCCCAGAGCATCACACTGCTTTCTTTTTTCCAGTAGTGCATTCTGTTGCTGTCTTTTCCCCAAGTAAGCCCGTACCCAACTGTCCACGTGATGTAAAATAATTTTTATGTGATTCATAAAGGCCCTTGTTACATTGCTCAGTGGTCTAGTTCTGATGTTCACATGTCCTCTATAGGTGCTTTTGACAGAGGATGGCATCAGCATGGCCACTCAGACTGGTCTGCGGCTACACATAACCAAACTCAGCAAGCTAAGATGCATTGAGTTCTAATTCCTTCTTGTCATAGCAATCATTACATTTTGCAGCAATTTGTGCTAAGTAGCTCTTCTGTGTCTTGAGCACCTTAACTGGGACATGTTTAAGGAGCTGGCAACCTGGAGTGGCTCTACCAACCTGAAGTACTTGGCATCAGTAACTGGCTACATCAGCAAACGCATCAGTGACACTACTGTCTTTGAGACCTTTACCATACACCCCAGCGGAAACCAAGGATGACTGAAGAGGTATGTGCACAGCTGGAAACCTTTCACTTTGCCTTTCAGATGATAAGGTAGCCCTGAACACAGCAAATGTGGCAGTGCATCCAAGCCATCAAAAGCAACATAATATATCCATCTGCCTGTGACTGTAAAACTTCTCTTTCAGATGCTTTGAATGACAGAGAGGAAGACCACCCATCCCCCCAATCATAAGTTGCTCTGTTCGACCATGGTTGATATGAGGAGAACTCTGCTCTTCTTTGAAGGCCATGAGAACAGACAACTTCGGAGTGCTCAGAAGATGTGCAGACCAGCTGGCAGACGTTCTCACAAGAAGTTTGTGTCCTGCCTTAATTACTACCGTCCTGTCGCTCTCAGACCCATCATCATAAAGTATGCTTCATGAGGCACATAAAGACCCAGCTGCCACCTCACTGGACCTCCTGCAGTTTGTGTATCGTCCCAACTGTTTAACGGATGACACCATCATGACCACATCTCACCTAGCCCTTGCCTAGCCCTAACCCATCTAGATAAAAAAGGACACTTATGGGAGGGTGCTGTTCATAGAGTTTGGTTCAGCATTCAACACTGTCATTCTTCAGCATTTGATTGGAAATCTCAGATTGCAGTGTCGGATTATATCCCTCTGCAACTGGATCCTGGATAGTCAGTCAGGATTGAAGGTAACATCTCCAATACCACCCCACTGTGCATGGTGGCCCCCCCGGGCTGTGTGCTCAGTTCATTGCTGTTCACACTGCTGACTCATGGCTGTGTGGGAATACATAGATCAAACCGCATAATCAAATTTTCTGATGTCACAACCATAGTGGGTTTGATCAGTGGGAACTGCGAACCTGTGTACAGAAAGGAGGTACAATGGTTCACAGACTGGTGCAGAACTAACAAACTGTCTCTTAATGTGGACAAAACAAAATAGTGGTTGGCTTCAGGAAAGCACACTGAGATGACTATCCATTAATCATCCATGGCTTCTCTGTGGAGATTTTCTGGAGCAACAAGTTCCTTGGTGTTCATCTTGCGGAGAACCTTAACAGTTAACCTTATCCTTAACTTCAGCTAGATTGCCAAGCTAGATTGCCAAGAAAGACCAGCAGCATCTGTAACTTCTTTGGAGATTGAGGAGAGCTCACCCCCCACATCCTAACCACATTCTAGAGGGGAACTACTGAGAAGATACTGAGCGGCTGCCTTATGGCCTGGTTTGAGAATTGCACCACCTCAGATTGCAAGACCCTGCAGTGGATAGTGAGGACAGCTTAAAAGATCAGTGTGATTCTCATGGACATTTACACTACACGCTGCACCTGCAAGGACACCAGCATTGTGGACCATCCCCCCTCTACCTGTCTTCTTCCTTCTGCCGTCTGGCAAAAGTTGTTTAACATCTTCACTGCCAGGATGGTGGTGGTGGCCTAGTGGGTAGGATACTTGCCTCTAGACCAAGAGGTCATGGGTTCGAATCCAACCTTCAGTATACCACCAGTGGGTTCCTGAGCAAGACCCTTAACCCCAAGTTGCTCCAGGGAGACTGTCCCCTGTAGTTCGGGAATGGAAGTCGCTTTGGATAAAAGCGTCTGCTAAATGCCGTAAATGTAAATGAAACAACCTCTTCCCCTAGATGACCAGAACTAAATCAGAACTGTACTCCCCAAACTCACTGCTGAACTGCCTTTTTTTAAAACACACACATAAATACATCCATACCATTCCCTTTATTTATACACTGTTGCGTTCTTTTATCCTGTTGCTGTTATTTTTGGCAAGTTTGAAAAATAATGTATTACTGTTATTCATTGCTTTATACATTTTGTTTAATTACTTTGTTGCTAGAAAACAGTGTCTGACACAATACTGTATTCACTCTCTCGGTACTGCTTCAGTTTTTTTTTGTTTCTGTTTTGGCTGCACTGTATGCTGTCCTTTTGTGTCCTGTCTGCACTGTGTGCTGTGTAGATGGTTGAAATGACAATGAGTATCTATTTGACATCGCTTATTTCTAACACAACTGACCGTATTATATGTCTGTCTCCTTGACAGAGTCATTGTAACTAGATAATCAATGCTATTCACTTCTGCTGTCATTGGTTTCAGTGTTGCAGTGTTTACCTATGGTTTTAAATAATGAAACAAATATTGTATTTATCATTTATTTTAATGCTAACTAACTAAAGCAGTCAGATCTGTCTGCCTCAAATCAGATTATTAAATAGATAACCAAGAAGATTAGTGCCTATCACAGATAAGAAGGTTCCTCTGATCTGACAAACGTACATTCAGCAAAAACATGCCGGTCTTTAACCATGACAAAACGAAGTAGTATAATCACAAAATAATTGTTTTATATAGAATGTTTTGGAGCCATAGAAGATGTGGGAAGATGGGTCTGGTCTGGTCCTCTAATTTATTCCCGCAGGAATACACCAAGAGAGGATTCTTTGTTATATAAATGACAGTACATTTTTCACTGGCCTCCACTGATCCACTGATAATGTGTTAGTGTGTATCAGTAGCATGCCCCACCTTAACACCTACCAGTTTGTTTTTAAATTCTTTTAGCCTTCAGGCATTTATCATGCAGTAATTTTTTTACATAGACTAAAAAGTTATATTTGAAAGGTTCACATAGACTGAAAGGGTACGTCTGTGTTGTTCTCTAAATAATTCTAAATGTGTTAGAGAAATGTAAAATGGCACAATAGAAAAATCACTGGCGCATGGGTTGGACAAGAACTTTAAAGGTTCCTAAAGGGTTGAATTTAGAGTTGAGTATTTGGATTGTCGTGGTACTGTAAATGGAAATCCGATTTCCATTATTGATTCTTGCAGATATTGGTGTGTGTTTAAATTGGTTCCTATGAGGTTTGCTGCTTGTTGAAATCTTTCTGCTGTAAATTGCAGAGCTGTACCACATCCTCCTTGTTGGCGCCAGTCCCCCCCCCGTTCGTCTCTCCTGATCAATACCTATTTCTGCATCTCCGTGGCAACGCTGATGTCAGGCAGGGTTGAATACTGGCTGCTTCAACAAATCATGTCCTTTAAGCAAAGTGTACTGTAATCGAGTACAGTGGAACACTCTCCTGAAGACATTCTTTATTCTCTCTCTCTCTCTCTCTCTCACACACACACACACACACACACACACACTTTCTCTGTGTTTCTACTTTTCTTTGTGAC
>JBBPCZ010000002.1:16077196-16096868 GCA_037974445.1 Brycinus macrolepidotus | reverse complement strand
TGTGTGTGTGTGTGTGTGTGTGTGTGTGTGTGTGTGTGTGTGTGTGTGTGTGTGTGTGTGTGCGTGCGCGCGCGCGTGTGTGTGAGAGAAAGAGAGAGAGAGCTAGAAAAAGAGACCAGGAGAGAGGTGTCTTGCCACAGCAGCAAGGCTGCAGGGCTGTTTTAGATGCTTGAGGTGTCATGTGACACAGTCCCATTAAACTAGCCCTGTTCTGTGAGGCCTGTTATTTTTACCCTGCTGCACCTGGCCTGCCTCTAGGCCTGCTGCGGCCTGCTTCCCTCTCTCCCTGAGCGCAGTCAGGTGTTCCTGCAGACACACACACACACTCACAGGACTTCATTCCTGCAATTAAGATTCCAGCATAACTCTCTCTCTCCTCTCTCTCAGAACTCAAGCCGTATTGGTAGTGTGTGAGTTTGTGAGGTGCGCCAGTGCTTCTGATGGCTGTGGTATTATCGCCTGTCCTTTTAGCCATGGCCCTTAAAGAAATCATTTGTAAACTCCCCAGTGTAATTATGGAGACCTATGATTAATTGTTCCATAAAATTAGCCTCAGTCTCGCTTTCATTTTTACTGCTACGAATATTAATTAATGTTAACTCTCTCACCCCTCCTCACAGTATCTCTCTCTCCCTCTCTCCTCTTTTCTAAAGCCCATCTTTTGAATATTCATTGTGGGTGTGAAAAATGGCCCCAAGTCTGTGCTCGGTATTAGTGTGCTGACTCTCGGATATCCCTAAAAATACATATCTGGAATTAAAAGATATGTTTGGGTCATAAATAATATTTACAGGGGGTCAGTGGGTGAGGTTAGCAAGCGCTTATTTAAATAATGTTGCATCTCTTAGCCCATAGGTGTCGGGTAATATGCAAAGGAGAGTCCTGGCTTTTGTTTTCACGTAGAACATGTGTCATGTTTGAATTGCTGCGTGTTTATTTAACCCTTGTGATAAATGGCAAGTTGAATGAATCCTATTAAATCTCATTCAGCATATTGTCAAACTGTAATGTGGAGAACCCAATGTCACCTTGAATAAAGTATGTGCCCAAAGAATACATTTGTGTGATAGTATGGTAATTCACACTTAGCTCTGAATCCCATTAGCATTACAATCACACTGTAAGCATATGGCGGCAGGAGAGCACTCTAGGAAGAAAAGATTTGAGTTCTAGATTTGGTTTTAGGCCATGCTAATACGAACTGGTACTAAACAAAATCAGTATTATAGGAATAATGGCAAAACATTATTGGCTTTATTAGTGGGCTGAAGGCAGCATACATTGATTCTGAAGTATATTTGTGGGCTTTGAAAAAATCCCTACTGAATACAAAGAGGAGGAAAGCAGAACCTTTATTAGCCAACAGGCTCAAATTTATGTACTGCAAATGGTGCACCTGGATCCCATGGGAGCAAATCGCCTCTCTGCATGAGTAAAGCAAAACGGCAGCATTACAATGCCCTTCTACAAAAGCATCGTAAAGGAGCTCTCTGTTCTGTGGAGATGGGTATTGATGAGCTGTGGAGATATATGGAAGCACAAATTGGTCTTTCTCAGTGCCAGTGGACTTAGAGAGAGCAGGGCAGTCTGTGGAAATGGAGAATGTCTATGTCACTTCCTGTTGGGATAGCACCTCGCTGCAGAAGCACTTGGCTGCTCTCCACAGAGGAAATGTGCTCGAAATCGAAGCCTTACTTTGAGCTCAAACACGTAATTGCCAGAGATTTCAGATAATATTGATTTTTTTTTTGTAGAAAGAACCTGGAAAAGAATGAGCCAATAAAAAGTAAACCCCATGCAATTAATTTAATTACACGCCATTAAACTGCCCCAGGGGTTGGACTTACCCTTCATTACTTAGGTTATTTATGCTACTGCACAAATTCTAGTTTCACAAAAATCTGAACCCAAATCTTTCTTTCACCACTGTAGTTTTTTGGTATCCCTGTCCAGATTAATGTGATTTATTTCTATGAATATGTGCTGATGCATATGAGACTCAAGCCTAATGCCTTAGTAATTACTTTCATGATTGTGCTACACAATGGATGGGTGATAAACTCAAAGTGTGTATTGATCGATATAATAAAGATGTCAATATAAATATAAACAAATGAACACTATCAGTAATAATAGTAATAATAATAATAATAATAATATTCTAACATGGTGGTAGGTAGTTTGTAAATGAAAAGCTTTCTTTTTTATTGTGCAGATAATTGTCACACACATCTCTTGGGTTTCTGTTGGTCAAATGAGTCGCTGTCTTTTTCACATCAATGAAATTTGACAGTATTCTTTGATGTTTACAAATCTGAAACTAAACCAGTTTAGAGTGATAAAGCACCCTTTAGTCTTTGGAACTAGTTCTTGGTCATTCTTCAGCCTCAGTCACATTGTTTTTGTTTTATCTGTTGTGTTTTGCAATTAGTCTGTAAACCACTATTTCACAATTTGCCATACATTACAATGACAACTCATTATTCCACATTTGTGTCTTGCACTAATGTGTAATGTAATAATTTCCTCGCCTTAACGTTAAATGCATTTTGTTCAATAAAGCACAAAATAAGTAATTTGCCCCAGCACTATGATTAGTTATTTAATCATGTAAGGTGCATTCTGAATTTGAAGGAACAAGACAGCTTTGGGCTTATTATGGTATCCGTGTCAGGGTAAAATCCAGTGTCATACTGGTCTTTACTTTTTTTTTAGCACCCCTTATATCCATATTTTTACTCTTTAGATGGAAGTTCAGACCCATGTGTGCACAAAAGAGAATGAGTGTGTGTCTGTGTGTGTGTGTCTGTGTGTGTGCTCAAACAGCTGTTGTTTGGGGTCTGTTAGGTAAATCGTTTTAGCTGCAGGGACATACTGCATGGCTGCACCTGTGATCAACTCCTCAGCCCACAGTTCTGACACGCTGCATGACTATGAGTTATGGCAACGGGTAGGTATGGACTACATACCTCACCAGAAGTACCTAACCCTTTGTTTGCGGCCTGTCTTTAGGCTGTTATCCAGTAAATCAAATCAGCCCTTGTGCTAAAATTTGAGCATCCTGATTTATAATTAAATTAACAGTCTTCCAGTGCTTGCAGTGTAGATTTATTTATGATGTAGCATTGTTGCTTTAATTCCTCGATAGGCGTAACGTTTAATTTTTTATTGCCACTGATGCTGAATACATCATGCTGGATTACTATGATTGAAAGCTCTTGTCTAATGCAAACAAATGGATAAATATTAAATTATACTGATTAATACAGAGAGTGTCTGTGCTGTGATTGGGTAGATAAAATGAGGAGGTGGTGATGTTGTCATGAAGATGATAATGAGATGCCCCTACATGTTTCCTGTGAGCCAGTCTTGCATTTCCCTTTAACTTCATAAGCAGCCTCTTTATTAGTGCAGCACTTATCTTCCGCCTAATAATCCAACAACACAAATAAAATAAATTGTGATCAATGAAGGCGAGCAGAGACAGATGAGGACTCTGTCACCACAGAGACATCGCCAATTTATCTCTTTAATGCATCTCAGCGGGGTTCCCTCTAAAGGAAAGAGATTACTGAAGACTTCTGCAGCTTTGAGCGAGTCATACATACACCACCAAAAGCTACTGCATGCTTTACTTTAAATTCTTTATACCACTGGGATGGAGGGTGGGGGCCAAGATGTGTAGAGTTGGGGGGGTGGGGGTGGGGGGGGCGGGTTGGGGGGTTGGGGGGTGAGCAATAAAAAAAAAAATCTAAATACCAAATACCCCTCCAACACACTCGTAGTTAAAGAGCTCTCAGAGCCCCGGGGCTGCTCTGAGCTCCAGACAGCACGACACGGGGCCTAGAGGAGCTATAACTTTTCTTTTTTTCCCACTCTTTCTTTCTCTCATTCCCCATTCCCTCTCTCATGCTTCACTTATTCCCTTCCTTAATGATGTTTTACACTTGTTCATTTATCATAACAAATGAACTCCAGTTAATATGTTTGAATAGATGCCCAGTATTATTTACTGTATTTTCTCGTTTTGTCATCTGATCTGCAGCATTTTACAAAGTGGCCTTCTTTACCATTTTGAGCTTTTAATTTTTCAGGAAGAATTATATGAGCCTTTCTTGGTGTATTGATTTTTTTAAGCAGTGGTATGTAGATCACCAAACAAGCTGTAAGTAGTGTGGGGGGGCATGGGGAAGAGGGAGAAAAACTACTGTCTTTGACACACAACCCCCATTCCTTAGGCTCCTTATTCTGAGAGCGATTGTCTGGTATTTCACCAGGCCCAAGGTCAAATTTAGCTCGCCTCGTAAATTGTTTTGTTTGATGGCCCACATTTGCCTCAATAGCAGGGGGAAGGCCAACCTCATAAAACCGTAAAAGGGGAAGCCACCGACCCTGGGCTTGGCTTGCTGCATTGTTTGGTCTTGGAAGCGCCCTCAGCCAGGGCTGGACTTGTGAGTAGAGAAGAGTACGGTCTGTTGTTGGTGGACAGAAGGGTAGGGGGCCGTGCTGTTCTTGGGTAGGCCAGTGTTTGTGAAAATACAAAGAGCAGGAGCTGTCTTTTTGTGCTGCCTCAAGAGCACACTATGGCTCCTATTAGTTCAGAGATGGACAGTGCAGTCACAGATAAATCAAATGTCATGGAGATGCAGAAGTAATATAAAGCTTAGCCTCCCAGTATAGTAGTTTAATTTGTTTTTGTCTTAGTTTTCTTATGCTTCAGTATTGCTGTCGCTGCCAGCACTCTCTCCTCGTCTCAACAGCTGTGAAGTGGAGAGTCAGACCCAGACACTTTTGTTTGTGGTTCATCTTGTTTTTTTTTCATTACTTGTTATGGTTTCTTTTGATAGATGTGCCTAAATAAAAAGTAATAGAATTAACTATTATTAAAAAAACAAAAACAAACAAAAATCAACAAAAATAAATGTGCTTGTAGCCTCCCAGGGCAATTGATTATAACTAAACAGTGACAGAACTTTACATTTGATCTTTGTAGAGTAATAATTAAAAACAAAATTGGTTGAATTTTACTGACCAGGGGAATATGATTAACACAAATTCATGGAATTTGCAGTAACATGGAAACCTAGGGAAATAATTATGTTTCCAACAGAGAGCATTGTGTCAAAGTATCAGTTTTAGAATCTCATTGGTGGTGGTTTGAGTCATTAACGAAGCGTGAGCTGTGACATGATGCTCACAGTGACTCTCGGTTTTGAACCCAGGCTCTTCTCCCTGTGGGGGCAACACACAGTGCCTGGCACAGGCAATTAAGCTACAGGGAGCAAGAAAGCACCAGAGACCAGCATTTTAATGACTTCAGAGAGCTGTGATTAATGAGCTCAATAGTTATTGATGGTCATAAACTACACACGATTAAATGCAAGCCATTTACTGAAAATCTGGCCATCTTAAATCAGACATGTCTGCTTTCGTACCATATGTGTTTACAATATTTGACATACTTATGGAAAATTATGAAATATAATTGACCTAGTAATAGGTCCCTTTAAGGAGGCAAAGGGGAAATCTTTGCCAATCTACAGGAAAATCAATCTATTCACTTGATAGGTGATAAAATACCCGTGGTCCTTTTGGTTGTTTGATGTAATACCCTTTAATGGCCAGAATTATGGTGGAAAAAATTAGTGTTTCCCCCAGACTGTTCAGCAACTCCCCTGAATTCCAGAGCACCTTGTGTAGTATCTGGAAAAACTCACACTTTTCTAAAATATATAATTGAAGTCTGCAGCGAGTTTACTGTCTGATACTGCTGATTTCATTAGTCCAGGCAACATTGCTGGAAGCCTTCTTGATGAGGCCACTGAAAACTGATATTGTTTTAATTTTTAGGTTCAGTTTGAGCTGAATGTTTGAACCATGTGAAGTGTAATTTAGGGCTGGTTGAGCTGTGTCTTTCGTGATGGTGGTTTTCATGGGGGTGATTAATGATAAGTTCAGTCTTTGACCAGTCTTGATTACTTGATTAAACTTGATTGAAAAATAATCATTTATCTACATATTTATTTGGCAGTGATTAGTTGGTTGCTTATAATTCATATACAGCATTTTTTTTTTTTTTAGATATATCTTAAGTCTTTTTAGTTTCCAATAATGCAATGAGTACATTTTGTTACTGTGCTTTTTTACTAGAGGAGGGAGAAAAAATGACGGTGTAGTATTGTACTTCTATGTACTCTTACAACATTGCTTCAGAAGTCTGCAAGATGGCATACAGTCTCATTCATGTTTTGCATCACAGCAGGAACTGGAAAGGAAATCATAGTCACCAAGATGCCTGCAGAGAGTTCTATATGTAATGTTCAGTCTGCTTTGTAGAATCGCGTTAAGATTATATTGTGGCCCAAATATCATGACAGCAGCTTATCATTACCCTTGCTGCTATTTCCACTTATACTGATTTTTTTTTTATTGCATACCTTTTTTGTTTATTTGAGATTTTGTTTTTGTTTTTATTTTTACTAAATTGTCAATACCTCAAAAACCTCTATTATTTTTATTACACTGAACCATAGTCAAAATAAACCATTAAATTGAACGGCAAAATTATGTGCCGCTAACAAACCTGTTAATATGACAAAAAAAAATGTCCAGGCCTCTAAGTTTACAATGAAACTGTAGAAAAAAAAAAAAGAACTTCCATAGAGCTCACCACTACTCGATTATTATTGATTACTTGATTTTAAAAAAGATGAAAAATTTAATTCTTGATGAATCAGGCAAGTCTGACCATGGTCACATTCAGCTGTGAGTGAGATAACTTAGAGTAAAATAAGCATTAGCGAACACAATTCATTATCGATCAAAGTTATTTCAGCGTTTACATCATTTGTATCAATTTACAGGGATATTTCATAGCATATATATGAACCAGCTGAAGCAGTTAGCTGGCCTGTTATCTTCATATTTTTTTTTTACCTTATTCTCAGTTCCTCAGCTACAATGAGTGAGAAACAGCACAAATGAAGTTGTATTTCCCTTTGTGTAAACATTAGTTGTCTCTTAATAGCCTGTCTCTTGCTTTCAGAAAATGGACAGTCTCGCTTACATGTGTCTGCCTAGAGAGACTTCCAGACTGGGTGTGGAACCTCTAGCTTTCTACATGTGTATGAAAGTTATTATTGGCCAATAGGCCATAATGTTAATTGGTAGGACATTATAATACTGAACATTGTTAATTGTTATTGTCAGTTTATTTACATTCATTGGCCACTTTATTAGGTACATCTTTCTAGTACTGGGACCCCCTTTTGCCTTCAGAACTGCCTTATTTCATCATGGCATAGATTCAACAAGGTGCTGGAAACATTCCTCAGAGATTTTGGTCCATATCCACCACATCCCAAAGGTTCTCGGGTGGATCTGGTGACTGTGGAGTGCAGTGCAGTGAAGTTATTGTCAAGAACAAGAAACCAGTTTAAGATGATTTGAGCTTTGTGACACGGCGTATTATCATGCTGGAAGTAGCCATCAGAAGATGGGTACTCTTTGGTCATAAATGGATGGACATGGTAAGCAATAATACTCAGGTAGGCTGTGGCATTTAAACGACGCCAAACTGGTACTAAGGGATCCAAAGTGCAAATTGTAGCTTCAGTTTCCTGTTTTTAGATGACTGGAGTGGCACCCGGTGTGGTCTGCTGCTGCTGTAGCCCATCTGCTGCAAGGTTTGATGACATGTTGTGCATTCAAAGATGCTCTTCTGCATATCTTGGTTGTAATGAGTGGTTATTTGTGTTACTGTTGCCTTCCTGTTAGCTCAAACCAGATTTGGCCATTCTCCTCTGAGAACTGCTGCTCACTGGATATTTTCTCGCTTTCGGGTCATTCTCTGTAAACCCTAGAAATTATTGTGTGGGAAAATCCCGGTAGATCAGCAGTTTCTGAAATACTCAGCCCATCTGGCACCAACAACCATGCCACATTCAAAGTCACCTTTCTTCCCCATTCTAAAGCTCGGATATGAACCGAGCATTCGGTTCATCTTGAACATATCTACATGCCTAAATGCATTAAGTTGCTGCCATGTGAATGGCTGATTAGATATTTACATTAACAAGCAGTTGAACAGGTGTACCTTATAAATTGGCCAGTGAGTGTATGTTCCCTGTTTTTTATTTCTTTGATTTCTAATTTTGATTGTATTTTCAACACTATAATTGCATTGCCAATCACAGTTTACCAGTTCACATTCACCTATAAAGAAGAACAAACTTTTATTGTAGGTACAGCCAGGTAGCTTTTTGCCAAATGTGGCAAGAACTTGTGGTAACATCATTGTAAAAATAAGGAAATCAGATATTTTCAGTCATACATCAGTCAGCTTAAGCTAACTTTAGCACATCATGTTGCTGACTTACTAACAACCTACAGCTTAAGGTTAGTCTTTGTTACACTGAAAATACCTGAATAATGCACTTTATTGAAGAGGTATACATTACATTTACAGCACTTGGCAGACGCTCTTATCCAGAACAACATACATGGGTAGTTTGTAGTCCACAAGGAAAACTGTCTGCCATGCTAGTAAGCCTAGACTTTAAAGAGCTGCTAGTAAACTAAGATTCTACCAGAGATGGAGTTACTACTCCACCAGGGCCGTATGTTTTTTTAGGATAGGTGTGACTACAGCTGATTTGAAGGCCACTGGAACATGGCCTGTTTCCATGGAGGAATTTTTAATGTGAGTGATATAAGGGAGAAGAGCAGAGGATATGGTCAGATGTGTGGGTGATCATGGAGTGATGTGGTAGGGTTGCAGGATGTCAAGAGCTGAAGGAACATCATCTATGGAAAATGGGGTTAAGCAGGTAAGTGGAGGGTGATCAGTAGGGGTGATGACAGCAGGGAAGGATATTTTCAATCTTGTCAATTTTTTCATCAAAGACGGTGACAGACTTTCGAGGAGTTGGAAGAAGATACAGGGAGAGCAGGAGGTTTGAAAAGTGAAGAAAATGTGGCAAACAGTTTGCGAGGGTTGAATGCAGATTTTGAATGCAGAAGGAAGACTTTGCAGCAAATATCTCAGTGGTGAACTTAGAAGAGGAGATAACAGGAGATCAGAGTTAAGATGTTATTTTCTCCACCTTCTTTCCACTGCTCTCAATTCTCTTTGGTTGTTGTGGGTTATGTCAGATAGCCACAGTGAGGGATGCAAACTGTGTGTCACGCTAAATGACAATGGACAAAGTTAGTTGAATGAGGAGTGGAGAGAATGGAGAAGGGAATTGGTAGCCATTTCTACTCTTGAAGGACAGGAGGGTGATGTTCCAGGAGGAGTCAAGGATGACAAGATGGCGGAGCAAAGAGCAGGTGGAGAAGGGGAGTGAAGATTGCTGTGAGATGGTGGGAGAAACTTGTTGAGATGACAGAGCAAAAGATGACTGAAGCTCGAGGTTGCCAGAGGTATGAAGCTTGTCATTTGGGGGGTTGAAGTCACCAATAAGAGAGTGGAGAGTTTCTTCAGTGAAGATTTCTACTGCCCTAGGGGTATGATAAACAGCTATGAAAGGGCAAAATTTCAGTTAAATTTAAGAAAATAAATTAAAGGAATGCTCCTAGGAGCTCCTTGCACTTTTATTTTAAGATAATGTTGAAAAAGTTTAAATTTTAAACATATGCTTATAGGCATCTTTTCTACAATCGTATGTCTGTTCAAAATATCGGTTATCGGTCTCGTTGATTTATAATAATCAGTATCAGCCTAGAAAAAACGTATCGTTCAACCCTAAACCAAACTAAACATTAAAAAATTACTTGATCAATTAAAGTAATCAGTAGATTACCAACATAACTGATAGTGACAGCCCTAGTTATGTGACCAAAAAAGATTTTTTTTGCCTGGAAAATGAGACAAAGCTAGTGCTTGTTAGCTAAACACTTGTGCTAATGCTAAAGCTAACATGTTAGCTAACTGGTCAAATAAGGTGGAGGATTCATGTTTGCATGAAGTTTTTTAGCAAATGGTAATAAAATGACTCAATGTTGACAATAAAATTTTGAATAATTTTAATGTGAGAAACTTTTAAAATTGTGTGTAAACATTTAAAATATAAAAATTTCAATAAATTTACTTTTACAATAATGGAATTTGGCAGACGCAACTGTTCAGAGTGATGTTCATGGGTTTGTAGACTACAAAGAAGACATATCCCTCAGACTAGGAAATCCAGGCTTTAATTAAGAGCTGCTAGCAAACTAAGATTCTACCAGAGATCCAGAGATTACATTATTTTAACAGGGCCCTATCAGATCACACATAAGAGACGTGGAAGGCTGTGTTTTTTTGGCTTCGTAGGCAATCATCAGAGTTTTAAATCTAATAGGAGCAGCTACAGGAAGCCAGTGAAGGTTTGCAGTTGTGGAGTAGTATGTGAGAATGTTGGTGTATTGAGGACCAGCCGTGCCCCTGCATTCTGAATCAGCTGAATCTGGTGGACTTCAGAGGAAGGCCAGTCAGGAACGAGTTACAGGACTGCAGTCCTGAGATGATGACTGACTGGACTGCATATATATAATGCATATACAGTAATCAGCCACAACATTAAAACCACTGACAAGTGAAGTGAATAACATTTATCTTGATACAATTAAACCAAACTTGCAGGTATTGTAGAATGCTCTCAGTTTGCAGTGGTTAGTACCAAAAGTGGTTCAAGGAAGGACAACTGGTGAACTGGGTCATGGGTTCCCAAGGCTCTTTGATGTGTGTGGGGAGTGAAGGTTAGCCTGTCTTGTCTAGTCCCACAGACAAGCCACTGTATCACAAACTGCTGAAGACGGTCATGCTTGCTATAGTTGAAAGGTGTCAAAACATTTCAACTTACTACAAATGGGACTACATAGGTGCAGACTGGTCAGAGAGCCAAATGCTGACCCTTGTCCACTTATTGAAAACACCTACAATTAGGATGCAGGCAGCATAACTGGACCATGGAACAATGGAAGAAGGTGTCCTGGTCTGATGAATTATGATTTTTTTTTTTACATGATGTGGTATATTTGAGTCATTTACTTGAGATAGAGATGGTGCCACAATGCACTATGAAAAGTAGGCAAGCTCGTGGAGGCATTGTGATGCTCTGGGATACCTTGGGTCCTGGCATTCATATGGATGTTACACGTATCACCTACCAAAACATTGTTGCAGACCGAGTACACCCCTTCATGGCAATGGTATTCCCTAATGACCCTGGCCTCACTTAGCTTGATGGCAAAAATTGCTCAGGATTAGTTTTAAGAACATGACCAAAAGTTGTTGACTTGGCCTCCAAATCTCCCGGATCTCAGTCTGATCGAGCATCCATGGGATGGTCCTTAAGCCCCATGTTGCAGCTTAAAGGATCTGGTGCTAACATCTTGGTGCCAGTTACCATGGAAAATCTTTAGAGGTCTTATGGAGTCCATGCGTTGAAGGATCAGAGCCCTTTTGGCAGCATAAGGGGGACCTATGCAATGTTAGGCAGGTAGTTTTGATGTTAAGACATTTTACAGTGTCCTTGTGTTTACATGAATCAATACCTTTAAAATAGGGTATCCACTGTCCAGTATTTTGCGTGTGTGCGAGTATGTGTGTGATTCTGGCTGAGGCTGAAGAGTGTTTCTGTACTGCTCCCAGTGAGAGGTGTAATGGTGCTTGCTGAGTGAGCAGGGCAGTCTCGGTGCTTTGGAAGTGCTGCTGCTGCAGCATCGTAAATTGCCTGCTCTACTCCCCACAGAGATAACCCACCAATCAGTGCACAGAGCCGCCTGGCTCGACTCACCCGCCTACCACACACCCCTCCCCCAAGATCACCTCACATCCTGCTCTGGCCTTACAAGCTTAAATGTTTACAATTTCACACACATACACACACACTGCATCTGTACCTCATTAACACAGTTATAATGAGCAAACACACCTTAGCGTCATGGGGCATGATCACCACATATACACACATGAGTACACACATTCTGTCAGAAAACACAGTACTGACAATGTGGACATATGACCAGTTACAAGAGCACATAGCCCCTATGTTGACATACATGATTGAAATCTGTCTGTGTATCTTGGAATTGCTGTGTAACAAATAGGGCTCCGAAACGGAATAAACAGTATATATATATTGGGTCGCTACAAGTAAAGCCAGTATTTTAAGGTTTTTTTTTCCCCTCAAGGTCTAACTCCAACATGATGTTCCTAACACAGTTAGAACTAAAATAAAACTTGTTAATTCAGTTCCTTTTACTTGGATGTATGTAGGCCTTATCTAATAAAATGTTGGGTTTGAAAAGCCATTAGACCTGCCATTTAACACACCCAGCTCTCTTCTGTAAATCCTTGTTAGTTAGTAATGTTGGGAGTGGTTTGGAGCAGTATGCAAGTGTACTGTTTGTGAATTGGATTGCCTATAGCAACCCGGGGTTTGCTTTGGTAGTAAAAAGGCCTTGCCATCTCTCTGATGAATACTTTAATAATAAGGATAGGCAATATTACCAAAAAAATCACAAAACTTCAAGACATTTTCATGATATTTAATATGCATCATATTAAAATTTTCTGAGGCTTTATAAGTTTGACCAGATAAAAGAAAAACAGTAAAAATGATGAGAATAATTTTTATTCAACATTCCACATGCTGCACGGGATTAAATCCAGTTATATTGAAACGTACAGTTGGTCAGTGTACTTTAAGTACTCATGATATCCATGATATGCTCAGAAAAGCATACTGTTGCATAATGTGATGTAATTTATCACAATAACAATCTTGCCAATTTGCCTTTCTCTAACACGAGAAATGGTGATGGACCATTAATATCTAACCCTTAGGTCTTGATGAGCAAAAGTAGATATTTGCTGGTCTTAATGAAGTGTTTTAGTAAAAGAGCACTGTCCCAAATTTGACCACTGACGAAAACAATGCACCTTTTTTAACAGAAGCTGATTCATTTGTATTTGTTTCTGGAGCTTCAGAAAACAAAAGAACATCATCAGGGGTCATGCTGTCATACTGCAAAAGAACTGATAGCTTGCCTGGAATGGCATAAACTGGTGTTTAAAACATTAAAGGATGATTATATTTCTTGTTTTCATTTTTGTGCTGCGAACCAGTTTGCAGTCTGGGTAAGAGCACTGGTTAGTGAAAGAAAATTTAAGGAAAGGAAACTGAGGTGTCTGTACACCATACACACAGACTATAGTGAGGTGACAAACTTGGGGGTCCTGAGGCCATATCTTAGCACCCTCAGACACACCAGCACACACTCTAAAAATACGTTATGAATGGTTGGGATTGCAGTAGTTGGCTACTCTTAAAGTCCAGAGCTCAGGCCTCTGGGCCTCAGCCACACAGAGAAAATGAGCCTCATAAAGCCTTCACGGCTGAAGAATAAATGTGGGGCAGGCCGGGCTGCAGTAACTCATGCGGTGTGCCTCTAAGTAGCAGGAAGAATTATAAGAAATGGTTTTCTCCAGCATTGATCAGAGTGCAGCATAGAAATATTAATGTGTTAAAAACCTGGTAAATGCCTGCAGTATCCCCCACCCCCTGTCTCCTTCACCTTCATTTCCTCTCACATTTTCTTACTTGCTCTCTCTGTCTCTCCCCTTCTCTCTCTCCTGCTTCCTCTCCAGCTGAAAGCTAGCCAAGACTGCCTGCTTTATGAGCGCAGGTTAAATCCTTTTTAAAAATTTAAGTAACACGCTTCTCACAACATGAATCTTACTTTGCCCTCCATCTCTCCCTCCCTCCTCTCTCTCATCTTCTTCTGCATTAAAAGAGCCGCAGCAGCTCTCTTTTATTGTCTTTTAAGAAGTTTGTTCTGGGACGAGTTATAATGATAATAGAGGGAATGCTGAGGGCAAATGTACAGTGTCTGTGACGGTAATCAGCTCCCTGCCTGTGAGTTTAACACTCATATTAATTAAGTATAATGAAATTCAATGAGAAATGCCCACCGGATCAGTGCAACCCATCCGTCTTCGCTCTCCACTGCAGAACATTCTTTGTCGCTCTTACGATGGGAAACTACGATTCATGCGTAGATGCCCAATACACACTGGGACTTAAATGAATGGCTATCACAATTGCAGCGCTTTATTAGTTTAACACAACCATAAATATAAGGTCCAAATCCGAATCTAAATTTAAATCTGATTGTGTCAGGTTTAAAGCAGCCGGTGTCGCCGAGTAGCTCTGTTTTGACAAATGAACATGACAGACAGGGGAAAATAATTTGACAGGTGACAAATGTCGAGGCGCGATAGCATCTGAAAGCTGGGCTACCTGAAATATGACTTATTCTATTAAAATAATTCACTGAGGATATTGAATGTTATTTTAAAGACCTCAACAATTTGATAAGAGCTCTTCCATAAAGTCTCTAATAGTGCTAATTCAGTTTACTACAAATGCCTGTCAGGATGCAGGAAGAAGGAGAGTACATGTTGGGTTATTTGTTGTTTAGTTGCCAGGTTGTTATTCTTTGTCCATAACGACTTGATATATTTATACAGCACAGATCCAGGCATTTTTCACTACTGTGTTCCATCTAGGGGAGAATAATACTTTGAAATGGATGAATCAGTTAAAATCATGGCAAAGTGGCATGAGGGGATGCATTCATCATGAATTTTTAGGACTGATTGCAATTTTTAGCCAAATTATTTCTTTAACTCGATGCTCACACTGTGTGGGCTAAATGAACACAAACACACTAGCATGTTTTTTCTTTTCATTAGCCAAATTAGAAATAAATACTATTATTTCCTCTGTAACGGGCCAAACTGACATTCCAAATTCAAAAACGTAAAATTAACTTTTTAAATAACGTCAATCAAATAAAGTTCTACTTCGAAAGACTAGCTATTTAGCCTAAAGAGTCCTGCGTAATTATGGCACAGTATTTTGATGTAGTGCGAGTGCACTTACCCAGCTCACACAATTTACATTGTTTGATCTTTCAGAATCAAAAATAATAAATCTCTTGTTTGGAGCATAAATCTGCAGATTCTGATCTTTGCAGATTTCTGCAGAGCGTGTGTCCCTAGTGGGATGGTGTGAAAATACAGTAGATAGTACAGGAGATTGTATAGAATTTTTTTTTAACAATAGTAGGGAACAAAGGACTATATGAGTTGAGGACAATACTGTATGACTGTGTAATACACCTGGACAGTGTTTAATAAGACACTAATAGTTTGGGTTATAGGTGAACTCCCTGCATTGAGTGCAGCTGTTGCTGTGGAGTCCAAATAGCACAATTACATTAATAACAGAAAAACATGATCTCCCTAATCTTTTCAACATGTCTAGATTAGCATGCTGATGTGATTGACCTTGCCCTTGTAAAAGGACACAGTATATACAGTATATAATTTTCAAGTACACAGTTGTCCAACTGGTGACAAATCTGTCAAAAAAAGTTGTGCTTAAAGTGAAGAGGATTTTTAACCATTAGCATAAGCATTTGGCGAGCACAGAGGTTTTAGACATTTGCTTAATCGAACAGAGGTGGACCAAATTCAAGATTGCTAATGCTTTATAAATCCCTGAGTTTATGAGCCATTAATCCATGAATAGCACCTGAAAGTAGTGCACTGTCATTGTAAAAACTACATTTATGACACTGATATGTTAGTTGTCATTGGATAAGGACTTTGCTTTAATAGATCCAGTGTTGATCATTATAATGATCAAATGGAAAGTAATTTACACTGTGTAGTGCTAAAAACAGGAGTTCTTTTCAGAAACTAAATTTTAGGTTATTAATTAATAGTTTAAAAACTATATTATTTAATGTACTATTTGCTACTAAATGTGAAAATGTAAAGTTTAGCCTATATTACACTCGCTGCAGTGCAAATATAAACTAGAATGAATTTCTGTGAGAAAATGCAAAGTGTGATTGTACTCCAGCACTTACAGATGTTTATTTCTGACATGCGCAGCTGAAAACCAGGGGGGAGGCATGTGGGGCTGTGGAGGCAAACTGCTCATAGTATCAGAGAAAAAAAACTCTGTACAAACGTCTGGCTAACTTAACCTGTCGCACTACAACACTTTACTGTGCTTCACTCTCAGTATGAACACATTTTTCATCCAGAAAAGTTACGATACGACCACAACAAACAATGACACGTCTTTCTTTTCATAACTGACCTGTGCTTTAGTATCTTAAAGGCTGTTTATAAGCCTGCCGACTCTGTAGATGTCGCTGGTTATCTCCGTGTTTGTCTCTTTTTGTCTACCGCAGCTGGCAGAGTGAGCGTCACAGTGCTCACTCAGAGACTCTCTCTCCCCTATACACTGTTAAGGCGACTCCCCCCTCCATTCTCTCTCCCTATACATCGCTCAGGCAACTTAACCACAAAAATCGAATCTTTAAACGATCGTTACCCTTGATCATCCTATGGATAAACTGTATGCAGGTGCATTAAGGCACGTGTCAGAGTTGGAACCATGCCACTTTTTCAAACTGCCTTGGAGAAGAAGTGGTGCCAAAAAAGGAGGTGGAATAAAAACAATTATAATAAAGCTTTGGAAGAACAATAAGCAATCACACTAATAATTATAAAACTTGAGAAGAACAATAGCGTGACTGTGAAAGCAATCACACTAAAAAGAGCGTGAACTTCTTTTCAATTTAAATAGTTTCAATTTAAAATATTAGATCACAGGTGTCAAGATAGACCGCCTACAGATATTATCATTTATTGTGATTGGCCCATTTTGGTTAATTCTATGTCGGTTCATCTCTGCTAAATATCAAAGGAACCTCTGCCTGATTTGTGAGCTGCTCAGCCAGTGGACTATCTCACTCTGTATATTGTTTTAGGGCATTTATGTTGCATGGTTGTTCCAATTCAGTGAGTTGACTTGGCTGGAATGAATGAGGTACAGTGCTGTATGATTTAATGTCAGAGTTAAAGGTATTCTGGACATAGGTTATTTTGCTTGCTTTGATTGGCTGAAGCTTTGAATTTCATTTGGCTGAAAGCTTATTGCTTCAGAAGTCTGATCTCCTGGTCTGAGTGAATGAAGTGAATTTTTTTAGTTTGTGGCTTTTCCCCTCTTTTTTTCATTCTCTGCTGACATTTTACTTCCTCTCCTCTCCTTTCCTCTCCTCTCCCTTTTCTTCCATTTGCATTTGAAGCAGTTTGCCAAAGCAGTGTGTGAAGTATTACAGTTTCAATAAACAACTCTCATATGATTTACCATTGCGCACATGGCTTAGTTCAGGGGTTGTCATGCTCTGGAATGCATATATAATCTTGGGTGCAATAAATACAAAGTGAAATGAAGACAAAAATGTTGATTAGGTACAAATGTTCTCATTCTAATTATCTTTTATGTATTGCTTTGTTTTGTGCTTCTTATTGTCTTGCCACGCTGCTGTGGTTCAGCGTTCTTGAATTTATGGTGGAGAGAAAAAGCATGCTGAGGCTATAACTCACTGGGTAAAATAAAGTGTCTTATTTACATTAGATAGCTTACACACACACACACACTCCTCCCATAATTTTACTTTCTACTCTGCGTCGAAAAAGTAATTGAATACACCGTGCATCTGTCAATTTTTTTTTTATGCTATTACTTTTACCTTAGAAAACTGAACATCTTTTCTTCACTGTAATTCTATTGGTTTTGTAATAAAAAAAAAAAATAAAATGTCTTGCTACTTTCCCAAGCTACACATAAAAAACGTCTTTACAGGACTGCAGCTCTTTCCTGTTCTGATAGACTGCTCTGTTGCATCAGTGTGGTGCAGTGAGAGCAGTCTCTTCTTCTCTCATTATGTCAGCTCCTCTTAATGCTGTGTGTGAGAGGCGAACCCGGCTCCAGGGCTCTGGAGTGGAGAAGCATCAGGTCCTGACTGGCCTGATATGCTCTTTACTGCTGCCGTTGGCTGCCAGCCCCAGCCTTCATTAGGCTCATTCTCCAGATCCTCGTTATTAATGAATGGAGGCATTTGGGGGTGTGAGGTGCTCATTCTGCAAATGGCATTTCTGTTGTCCTGCCACAGGGCAAAGCTTATAGTTAATGCTGAGCGTCATCCTTCTAATGGACCCACAGTAAGTGCCTGACACCACATCAACATTTTAAACAGAACCCTTCCCACATTCTGGCCGGCCCAGTATGGCTGTGGGACGACTGCAGTGTTGTTTTTTTTTGGTTTTGTTTTTTTTAAAAAATCTTTTATATACCTGTATGTCCTCGTATACTGCTGTGTCCTCCTGTACTATTGTGGAAAATTAATTACTTTTTTTTATTGCTACGACGTATATTTGTGGATCCATATGACTGCTTTTATTGTGTCTGCTCAGTTCTTGGTAACTCATTGGTTTGGAATGTCCCTGGGCAGTGCCTCTTCACCTGCGCACTTCTTTTCCTCATAATATTGCTTCTTTTATTGATCAGACACTGTAGTTTAATTCTATCCCTGTGTTGGTTTGGACTTGCTGGAGCAGGGAAATCTCGGGTATATCAATAACAGGAAACAGCAGGGAGAAAAATAATGGAGCATTTCAGAAGCCTGCGGGAAACTTTGGTTAAGAAAGGGCTCACTATAAAATGTGTGGTGTGTGACGGTGTAACTAACACTGGAGAGATAGACTGACAGGATAGATACTTTGGTGATTTATTAACAGATAAAAGGTACAAAAGATTCAAACGAAGGAACAGATATGCATCAGAACTGAAACAAAACACAAGAAAGGTAACCTTTAAGTAACACTGCAACAAAACTAGAAAGTAAACAAAGTGTAACCTAACCAATAAAACTAAAACAGGCTACAGAGCAAAAGTGAAATTAAATCTACTTATCTATTCATCTATTCTTCCATACATCATCTGTACTGGACACTTTTTATGTATTACTTTATTACTGCTTTATTCTGCACAGGTCATGCTGTTTTACACAACACTGCATGTACTAAAATACTTTACTGGCATATATACACACACTCACACTGTGTGTGTGTGTGTGTCTGTGTGTGTCTGTGTGTGTGTGTATATAGATAGATATGTATGTACTATATGATTTCTCTGTTTATATTGTACTGTATTTACTTTATAAATATATTTTATTTTGTTTACTTTTGTGTGTACTTTGTGCTTTTCTAATCTTTCCACAGGGATTGATGAAGTCTTATATGTGTATATATGCACACATACCTACCCTACATCTACTCTTATTGTCAGTTTTATTAGATCCATGAAGTGCACTTTGTAGTTTACGAACTCATCTATCTGACCCTTTGTGTTTTTGCTTTATTTTATTTTATTTATTTAAATTGTATACGGTAGCCCCTTTTACACCATTCATCAATGGTTAAGAACACAGCAGGACCACTAGTGAGCATTATTTGGTTGTGGATCATCATTAAACGGTGCTGCTAACCAGAGCGTGTTCAGTTCTGACTAATTAAAGTTGATAATAATGTTGAAAAGATGATAATTGTTCAAACGTGAGAGAGTAAAGTAGAGCAACTGGTGTTGGAGGGACAGAAGGCCGAAATCAAACCTGTTCTAAGGCTTTTGGATCTGTAGTGTTTTTAGCTAAGCTACATAAGTTTAGTTAGCAGGCCAGATGTGCCACACACCACAGTACAGGCTTGGTTTTAGCTACCTGATGCTAAAATTACACTTTTTAAGATAAGATAAGATAA
>JBBPCZ010000002.1:16060112-16071676 GCA_037974445.1 Brycinus macrolepidotus | reverse complement strand
ACACAGCGTCTGCAGAGCACACACACAAACACATAAACAGAAAATATATCTCTATATCTATCTCTCTTTCTCTCTCTCTCTCTCTCTCTCTCGGTTTTGCTCTCTCTCTCCCTTGCTCTGGAAAGCAACACACACACACACACACACACACACACACACACACACACACACATATATATACACACACAATGATCAACACAAATGCTCCATTTTTGTCTGATGTTATCTCTCCTCTGAAACAGCCATTTCTGGGTCAGCTCAGAAGAGACATAAAATAAAATGGGATCAAAAACTGTTGGGAGAATCTCTACTGAGGACTGTTAAGGAGCAAGTTTCTGTAGCTCAGAATTAGGTTTGGGTGGTATGGCAAAAAAAACATCTGATAAGTTGGAACAGACACAAAAAGAACCAGTAGTACCATATTTATTGTATATAAAAAGTGATAGTGATCATTCGGTCATACGTGAACACACCACAGCACACAGCATGAAATTCTTTCTCTGCATTTAACCCATTCACCAAGTGAAGCAGCAGGCAACCAGGAACACGGCACCTAGGGAGCAGTGTGTGGGGACGGTACCTTGCTCAAGGGTACCTCAGAGGTGCCTAGCGGTCTTGGGAATCGAACCCACGACTTCCTGATCGTAGGGCGGACATCCTAACCACTAGGCTACCAACTACATTATACTAAGAGGACCAAAGTTCTGTTTGGTGTTTCACTAAATAAACCATGGCTTACGATTTTTTTTTTCTGAAAAGACATGCAGTTGGTCGATGGTCTTTATGTACTGATGGTATTCACGATATGCTCAGAAAAGCATGTTGAAACATATTGTGGCATAATTTATCATGATAATAAATTGCGCTGTATTGCCCAGCCCTGCTCAGAATACACATCTGCCATTTTCCTTTTATAAAGCGTGTTCTTAAACTGAACACTGTCTTGGTTTCTCCTCAACTACAGCGTGAAAGGTGATGGCTGTGTGGTGGAAATGCTGACCTGAAATTCTGCTTTTTCAGTTCACAGCTAAATGCTGAATTTGCTTTCAGACACAAAATAATTAAAACTCTGGATAATTCAGATCACTGCATAATTAATGCCAAGGTGCTAAGAGAGGCATGGCGGAGAGGTAACATCTCTTCAATGCATTATCTGCATCAGCAGATCTGGTACTAAAAATCTGAGTCAACACAGAGAGCAGAGGATGGAAAGGTGGAGGAAATTAATACTTGCTGTACTTGTATAGCAGTTGCTCATATTTGTGTTGTTCTAAAGCATTTTTTCCTGGAGCAAAAATGGTCAGTCTGGCCTATCATTTTGAAGACTACACTGTTAGAAATGGTTTGTCACATTAAAAATGACTCAAAGTGAAAACAAGCAGTTTAACTGGTTTTACTGGTATATAGTATTAGTGCTGTTAATAATTCATAGAAACTATTATTCCTTTCACTCAAATAGTTAAACTGATTATATAATATGAAATGAGAATCATTACATTAGAAATGTATATAAAATGGAAGCATTTTCACTAGTGCTCACAGAATCCTATTGTACATTCTTAGTGAATGTTTCAGTTTTAACCGTTATACAAATTGTATTGTTATAGTATTTAAATAGCACACCAGCCACTGGAGAATGTGCACTTAACTAGAACTTGGACTGTACTGTGTTATTGTACACCATGGTGGTGATGGTTGTTAAGAGGTTCCCTGTAATTAGTCTTAAACTGTTTTTTATGGTGCCACAGCCATCTCTCTCTGCATGGGTAGGATGACCCTCCCTCTTCCCAATCACTGATGCTGGTCATTGTGGGGGTCTGGTGGCTGACGTAGCAGAATTGGCATTTGCGTTCTCCACCATGAGCATTACACTGTCTAGTGATGTTGCATTGGCTAGGTTCACATGACTCAGATGAAGCACATACTAGCCTTCACCCTCCCATTTTTGATGGTATGGTGTGTTGGAGGGAGTCCTAACTAGTGGGTACAGTTGGAGCAAGGGAATGCAGTTCTGATACATGTGATAAACCCAGAAAACTGCATTGTGACACAGTTTATCAAAAGCTGCTACAACATATTGTCATATTGCCCACCCCTACGCAGACTAAGGTAGCTCATATGGATGCAGAGTTGTGTCTTAAAATATTTCAATTCTGAAAGTCAGTGTGAATAAGAAATCATGCTGCATTAAAGGTGCTAAATCCAGACTGACTAATGTAAACTTTTTCAAGTTTTCTAATAGTTTAATGTGACTGTAATATTCCAGATGAATTTTGTGAAGTATAGTGGAAACCATTATGTTGATTTTGTTCATGTGTAGAGGAAGCTATGAGGTGAGGTCTGAATAAAGACACAGCTCAGCCAATGTGTGGTGATGCGAATGAAAGTATGTTCAGTGTTGTTGTGCTATGGCAGCTCAGATCTGTGTAATATCTCATACTGTCCCTCATCTGGATCAAGGCTTTGTGGTTCACTGCTGTTTTCTGTCATACCGGCTCTTTAGTGGCTGAGCGCTTCTCTCTCTGTGCTTTGTTAACTGGAGGGTAGAAGAAGGAACAGTGTAGACTCACTTACAGAATTTATTATGAGTTAAATTATTATTATTGAAAATACAAGACGCATCCTTGTACTTTAAGCTTCAATTATACTCTCTCTATTGAATATTCTTTTCTAGATACTGTGGGGCAGCTGGTGGCCTAGTGGTTAGGGAGTTGCCCCTGCAATCAGAAGGCTGTGGGTTCGAATCCCAGCACTGCTAGTGTTATCACTGAGGTACCCTTGAGCAAGGTACCATCCCCACACACTGCTCCCTGGGCGCCCCTCGTTGGTGGTAGCCCCCTGCTTCACTTGGTGAATGGGTTAAATGCAGAGAAAGAATTTCACATTGTGTTCACACTGTGTGGCGTGTTCTATAAGGGGCCCACTTTACTTTAAAGTAACAATACATGTACAATTTTTGGTTGCTTTACCCACCTCTGCATCTCGCCTTTTCACACCTGATTAAATCCAACACAAAAGCAGAAATTCTATTCAGCAGAAATACAATGCTTTGTGTAAAGATTAACAATAAAACAAACAAACAAAAATAATAAGCCCATAATACAAAAGAATTGCAAACCATTTAATATAATTTATAATTGAGACATAAAATATCACATGCAGTAATTTCAAACAAAAATAATATGTAGAAGTCAGCAATATAAAAATATTTATTGGTATTGTGATAAGCTCTTCTGAGCATGTCAAAGATATCGTCAGTAATGTTTCTGTCTGTTTCAACATAGTGAATATTAAAGTATTGTGATGTTATATTTTTGCCATATGACCCACCCTTAGCAATTCTTGTCTCTTTGTTGTTTTGCTCAGATGTCTGTGGGTCTTGTGCCTGCAGTTAGACAGGAATGTGGAATCAGTTTTTATTTCGAGCTGACGATACTATAAAAACGAGTACTGTTTTGTGACATCTTCGTGGCATACTGTGCTTTTAAATATCATCAGTATTCCTTGTGATTTAAATGTTGTCTGATGCCACGATATATTCTAAAAATGACTCTAATACTGAATGTTATCAATGTTGCCCACTGCTACTTTAAGCCTATTACCTAAATGACAGAGTACAACGGTGATAAATTCTAGATTTTCAGCAAGCTGTAAAGTATCAGACACAATACAATGTGTCTTTAGTTTTGGTAGTTAAACACATCTTAAGCTAAGTTATAATCATTAAAAACTTAATGCATATTGTTCAAAAGTTATGACTTATAAACGTTTGCACCTTTTTCCAAGAGATCTTTTTTCAAATTTCAGATCTCAAGGCAAGAAAAAGTGGCCATGCTCACTTTTAACGCCTCTATATATCAGAGACTAATTAAGTTTCAAACTTAAAATTTACACACCATGTATTGTGCACATTGACATTTACTGAAAGAATAAAACTAATCTGAGATGGTTATTCAATTACTTACTCTGAAATTGGTGGGCCTCATCCTCAGGTCATGCAGTGAAACTCTTAGTCACTCTGGAGCACTGCCACACATTGTTTTTAGTGAACAGCTTCATTTTAAGTTCTTGCGAGCAGAAACATACACCCTCAATGGGGCATAAAGGAAACAGGCAGCTTTCATCTTAATCAGACTTTTAACAGCATTACTCTTACACCAAATGTATCCCTTTAATCTAGCTAGTCTTGTGTTGTGGTCACACGAGAAAACACAGTGTTATGTGATGTGGAAAATGGCTGAGAAGATTTGAGTACCCTCAAAGCTACTCTTTTTTTTCTGCGAAGAAACGGAAGATCGTATGTTAATGTCTTTGTCTTTTAAACGCCGCATATTATATACATAGAACACCTTTAGACATGTATCTGACTTTAGTGTCTTGCTGATAAAAGCCTAAAAACCAGTGAACACAAGTTAGACACAATAGTTTTCAACAAATGGAAAAGAAATATTATAGGAGTGAAATATTCTGCATATAAGTATTATGCTGTCTGAGGATTCACACAGCGAACGGAAACTCCATCTTACGAATTCTACTCCCCCACATACACACACAGCATATAAACTATTGTTTTAATAAAACGCACCATCCGGCAGAGACAAAATGACAGTGCTTCTGCTGAAAACCATACTGCTCAGGAAATGAAAGCTGATGTGAGTTTAGGTTTAAAGTTATAGAAGCGGCGCATTCATATATCAAACATTTATCTCTCTCCGTGTCTGACAGCAGATAGTACAGTGTAATGTTTGTGTGGCTCTGTTTCATAGATGAAGTCTCACAACTTTCTGATGAGTTACAGCAGATACTGTACAACTAAGCACTTTGAAGGAACATGCGTTTGGTTACAGCAATGTGCGGTTGACAATATGGCATAATAATGTCTGAAATGTCTAAAAATGAGATTCCCACTTTGTTTGCTAAACTTCGAACAGAGCGTCAGCTACACAGTTCTCACAGAGGCATGCCCTTCTATGGGAGGATGATGAGGGCATAGAACTCACTCAGGCATCAGACAAACAGGTTGCCATGCATGCCCTCTCTGCAGGCCCTTTCATAATAAACATAATGGAGTGAGTGTGTGTGTGTGTGTGTGTGTGTGTGTGTGTGGGTGTGTGTTGAATATATTAGCAGCAGACCGGGTACCATCTGCTACTGCATGGCTACAGCACACACGGACATGGAGGGCAGACCACCATGTCTGGTCTCTTCGGCACACTGGATTTTAACTAACCTAATATACCTGCTCACAGGGACTCGCTACACAGACCATAGCCTTCATTTCGGCAGTGGACATGTGAATCTCCTCAAGCCAAAGGCCCACTGAGAGCCTGCCAGCATCAATAGAAACACAGCTTTGTTGTTATTCTATCTGATCTTCAATTGTCATTTCTTTGGTTTGACTAAGACTTTAGCCCCGTTCACACCTGGCTGTGTTAGAACTTTCCTTGCACTGTACTTATCACAACAGTACTTTTATAAATATCTTACAGCTCCTACTCACGCTCTCTCTTTCTGTCTGCCGCCCACTGAGAGCCAGATGACGCTCATCAGCTTTTCTATAATCACCTTAGCCTGACTCAGAGTGGGTGAAATTAGATTCCTGTATTAATTATAATATAACACCATAAACCCCCTACTTGGGCTGGAAACACCGCCTTTGCTAAGGTTGCCAGATTGAGACCCCCTGACGGGGAAAGAAAATACGATTTAGAGAGTGCTCCCTCGCCCCCGCCCCTCTGTTCTTCTCCTGCTGAGCACCGGAGGAGAGATATAGAATTCACAGGCACAGAGGGTGTGTCTGTCCTCTCTGCTGGCCCAAGATCAACTTCTGCCACCCTAACTTTTACTGGTGTTACATAGGGATGCACAGTGTATCGTCTGTTAATTATTATCACGATATCTGTCTCATCAGTACTGGTATCGCAGAAGGCTGCAATATGCAAATGAGCCTCTAACCAATCATGGTGTGAAAGGGTGACCAGTCACAGCTCCGGGTGGGCTACTAGGTATTCTGATAAATCAAGGTGTTCGTAATTTGACAAAAGTCATTTTATTTTGGTCAAGTTTTAACCATCAAAGGCATTGATTGGCTGGGATGTTTTTTAAAGACCCATATTTTACGTATGGGTTTCACTTCAGCGTGAACAGGCAGAGCTGAACTGCTGGCGGCTTTTGCAACTTAGTTTCCATATATGTGCTGTGTGGACAGTTCAGCAAATATTTACATACTTTAAGCTTTTCTAATTCCAGAATAGTGAAGCTATGGACCCTTTAATATATAGAAAGGCATCGCAGTAGCAATATGTAGCAGTGTAATCTCAGTACTAATATCTTGTACACATTGCACAGCCCTAGTGTTATAAGACAAGGGAGTTATTAGACACACCTCAGAGTAAAAGATTTGGAAATGTGGCAAGGGGCTACTGTAACATTTAGAAGTCACATACAATAGGATGTGCAGAGTTTCTAGAACACATGGATTGAAAACACTTGCACATGTTTAAATCCTGCAAATAAACAGACAAAGGTGTTAAATAATGATACTACAACTATGTACACATGAACATCAGCAAGCAAGTAACCAAGAAAGAAACGACTGTATATGGGAGTACAACAACAGACAGCAACAGCAGCAGGGGCTAGGGCAGGGCTGTGGTTGAATGAACTAACAGTGGTATACATTCAGTATGATAGAGTGAGTAGAGTGCTGGAAGGGCTACAAGAAGTAGAGCCATAGAGTTTGCAGGAGCAGAGTCTGGAACCACAGCACTCACACACAATTAGAGAGTTACAGCTTGAGAGGAAACAGCTAACTGCACTCAACAGTACCTAACAGGCATGATTTCACTATGGCTATGCAAGGACAGGAACAGGAAACTACAATAAGATGTAGTGATAGTAACTCCCATCAGCATTTCAGGCTAGCACTTGAAATTAGAACAGGATTTAAGGGCTCCAAGGTGGAATACATAATCTGTAGAGGGTTATCAGACTATATGATTTAGTCCAGCATGGATACAAGAAGAAAGGCTGGCTGTCAATATTCCTGCTGGAGGACATGACTTATATTGGACTTGTTGAGTACTGTGGAAAACTCTTCACATGCTTCATTGTCCTGGACTGTTGGCAGTAGGAGGTACCGCAGCGAAGATTTGTGTTTTGACTTCATAGCGATAAGAAATAGATAGCTACTTGTTCCCCTACTTAGCATGGTCTAATTGTAAAACTGCTGATTTTTATTTAAAGCAGGATACCACTCCTGAACTCTAACACTTGGCTAAGATGAAGGCCACCATAGCTTTTTTGTGGGTAGGGGTTTCTACCAGATGTACATAATAGAGTATACATTAAAAGAATAAGCCTTGCATTCACTGTGAGACCTATTACATTTTCTTGAGAGCAATTGGACCACCCTGACACACCAAGTTGACTGTTGATCATCAGGCGCTGTCAGTCCTTTGATATGCGTTGGTGGTTGACTGTTGCTTGTAGTCTGTGTGGTGTGCTTAGCACAGCCAGTGCTGTGTTGGGCGATTGAGCATCTTAAAGTGGTGTCAGCAGTTGGCTGTGGCAAAGTTGCGAATCAGCACACGAGGAGAGAAACCACACAGAGCTAAGATAAGATAAGATAAGATAAGATAATCCTTTATTAGTCCCACAAGTACGAAATTTGCTTTGTCACGGCAGAAAGTGGACAGTACAAAAAGCAGCAAAGATTAAAAAACAATAGAATAGAATAAAATACTATACCAACAGTGCAGTATAAAATGTACACTGTACAAAATAAACAGACAAATGGCGCTCTATTAAGGGCACACAAACATCTAGCCTGATTTCTGACACAAGTAGCAACATCACTACAGATTATTATTTTTGCTTTTCAGTTGTCCTAATTTTGAAAAGAACAGTATTTGAACATTTGAAAATATTTAATGCTTTGAATAAACACAGATGCACATACAGACAAAAAATAAAGCATGAATTATTTACTCCTTTCATTACTTTGCCATATAATAATGAACATGTGACAACCTCTCATTTTATTTGACTGTTTAATGTGTCCACTTAACTGTGGTTTTCACTGTCACAAACAAGTTTTTGCTTAAATTGTGACATTTAAAACTTATAAGGCATTTATACCAAATAACTTTCTACAAATAACTTGCTACACATTCACCAACTCCTACTATAAAGAGTTTCTCCCTTTCACACAGTCGCTGCCAGTTTTAGTCATTGCGGTGTGTTAGAGTGCAAATTTTCACAGGATACTAGTTCTTTCTCGTTGATGTATCTGGGCTCTAAGGCAGAGCAAGCAGAATAAGGAAGAAGAGTGTGGAAAAACCCACTGTAGTTCTTAATAGGGCAGAACATAGAAGATATCCCCTGCATTCTATTTTTAGGCAGTAGAAGACATTTGTCTTCTAGTGTACCTTTTTTGGCCAAATTTGATCATGTGTGTTTTTCCCAGTGAAGACAGTTCCATTATTCTGTCCACCACACCAAAAAATCTTTAAAATTTAAAACGCATAGCTGACATTTGTTGGCTTAAGTGTCCTAATTGAAGACTGTGCTAAAAGCAGCATGTGGCATTTCAGGCCCTGTGTGTCCTACCCAGTAACAGTAATATGGAGGGACGACAGGAAGGAGTACTTTTTCCAGTGCAGTTAAAGATCCTTATGAAGTGTGCAGTTTTATGAATAAGACTTTAATAAATGAGTAAATATGGGCATTGTACTATGTACAAATTGGCCAGTGTGCTTTGGGAACTGAATTTCATTACCCATATTTGTGTAACCTGAACTGAACCATACACTATTTGCATATGAAGACTTCCTTTATCTTTTGTTAGATCTGTCTTTTCCCAAGCTGCATATGATGTAGTGTTGAGTAACTGTGAATAGTTATGTTGAGCAGTGCAACAGTGCACAGCCTATTTGTGTGGCTCTTTCCCCTGACTGCTTTAGTATTAATTGTTGTGGGACTTTCATAGAAACTAATGACCCAGAAATCCTCGTGTTCACTCTCTCTCTTGCTCACTCACTCTATGATTCTTTCTCTCTCTCCCTTTCTTTGACACCTTTCCTTGTCTCCAGTGACCTGTTATATTGTTTTCATGCAGTTCAGTAAAACACTGTTAAACTGGATGCATTGTTCCTGCTGTTTTGTCCGATATGTCTAACTCTCTGTGGTGTGTCATTATAGAACTGGCTCCTTAACTGCTCCATCTGTAGTGGATCCCTGTGGAGTAAAACAGTCTCTGGTCCTTTGCCTAGAAAGCCAAATGCTCCCTTTTTCAGTCAATACAGGCTAAAGGCTCATTTAATACTGCAAAAGTAAAGAATAGTGGATTCGTTAAACAAAAGTTTAACTCTGGATGTTTTTAAACATAAGCTACAGAGCATGCCACACTGATTCATGTACACAAGACAAAGGTAAGCTTTTAGTCTTAACACATAAAAGTTACCTGGCATTATTTGTTGGTTCAGTGATTACACAGCTCACATTTCACAGTGGTGTCATACTGTTTTTGGCACATACTATATTGGTCTACATGTGTGTGTGTGAGAGTGTGACAGGGTGTGTGTGTGTGTGTGTAAAATATGCTATATGCTAAATTTTTGAAGAACAGTTGTCAGAAAATTGATGTTATGTTTTTGTTTCATTTCAGTGACCAACAGTCTAAAGGTGGGACCTTCGTTTATTAACTGGATCAAGTGTCATAAGTTTGGGCTGGTTGGTAGTTGTCTGTATGACGTGAAGGTTAGTACACATATGTGAACTTATATCGTAGGGCTTAATCGCTCTTAAAGCTGAAGGAAAAGTCCTCATCTGGAGGCATTTTGCTTCATTTTACTTTATGGGATTCTAATGGGGAAGCCCATTGCAAGGTCACATTCTGTGGATAAAATGTGGTTGTGTGTTCCAGAACCGCAGAGCTCTGTTTATTTAAGACCTGTCTTCACTGAGCACACAAATCATCTGGAATCCCTTTCAGTTCACCACTGCACCATTCTGAACCAATTTATATTTGATGGTCTGCATGGAACCTGTATCAGTCGTAATGATCTTAAAAACAGTGCCAATGCAAGAATTTGTTTTTACGTTTGTTGATGTGTGGCAAAATGGTGACACGAAACAATCAGATTATCCTTACTTTCTGTATAGCTCTTGTTGCTGTACAGTGATTTGAATAATACTAAGCTGCACTCTTAAAAATGTGTCAAAAAGAATAGAAAAACTGCTTTTGGTTCCCCAAAGAACATTTTAGTGAATGGTTCTTTTAAAGAAAATGAGCTATGCCAGCATGAAGGACCTTTTTTTTTTTTTTTTTTTTAAGTTTATTGAATCTATACATAACGTAAAAGTTCTATACCATAGAAAGGTCTTTCCTAATACTGTCTGTCCTGTTTTGTTGTATGCTTGATATTTAACAGTTTGTTTATTTGTTTGTTTGTTTGTTTACTACTACTACTACAACAACAACAATAACTATTACTACTACTACTACTACTACTACAATTGTTTTGCTGTTATTTTAAACTAGGACTCTGTTGCTCCTTAGCTGTTGTTTTTTTTTCCACAGGGCCATTTGATACCATTTGTTCATTTATCTTTGCGGTTCTTGTAATGTTCAGGAATAAAACTGTTAATGCAGGTCCATAACTCACCTAACAGTATTCTCAGATACTTTTGATGAAGTTACTCTATTTTCTAACCTTTTGTGTTTATTTATTTTATTTTCATTTAAAATGTTTTTTTTGTTTTGATTGATCTTAGGCCAGCCCCATTTACTTTTCTGTGCTTATGGGACTGTATGGACCTGCAGCATGTGTATGGAGGTCAGCTGCCATGTAATGAATGTGTGAGTTGTTATCTCATGCTTTTACGAATGCCACACGTTTCTGCATAGATATCATGTCTGACTGGCCGTGTGATATAATGTTAACAATTGACCATTAGCTGATAAATATTTGTTGTAATTATTAATTCACTGAGCATTGCTTATACTAAATTGTTAAGAATTATTACCACTGGCAACATATTCATGCACTGAAATATGGCATAGAAGAGTAAAAGTATAATGCCGCTGCCAGACTGTCTGGAAGTATCTTTTGCAATTCTAGATAACATTTTTACTATTCTAAGTGGAAGTGCAATGTACTAATACTCTTCATTTATTCTTATGTAAGGAAAACTGAAAATGGTCAATAATCCCAGCATGATTTTTAATGAGTTAAAATTAGGTAGCAGGCTTTTTCAAAGGGTTTGAAATGTTCAGACCCAGCTGTGTGTGTGCTTAGGCCCAGGGGAGGCTGCACACGGCCTGCTGCTTAGAGACGAGTGTTAGTGCGCTCCACATGCTGGTTTCATTTTAAAACACTCTCAGAAAGAGCACGATATCTGCTTGACTCATGACTCATGTGAGCTAATGGCATTATTAATTGGTAAAAATGACTGTGTATGGCTTGTGCATGTGTGTATGTGCAGGTGTGTGTGTGTGTGTGTGTGTGTGTTTGTGTGTGTGTGTGTGTGTGTGTGTGTGTGTGTGTGTGTGTGTGTGTGTG
>JBBPCZ010000002.1:16054756-16058104 GCA_037974445.1 Brycinus macrolepidotus | reverse complement strand
TGTGTGTGTGTGTGTGTGTGTGTGTGTGTGTGTGTGTGTGTGTGTGTGTGTGTGTGTGTGTGTGTGTGTATGTATATATATACACACAGATACACACGTGCAAACAGTATGGCAACACTGTGAAATATGAGATGTGTTATCAGTGACCCAACAAATTTTATTTATTTATTTATTTTTGCCTAGTTCTGTGTTTATCATGTATGCAAGCTGCTGGAAGACTATATTTCTCATTTCTCTTTGAGTGTAAATTAAGTGTTGTGTTGTCTTGTGTTGTCATCATTTTAAGTTTATTTTCATTACTTTCTTAATGTTTGTTTAAAAACTACATTACTCTACCAAACTACATAAATCTTAAGTTTGAACGTGAAGACAATATAGCAAGATCTTTCAACTTAGTGGAAAGGGTACGTAAAGTGACCGTACTTTAAATATATTTCACATATGATTCTGTTATTGAGTCAATATGATACACATCAAAAGAGCAAAAAATGGAACCTTGTGTTTTATGGTCAACCTTGAAATATGTTTGTCGTAGAGCTCAGGTTTTAAATCAGTGAAATATTGTGGTTAAAGAACAAACTGGCTTTAGCATCTGTGTCTGTTAAAGTGGTGTCTTTAAATGTGGTATATTAATAGTGATGTCTAAGACATCACAGAGAAGACATTTTTAATTAGTCTTTCTTCAGGAGAGAATTTGGCGCAATCAACAAATCTTAAAAAATCAATGACCTAAATCTGACACAGTAACACATCTCTAGGATTCTGTCTAATTTGACATGGAATTACCCTTTAATGCATGAGTGTACCTGTCTTTTTATTTGAAGAGATGTCTCTAAAAATATAAAATTAATTCTTTTATCATTCTAAAAATGAAAAAAAAAACGCAGCGGCCCCTTGTCTGTCTGGTGTGCCAGCGAGTGGCCTGCGGTGTGCTGTGTCTCTGAGCTCAGTGTTTGAGGCTTGTGGGTGTTGTTCTGTCCATTACATACAGATGTAGTAAAACGCGTCATGTTCACTGTGGCTGCAGCGTTCATCAAACACCGCTGTGTGGGCATCACGCCAGTGCTCTGTCGTCTCCCCTCCACCCTGGCCACAGCACGCCAGCTCGTCTCTGAGAAACGGCCGTGATTTGCTCCGGAGAAATACACCTCTAACAGCTACTCTGTACATATATAACATCTCATTCTGCTCCAGACACTGCCACTGCCGAGAGCTGACCACAGCCCTCAGATTTATGGAGTGCATTTTGTTTAAATGTGTCGGAAATAGTCCAGCAGCCACTGAATTAAAGCGAACAGTCAACACCGTGCACAGAGGAGGCTTAGGATTATGTTCACATTTCCCTTGCATGCTTTTTCAGCCAAATCGAAACATTGGCTAATTTTTCAGGAGAAATTCTGCAAACAAAGCGTCTCTGATGGGCAGGGTTAAGTATGGGGAGAAAAAAAAAGCTTATACCAAACTTGCAGACAGTTTAATTTGTACATTTTTAAATGTAGCGGTTAATGTACAGTAAATTCTAAACCAACTGTACAGACATGTGGAGCCTTCTTTGTGTTCCAGTTTTATACATGGTCATTAGTAATGATGGTTATTTGTTTGAACACATTTAGTTCAGAGCACTATTCTCCCCTCCACCAGAGGGCAGACCTCTCTCAGCACGCACACACACACAAACACACATTCACCCATGTCACCATTATAATACAGGCCTGCCCAGTTGGGGCCCTTTGTGCAGCAATGCTTGACAAATTATAGGGTGTGTATTACATAAATGTATTGCTTTTAGAGATGAGTTGGAATAAATATGTCTTACGATATTAGGGGCCAAAATTATCAGATTTTTACTTGAAATTTGTGAGTGTCTATTAGTTCACAGCACTAATAGACACAGAAAATATATCACCACAGATGGATAGACTTTTACTGAAGCTTTCATATTTCTTTTGAACTCCTAAATATAATATAATATATATAATAAATATAATTTTTTTGTTATCTAAATATTCTTGGCTTATATATTTGCTGTTCAGATCATAACGGTCATCATAACTTGCCCTAGTGCATGCTTTGTAGAGAGACAATGGTATGGCTATTTAAAACTATTTATAGAAGTTTTATTGGAATTATTGGACTTAAATGTAAAACAGAATGATCACTGGGTATCACTACGGCATTTCATTAAAACTAGTAACCCACCTATCCTGAATTTTCAGCATTTGTAGCAACAACAACAACAACAACAATAATAATAATAATATAATGCTGTCTGCAGTGCTGGTAGAAGTACTAATTGTTCATAATTTCAACAGAAATGAGGAAAATGTATGTAACAAACTACAAGCTATACTCTGATGAAGGAAGTAAGGAGATCCTAACAATAAGAGAGTAGTGTATTTGATCTTCTCAGGGAGTCTTGCTAAAGCAGGAGCTCTGTGGGTGAACTCACGGTCTCATACAACCCTTAATACATAAATCATACGCATAGGCCTCAGCTTAAAGGAATACCTCCTGTTAGATTATAGACCTCTCTCTTGCCTTCTCCATTGAGACCAGTTACTGTGGTCTGTGGAGGGCACAGGAGGGATGTGCTTTACAGAAAATGTACCATGTCGTTAGCCCTCTGTTTCCATGTAACACTGCTGACTGTCTGTTCATGAGCCATGTTGTGCTGCTGAGGTGGGCTGCTTGGTGCCTGACTGCAGCTTATCTGTGGGAAATGCCATAATATGTTACATATGAGTGACAGACTTCAGCCACTAGATGGTGCTGAATGTAGAGGTTTGACAGTGATGGAGGGACAGAGGGGGAGGGTAGCGCCTCATCCTGTGGCCCACCTCTTTTCTGATGTGGAACTACCTCGTCCCGCTTTACGTTTTCCCTATTTACAGCCCAAAGCAATAAACACACACACACACACACATACACAGACAGGCGAGCGCACAATTGCACACCTTCAAAGTATGATTCGTCCTGCTTTATCCACAAGCCAATAAAAGCTCATGTGTAAAAGAGAGAAAATGTGTGTGCGTGGGTGCACTTGCAGGGGCTATAAAACAGCAGGATGTGTACGGCTGTAGGTCCCTCCAATGGGAATGGCCTGGAATGACGGAGAACAATGCTGGGGGCAGTAGAGTCTCAGTTAGCTTAAAATGAGACCCCCACCCCTTCTCTATCCCTCCATCCCTCCTCCATTTCTCCCTCCCTCTGCCCTGCACCTCTTCCTCTTCCTTCCTCTCTTGTTGTGTTTTTCACACCCACTCTGGCCCAGAACAATCACACAAAGCCTGGAGCACACCGCTGGACTTGGTGCATGAGGAAGTCAACAACAATGTCAGAAGGACATAT
>JBBPCZ010000002.1:16034756-16049756 GCA_037974445.1 Brycinus macrolepidotus | reverse complement strand
AAGTTCAACTCAGTTTTAAGAAAATGTTGTGGGTGCGGACGAGGTGGGTCAAAAGGTGACAAAGAAGCATTGTAGCTACGTTATAAATAACTTACAGAAACATTGCAGGTTGGGTTAGGTTCGAGTCGTTGATTAACAAAGATTTTTTGCGGATCACTACTGACCAGTTGATAAGATTTTTCCTGGTTTTCCAGACCTTGTCTTGACTTCAACAGTTCCCTTTAATTTTCATTTCTTAATGACATCTCGTCCAATGACAATTACAAGCGAGAAGTGGCTAGATATATCTTATGATCTTCCCCTGCTTTGTAAGTGTCAGTTTTCTTTAGTTTCAGATCATCAGTCAGCTGCTTAGATGAGCTCATGAGTTAAGTGTAATCACAACCCCTTGAGAGATTTGAAGGGTGACATAATTTGTTACACTCTTGGAATATCAGTACCGTTCTGTATTGAGGCCTAAAGAAAAAACCAGCTCCTATCCAATCTTACAAAATATAATGCTACTGGATCAACTGTTGTGTTTGGTGTGTGTATGTGTATGTGTGTGTGTGTGCGTGTGTGTGTGTGTGTGTGTGTGTGCGCGTGCCAATATTTCTGACTCAGCAGAAGTTAAAGCTAAAGCTCAGTTTCAAGGGTCAAGTGTCTAGTCCTCCAAACTGGAGCACAGACAAGCTGATGAAAGACAGCAGCTCACTGTACCCAAACTAAACATAGACACACACAAACACACACTCTGACATACAAACCCAGAACACCCAGGTTTAACACCGTGCTTCAGACAGAGTGTGCCCACACACACACTTACAATCCTGTAATTCCATCCATTGCCCACTGGATATTCTGCATGCTGTACAACTTCCATGCAGTCATTGCTTTCAACAAACTTTTTTCAGAATATGCACATCTGTAACTTTATTCAGCGCAGCATGAAATATAATCAGTTATTATTTCCATTATTAAACAAAAAGTAACTTTATCAAGGAAACAGGTCTGCAGGAAAACAGAAGGGCAGTGATAGAGCAGTGGTCATCAAGCCGCATTGCTTTGAGCAGCTGAAGTGCTGAGAGTGGAAGTTCTGCTCAAACAGACCGTTTTCCCCTCTCTCCATTGAGAGTAGCGCAAGTTACGGTGCTCATGGGCTCAAACAGATGCCCTGCCAGGGCTTTTGTGGCCTTGTAAACATTAAAGTCGGCTTGTAAAATTTTATTAAGTGCTAAAAGGTGCTACAGCTTGTTTTTTTACTGTCTTTACTGTGAAATTTCTCTAGCAGATGAAAGAATTAATTGACGTGTAATACCTGGTAAAGTGATATCTGATGCTAATGTGAAATGCAAGCGTGGTTCTGCGCTGTGCTTGTTTGTCAAGTGAGATAGACAGGCCTTGGCAATGGAGCTGTATTTGAGAGCCTCAGAGCTTCTCATAAGCTCCTTCACCACGGTCACAATTCACCCTTTCACCACTAGGGGGCAAAGTAGCCCCAGAAATCCCTATGGTGTGTTCTGGCAGAGATTTTAGGGATTATAACGACGTCATCACCAAATAAACATAAAATGATGAGAGAGTTGAAACTTCCATAAAGCCATAATTGAGAACAATTGAAAGAATTTTTAAAAACTCTGGTCTGTAATATTCTATATTACAGATTCCATCTAAGAAGTTATAAAATAGATATTAATACAATAACTCTAACAACTCAATTGTCTATCAGCAAGATCCACAACTTATTGTGTGTGTGTGTGTGTGTGTGTTTCCCCCCTTGAGTGTACGTGATGATGAGGATCATGATGCTTGGTGTCATCTCTGAGGTGAAGGGCTGTGGAAACAGGATTTGAGGATTATAAATAAAGCATCACACATCCCTCATAAACACACATCATGCTGAGTGGAGCAGGGTGAAGTGTTTCCTGTCCATGTGCATGCATGTGAGGGGGAGAGAGAAAGAGAGAGAAACTGTTTGCCCTGTCAGTGTGGGCCATGGAAGAGGACAGTGACATGGCACTTTGCCATTTTCACTATCCAGCAGCTACCATAGCACACTGTGTTTGTGTGTGAGAGAAATAATATCTGTTGGCTTGGGGGAAGGGGGTTAATTCATTTAAAAGAAATGCCAAGCCATGATTTTGTAGTAAAGTCAGGAAGAACATAACTGGCCCTCAAAATCAGGACCACCAAATGGTTCCAACTTTGTTAAGGACTTTTTACAAGAACTACATTCAAATATGGATCATTGTTTGGATTCACTGTTTTCAAGAACACTAAAATACTGCAGATAAATGTATCAAATTCAGTTATTAAATGATTATATTATGATGCTGCTACTCTACACCTGCTGTAACAATGTTTAAGAAGCTGTAAAAAAAGAAAGACAGAAATGTTTGTTGTGCCCCAAATGATAACCAGAGCTGTAGATCATTTCACGTCCTTAGAAAAGTGACATCCAGAGTCTCTTGCATTAGAAAAATCTAATCTCAGGCAGATTACTTGTTTAAAAAAAAAAAAGCAGCTAGGGCTGTCATTATCAATGTTGGTAATGTTGGGAACTATCAATTATTTTGATGATTAATCAAGTAATAATGTTTTGTTTAACCTATTAGACCACAGCAAATTTCTAGAGGACTCTTTGGCATTCCTGACACTTTTCAAACACTTTTTAAAGGCTAATTAACCATTGTTAAAATGCTTTATCATAAACCAGAGGAAAATTGCAATAAATGTTTATAGGTAAAATGTTCTACACTGAATCCAGACCTCCAGACTCCAGGCAGTTACAGTTTTGCAAACCTGCCTATTCCCATGAAAGGTTTATGCAAGACATGAGATGTTTACACAAAGAGAAATAGCTAAATTCAAGTTCATTGGTCACTCACTCACCCGTTTGGTCAGCATAACTGAGGGACTGAGAATAAAGTGGAAAACATAGCAATAACAGACAAGCTACTGACTTTAGCTGATTAATGTACACTGTGAAATGTCCTTATAAAGCTATCAGTAATGGATTATGTTTGTGTTCAAAGTTTTCACTTGCAGTTGAACATGACGTAGAGCATGTGTTTAGTAAGTAAAAAAAAATGATGAAAGCACATGGCTACAGAAATACTTATATTTCAACTCACTTTCATGTCATCACTACTGTCTGGGTGGACACATATTGTGTCAGACCAATCTCCATATCTGATTTGAACTGTCTCCCCTGCATTGTAAGTCAAAATGCTAATAGCTCCCTCATGTGGGGAACACTCAGACTGCTGAGCACGCCTTTAAAATGACCCTCATTTACCATGCTTATCATTCAATTAGCAAATTAATCACTAAGGCAATTAATCGAGAATGTACATTTAAAGTACGTTTTTAATTAGTGTAACAGGTCATTTCAAACTTTACAGCACTACTTTATGTATGAGTATATGTGTTTACTAGTACTACTACATTGAAGGCAGTGAAGGCACTTTAGGAAGAATTGTGAAATTAATCGTAACGTCCAGTATTCATGTTGGCATAGGATAGTGTTGCAATGTCATTATGGTCCCAAAAGAAAGGGGCAAGATCAGCCTTTCCATATGACTGTTTAGTTTGTAACTGAAAATGGAGAATGTTTGTATTTATTATACACTTTATTGCACCAGTGATTTGATTTAGTGTTTTCTGCCTTCATATCTCTTTCCTTTTGGACTGGATCTCACAATGATATGTTCATGCCATGAGAAAGATCTTATGAAGTTGGAAGTGGTCTGTTTAACTGGGCTGAGATGTACACAAACCTTTTCAGAGAAAGATAACATCAGTTTGAAGACTGCTGATTTGAGACTGCTTTCCATTTGGTGCTTGGGAAACAAGCTTAGGGTCGAATTGGAACTTGGGAGATTGAGCCAGCTGGTTATAAACATATTGCTAGTGTTTGGAGTGTGTGCCATTACTCTCACCAGACATCAGTGTTCCAGGACAGGGTAGGAAGAAACCTGGCTAGTTTGCATTTGAGGGATTATATAGGCCTTGAGATTATTACATGTACTCTTTCTGAGAAACCCAAAGGGTTTGCTGGAACCAAAGAAGGTTGTGATATTGATTTTGTCTTAGCTGAAGAACATTGTACAATCAGAGGCATCAGGGCTTAACTGACTTCACGTCCTTTCCGGCAGTGATGATGGACTTTTGCATGGACACCTGGATGTTGGAAGAGATGGTTGGGGAAATGAGAGGGACAACTGTTTTTTTTTTACCATGGGAATAAGTTAAAAACGTGACTGACAGGAGCCTGTCATTATGTCACCTGCCTGTCATTATTTGTTTGGTTAGGAGAACATGACTGACTATTATGTGCCTGTTAGTCTTTTTTAGCTGCAGTTTGAGGAAACATAAAAGTGTTAAGAACTACAAAAAAAATAAAAATAAAATAGATGTCAGTTATCAGATGGCAGATGGATGACCATAAACAACATTATGGTTAGGATTAGGTTTTGGGTTTAGGCTAAGATTGGGGTTAAAGTTAGTGTTAGAAAGATTAGGGAACAGGTGAATTTAGTATAGTTTAATACATGGTTTGAATTTAATAGTTGAATGTAAATGAGACAAGCTACACATCTACAAAGCATCTGTGGGGAGCTGTCATAGTTATAAGATAATAATAGTAGTAGATACTTGGGAAAAATGTATAAACTTATTAATAGAATAATTTACTTGATTGTTTTTAGATTAAGGCATTATCTGAACCTAAGGTAAAAGATGGGACATCATAATAAATGTATTGTATAAAACTATACCAAGTTATTACTGTATGAACCCAAGATATTTCATGTTTTGTCTGGTTAACCTCATTATATTTGATAGTATACATCCATTCCTGCATGGGGAATGCAAGTTGGGACGGGGCAATTTAGAGCTAGTAATGAGGTAAAAAAATAATAATAATGATGTGATTTCAGACAGGTGATTGTAATCACGATTTGGTACAAAAGCAGTATCCTCAAATAAGTCTGTGTGGAGTAATAATGGGCAGACTCCAGGTTGTCAAGAGATGTGTGAGAAAATTATTGAAATGTTTAAAAACAATGTTCCTCAAAGAAAGACTGGAAGGGATTTGTACATTTGTCTCCCTCTACAATGCATAATATCATTAAATGATTCAGGGAATCTGGAGGAATTTCAGTGCGTAAAGAGCAAGGGCACCAGGCTAAGCTGAACACCTGTGATCTCCGATCCCTCAGAAAGCACCGTCATTCATCAATAGCTGATATAACCATGTGGGCAGGGCAGTATTTTAGCAAACCTTTGTCAGGCATTTCAATACAAAGTTACATTCACAAATACCACTTAGAACTTTACTGTGTAAAAAAAAAGCCTTATGTTAACCATGTCCAGAAGTGGCATCGACTTCTCGGGGCTCAGAGGCATCTGGGATGGACCTTCACACAGTGGAAACATGTATTGTGGTCAGATGAATCATTATTACGGTGTGCATGCGGTGTGCTCTGGACCAAAGATGAAAAAGAACATCCAGACTGTTATGAAATGAAAAATGCGACAACAACCCCATACTGCTGCACGCCTTAAGACGTGTTTGGGACAAAATAACACCTGAAACGCTTCACCACTTGCTGTCCTCAGTGCCTTTTCAGGGTTGTGAGAAGGAATAGCAACATTACAAAAAGGTAAATGCTTTACTGTCCCAACTTTTTTTGGGAGGTGTTGCAGGCCTGAAATGCAGGAATGAATGTATATTATCAAATGAAACAAAGCTGATTTGGCAAAACATGAAATATTTTGGGTTTGTACTGTCTGCAATGAAATAAAAGTCAATGTAAATTTAAGAATAACTGTTGTTTTGCTTGTTTGTTTGTTTTTTGTTTGTTTTTTTTTGGCAATTGTCATACCATCCCAACTTTGTCTGATATGGTGTTATAGTTCTTTTGTTTAAAAATAATGCAAAAAACCTTTTGCATAAGGAGCAGATGATGCCGAATGTTGTTTGAATGAGAAAAACACCCCTGTTACTGTGCATTAATGACATTTGGAATACACTCTTCTACGATGTTCTTGTGCACTATGTAAACAGCAACATGTTTTGTTATTATCACAATGCTTTGAGACACTGGAATGGTCATTTCATCTGAACTGGATTTTTTTCACAGTCTCTGTGAGATTATGAACATAGAAAATTACAAAGTTGCTAACTTTTTTGTGTACTGTTTTTTTTTTTTTTTTATTTCCAACTTATAGGAGTCCAGTGCATGAGTGCATGCTCATAAAATTTGAGCTAAAGGTGATAGCATGTAAAATGTCTGAGTGTTAACTGAGTGTAGAGTTTATGGTGATGCCTGATGTTGAAAGGAATCTCACTGTATAACTCACTGTTTGACTAGTTATAGCAAACAGGCACTATCAAATCATTTCAGTGATGCTTCTCTGAACCAAGTCAGGCTCTTGAGCTTTTTGTGGTGTTAGCTGCTGTGTTACATGATTGGTTAAATACTTAAATACAAATTAAAAGGGTTGTTGTTTGTATACTAAATGCACTTTAGTTACTTAATTATAAATGATTACATTGTGTATTACAGGGCATTCTCTCTGTGTGTCTTTGTAGCTGTAATGCTGATAATGCATAGTGCTGAGACGGCTGTTGACATCATTACTCAGGAGCTGCACTGTTCACATCAATCTTTTTCTTTGCACTCACACACTCCTAAGGTGAGTGAATTTTTCATCTCTGGGTTCAGGAGGGGGTCATACATACACGCGCACACACGTGCATGCTCTGATATGAGATACGCTCAGCAGGTACGCTAACGCAGCTCTAGACCCCATTTTTCTTTCTTTCACTCTCACCATCTATTTTTTTCATACATCTACTGTGCCATCTCAGATTACTCTGTTAAATTCTTCACAGCTGAAGAGCTGTGTAGGTTCAGAAAATGGCACCACATCGTTTCATCTAAGGCAGTTCTCAGCTATGGACTCATGACAGGTACACAAACTCAACACCTGTGCAGTGAGATTTGTCATGTTACAGCCTAAACTGAGGCTATAAACAGGTGGGCATTATAGCAGATATATATAGTCATAATAACTGAAGATGTTTCCACAACATGCTGTTTTGTTTTGTTTGTGAACAAGTTGGATCAGACTCAATGCACCAGCAATAGACATTATTTTTTTTAGTTCAGCATTTACAAAAATTTATTTTCAGTGGGAAGGAATGGGGGAAAAACAGTCCATAAAAATGAAGTAATAAGGTTTATGGCATGGTGGGACAACATCCAATCAACTACTTGTTACTGTAGATTTCAGAACATTACATCTGTTGTTGTTTGTAGGCTCTCCATGATAACCACAATATACGTAAACAAAGTATATCATGCTTTAATTTATCATGACCATAACATATCATCAAATTTTCTGCCCGTAGCTGAATAGGCTGGTGTTAATGATTTTGTGTGCAGTAGCATGTTAGCTATAAAAGTCTCTCTGTGCAGTGTGGTTAGTTTAACTTGGTGTGTAGTGCTGACTGAAGAGTGTTGTCTGTGTCTGTGGTCTTAGTGGAGTAAGGAGGATACAGAAGATAATTTACTGTGGGCTCCTCACACATCACAGCCCTTTATTCTTTCCTGTGTGTGAGGAAGAATGTGTCTGTGTGTTTTTTAGGGTCTGCAGGCCTGTGTACAGGATCATTAGCTTTGTGGCAGATACCTGTTTTTTACCTTCCTCCTCACCAAGGCCTGTTATCATTAACACATCAGTCATTACCGATTTCGTACACTTACATACATACACATATTGTATACTGATCAAGGTAATTGAATTTCATCTTTTATCACATTAAAAAATGAGAGATACACATATTAATTATTAGTCTTATTAATTTGACATCCAGTGACATGGTTGAGGCAGGACTGTGTGTGTGTATGTGTGTGTGTGTGTGTGTCTGACTGAGGGAAAGGGAGCCCTTTTTGACCCTGCTATGAACTTGCATGCGGACCAGAGGTCATTTGAAGGGTCAAAGTGCAGAATTCATGCTGGCCACAAACAATAATCAGATTTGAGCTGACTGGAAAGCAGGATGGTGGCTCAGACTGCCTGCTGTTACCTTAATATTATCATGCTTTAGGGTACAGACTATATTGCTTTCGAATGATATTAAAGTAGTCAGCCGCACTGCTAAACTGCACTCTCTACGACACAGTAACCCTACTATTTACACATAATAGACTCTGCTATTTTATTTGGCTGCAGAACTATTTAGAAGGACATTGGGTGTGACATAATTGCCATATTTTTTTCTTGTTTTGAGTTTGATCTTCTGTGTAAACATTTTTAATGTTTGAGGACATTGAAATATTGAAGCTTTTCCAGTGACGTTATATTGATAAGAAATGTTATAGGGACAGCCATAACATTAAAACCACAAAAACAACTCTGGCCTGTCAAGACATGTACTCCACAAGACCTCTCAAGGTGTGCTATGTTATCTGGTGCCAAACTGTTACCAGCAGATCCTTTAAATCCCTTAAGGGGTGCATTTCATTACATACATGTTGTATTTCTATAACTATGAATGTGACAATAAAGAACCTTGAACATGGGGCCTCTGTGAGATTACTTTGTCTTGCACATCCCACAGATGCTTGATCCGACTGAACACCTTGAACTCTTTGTCGTGTTCTGCAGACCATTCCTGAATAATTTTGTGGTGTGGTAGGGCACATTATTCTGCTGAAAGAGGATACCATTGCCATGAAGGGGCGTACTCAGCCTGCCGCAATGTTTAGGTAGGTGGTTCATGTTCAAGTAACATCCACATGAACGCCAGGACCCAAGTTTTCCCTGTAGAACATTGCCCCGATCATCACATTACCTCTGCTGGCTTGCCTTCTTCTAGTATTCCATCCTGCTGCCTTATCTTCCCCAGGTAAGGGACACACATGCACATGATGTAAAAGAAAAAAATGATTTGTCAGACCAGACTGTCTTGAATTCATGGTCCAGTTCTGACGCTCACATAACCATAGTAGGCACTTTCAGCAGTGTACAAGAACAGCATGAAACCCCTACCCAGTCTGGTATCAGCAAGTTGTGGTGTTCTGAGACCCTTCTATCATTAAGTTTTTCAGCAATTTATGCAACATTAGCTCTTCTGTGGGATTGGACCAGATGAGCTAGCCATTGCTGCTTATGCATAGCTGTGAGACTTGGGCATCCATGACTGTCACAACTTCACTGGTTATCCTCCTGCAGTTTGGGAGATGCTCTGTCTAATTAACACAGTTTGGCCCTTATCAAAGTCACTCACTTCTTTACACTTACCTATTTTTCCTGCTTCCAGTAAAAGGCAGCCTATCAAATCAGAAAATACTTATTTATATCAGTCTTAAAGGCTGTCTTTATTATATAGGAAAAGGCTGTAAAACAAATTTGTAAAAATGAATCACAAATGTTTTAGGTACATACAATTACACAAGTGTCAGGGAATAAAACATATAATAAAACATATATTTAAATCACACAAATGATCTTGAGTGCATTGAATGTATGTTGGGAAATAGCCTCATGTTTCACTTGTTTGACTTGCAGTAAATACCGTAAGACACTTTTGGGGTGGGGGAAGTCTGAAGGATAACTTTTTCCCAGCTGTTCATGATGGCAGCCAAGGGAGCTGAATGTCCATTCCAAAACAGAGCCAAAAAGATATATAAACCTGTCATTGTGGAAACGGAGAGCTATCAATATACAGACAAGTTTGCTGGAATGTTGTTTCATTGAAGCTGTGGCATTACTACTTTGCCGTCACATATTTCTCTGTTAGTTCTGTTCAGAATAAGCTGATCTGACATCAGTCCTTCTGGGTTAATAGCTAGGCAAAGCAAAAAGAATGATAAAGTGAAAAAATCATTGTGTGCTTTATTCTCAAATACTGAACAAAGAGATGAAAACTCCCTAGCCATGTGTAGATGTACCAGAAACATTACATTTTTACAAAGCCACTTCTTTCTTACATGGTGACAGGAAACATGCTCTGTACTCTTGACTGTAGTTTAAGGAGGATTTGTTTGAAAATTTGTCATGCGGTTCAAAAAAATGCTGTTCTTGTCAAATATTGCTGCAGGCATCTACTCCATGATGATTATTTGTCAATGCTTTGCCTTTCTAAGGACACTATGTCATTTCAGGGAGAGGATGGCATATAGTTGCTGGATACACACAGATTTTAGAGGAGATGATAATAATCAGGGACAAAGGCATATATAACTGACTCAACTCTATGCTTTATAATGTGTTATTATTCCTCACTGAAGCTTTAGTGAGACCAATTAAATAACAGTTAATCCATTTTATTCAGTCCTTTATTCTGACTTTGTTTAAAAGCAGCTGTTAGTATATAATAGTTCTAGAATAAAATGTATGAAGTTAAAGTTTCATTCAGAGTTGTTGCTATATGATTATTAATGTGGTTGTGTCATTAGTTATAAAGCTTCAGGTTGTGCATTGCTATTGAGAGATTCATTAAAGGAGCTCTAGATGCAGATCAGAAACTTCAAAAAGTTTGAAAAGTTGATACTTTTATTGCTTTTGTTACAGTTTCACTCTTCATCACACATTCATTCAAACATACAACATGCCATATTATGTTATTCTGAGACCTTACACTGACCTCTGGAATTTTTGGCACTTGAGGTAAAAAAAAACTGTATCAGATGAGTTTTGTTTGAAAGTTAAATGTGCTGCTTATCTAAATGTGTGAGTGGAGTTCAAATGTGAAATGCTTGAAAAGAAAAAGAATGGCTTGATGAAGAAAAAAAAATCAAAATAATGACTTTTGTAATTCACAACCCTCTCAAATGTCAACATTGGAACTAACTTTAGTCTACTGGTTTGCTCTTACAGGCAACATGTAATGTCAGCATTAGACTGACTCAACACCTAATGGGGATTGAGAACAACAATTGAAATAAATGAGACAATATTAAAGACTTTTCAGCCAAGAAAAGGAGAACAGAGAGAATGGTAACTTACTTTGTAGAATCCCATGGAAACGAGATACTTTACTCCTTTATGTTGACACAATGAAACTACAAACTGTAGGTTATAGTAGGCCTAAATTGTTTTGGTAATGTTTATGGGTTTAGTAAAAATATTCTACCACACACAGGTGGTGAAGTCCAAGCTGTGGACTGGACAAAGCACAGATGTAACACATATTAAGCTATGTAAGCTCAAGTTCAAACACTTCTCAAGCTAAAAAGAAATTTACATTTTACATTCTAGTTTACCGTACTCATAGTTGTATTGGACTAAAAGTTTCTTTATCATCATTTAAAGGATTATTTACTGTTGTTATCAGCTAGCCAACCTATGCCATATTCTGCTGTTTTTGAGCTAAAAGGTAGATTAAATGTTATGATGAGACTAGGTTACATTAGCTGAGGTGAAAAAAAGACAATACATTTTTGAGGGATACACTTTGGATTGTCTTAGCCCCAGTCTTATAGTACTTTAATGGAGTCTATAAGGTATGGGTTGTGATCTTGGTCCTGGTGATCTAACACTCTGCAAGGTTTAGCTCCAACCCTAATCTAATACCAGGTAATGGAGGTCTTCAGTGTCCTCTGAATCTGAGAGCCAAGCATGTGCATCTGTACTCTCCAGGGTGGTAAATCACCAGGGCCGGGTTTCAGTACCCTTGCCATAATTTGCACAGCATCACAGATCCACCACCGTACTTCATACTGAGAATAAAGTTAGAATGCGATTTTTTTTCTTCTGCATGCCCTTGATTATTTTCATGCCAAACCCACCTCTGGTGTTTGTTGCCAAAAAGTTTTATTTTGTATCATCTGATTGTAGAACCTGACTCTGTTTAAAGACCTAGTAATGTTTAACAGAGTCTTTCTGTTTACATTTATGGTTTAATAACAGCAGGGGGTTTCCGCTGACAAACTTTTGGAGACTTTGTAACCTTGCAATGCAACTAGCACCTCCAAATTGCTCATGACAGCCCTAGTTGGGGCAGCTGGTGGCCTAGTGGTTAGAGCGTTGCCCCTGCAAGTAGAAGGTTGTGGGTTCGAATCCCAACGCTGCTAGTGTCATCACTAAGGTACCCTTGAGCAAGGTACCGTCCCCACACACTGCTCCCTGGGTGCCCCTCGTTAGTGGCAGCCCACCGCTTTACTTGGTGAATGGGTTAAATGCAGAGAATGAAGTTCACATTGTTCACACTGTGTGGTGTGTTCACATGTGACTATAAGGGGCCACTTTACTTTAGTTGTATGGAATATCCTAATTATTGCCATAATAGTATGGATGTTTTTTTTGTAATTGATATTACTTTTATGAAAGTCAACAGCCTTTTGTCATAGTTTACTTGTGTATTCTTCAGTCTTCCCTGTGGTGATTGATGAGTGTTTAGCCTGGATGACTATATGCAGGAAGATACTGACAATCACTTAAGAGTCTGAAAAGATCTTGGTGTGTTTTGAAAAAGGTAAAATCTGAGTGAGTATTTGTCAGTCACATTTTATTAGAATCTCTGGGGATGCTAGTAATTGTGGTGTATTTGTTTCAATTCAAGTTGATCATTTTTCATTGCCTTTTTAGCTCATATTTACCAGAGGTACAAACTTCCTGCAGCATTTTCTCTGAGCCTGAGCCTGAATAAAACAAAAAAAAAAAACAGAAAAACTGAAGGCAAATGAATAATGAAGAGCTTGAGATGGTTTTGTGCTTTCTAATCTGAGCTTTCTTCAAGGTCTCTGGTTTCTTTTTAAGGAGCAAAGCAGAACTTTGTGGAACTCTTTGACTTATCTAAAGGTCTGATGCAAGCTGGAGAAATAGTCATTGTTTTGAACTAATTGTGGGAATCATGTTGCCCTCACTGGAGTCTTAAAATGTGTTCCAAATTTTCCAGAAGTTGTGCAACTAGCAGAAGAGTCAAACTGAGGCTTTGCTGGTACAACCTATTAAACATGAAGTCAAAAACAGATGAAGTAGTGCTGCATCTACCACAAGATTAGCTCTGTGTTCAGTGCATGGTTAACTTATATGTTGTAATTTTTGTTGTGGTGATGCATTTTTTTCCAAACATTCCCTTGTTGCTTTACTACAGGTGCACCTGCATCATTACAGTGAGTCTGTTTTTATGGCCAGATGATATAAGATGGTATAAGAGTTGGTAAGGGGATATTACTGAAACTGTAGTGGGTGTACAGTTGTAAAGTGTTTGAGAGAACTAACTGGAAGATTGTTTCACAATTTTTGAACAGATATCCCACTGATTATACCTTATGCTGTCTTGTGTGATACATGCATACATGTAGTAGTCTGCTGTGTTGTCACTACATGACAAGAATTGACTTTGATGTTAAATGCGTCCAGAATTATGAACAGAATAGTAGATCACTTCATAATGATTAAGAAAGGTGTAGAATATTGAGAATGAAGTTCTAATCAAATTACCATCAAAAACACCTTGCATTTGAAATGTGGTGATCAAATCTCAGGCATATAAATTGTCGAGAAATTAGAGCTGTCATTATCAATTATATAGGTAATTGAGTAAAGTACTGAGTTAGACAATAGATTGTCAACACTGTAAATAACATTATTTTATGCTTCAGAGTATAAATTATTATTAAATAAAATTGCAAGTAATTATCCAAGCATTTGAACACGACTTTGTGCTTGTATATGTTTAACAGTGTAGATAAGCTCTGTAATGGAGCTGTCTCAACCTATTTGAATAGGGCTTGTTCTAGTAGATTTTCTGCATCCATGCTTTTGGTAGCTGAGTCGTCTTAGTAAACAAACAGCAAGGGCCAGTTTTAGTCATTTGGTCATTTTTGGAGTACTTAAATACTGTTAAATACGGACATTTTTGTACAAATTGGTTCTTATTTGGATTACATCTCTGCTACTTGGCCTTGGGGTGTGGGAGGAGTCTGTCTGAAGGGGGTTGTTTCAAGCTTTCAGTACAGCTGCTTACCACTAGGGGGGAAAAGCTCCCTGCAGCAGCTGTGTTCAGAGCATTGAGTGCAGCAATGTGCTGAGCGCAGCCTGCCTGAGTCTCCCCAGCACATGCTTAGTTTGGTGATAGAGAGCTCCCTTAATTGACTGGTCCTCAGGAGTTTGGCAAGGAGGCCCTGTGTTATTTTATGTGCTGAGAGATGTGTTGTCATCTCCCTAATAAAGCACATGTCTGCGGCATTCAGTGTTAGCGCAGTGCTGCTGGACCCTGGGAGCCAGAAATGGAGATAAATGCATACGGATCCCCCAACACTGATATACCACTCTTTAACCTCAACAAGTCCATCTCCACACACACAGACACACACATGCCGACATACACACTCGCATGCATGCACATACAGTGTCAAATTAAGGCAGAGTGATGTCCACGGGGCTTCCCACAGCCCCTGCAGTTGTGTAAGTGTGGTGTGGACAGAGCCTTGATGTTTCTATTTAAAGTAGAAGCTGTGGTGAGCTGAACAGAGATGGAGCAGCTTTAGAGAATTACCTGCGCTGAATGCTCATAAATGCACTCCCACCAACCCAGAGGAAACACAGCATGTGATGAAGCTTCAGTAAAGTACTTTGAACATGAATGATGGAGGATGAATAGTTTCCAGCTTGGGAGAGAGAATGATGGGAGAGAACGAGAGAGAGAGAGAGAGAGGGAGAGAGAGAGAGACCTCTTAGCTGACCTTATGACCTCTGCTGCCCAGAATTCTGTCAATATTTCTCACACTCTGCCAACACTTTGAACACACATACAGACACAACTCGTCTTGTGTGTTATTGTTCTGGTGCGCACATCCCAGCCTGCTCCTTATCACAATCTCAAGTAGCTGTTTTTTTCAGCCTACCTTAACCCATCGCTGAACCCTGTGCTTAATACACTACCGTTATGATTTCACCATCAATCTGGGCAACCCTTCTCTCTCTCTCTCTCTCTCTCTCTCTCTCTCCCTCTCTCCCCCACACACACACACACACACACACACACAAACACACACACAC
>JBBPCZ010000002.1:16022962-16033410 GCA_037974445.1 Brycinus macrolepidotus | reverse complement strand
GTGAGAGTATGCTTCTGCAATAAAAATTGAATTTATTTTAAGGCTTTTAACACATCTTAACCAGGGGTGCCAATAATAATGGAGGGCAGTGTATATGTATTTAGCTATGCAAAATACCAGCACTGTAAGAATAAAATCAAGTATCTGCATTTTTTTTACAGTCTCAGACCACATAAAATGTATTAATTACGTAACAACTCTTTGCAGTTTGAGGCAAAGTGTACATACACCTATGTATTATTGTTAACACAGCTTAGCTATCTGTAACTCCAGTTAGAAACTAAGAAATCAAAGTTGGTGGTTGATTGACATTTACATATAGTGTAAAAGGAAATTTGTGTACATTGATTTTTCTTTGAACTATCATCAACTATCATCTTTATTTCTTTGAACTGACATCCTGTAATGCTTGTTTAATGGTTTTGAGAACTCATGAGTCAAATTTGATAATTTCTTTCCTGCCTGATGCAACATCCTATACGATTGGTTCTCAATAAAGCAGCTGTTCGTTCCTGCCTCTCCCTGTCTCTGGTTCTTTCCCTCTCTCTTGTCCTGGTCTCCATGCTCTCAGCTTATTAGTTTAATGTGTGTCTTTCTGCAGATGAAGACATATGGCTGCTTTATTGCTGCTAACAATACCAATCAATACTCATGAATGCTGCAGTATCGTCATATTCCATAAATCAGAGCCATTGTGTGGACTGACAGTGATCATCTTCCCCAAACACACACAAACACAGCTTTTTTCACGCTTTCTATCTCTCTCTCTTTTACACACTTGCACACGTGGCATAAAGAGACTGGACTTGGTTACTATGAGTGATCTGTGCTGACCACAGACTGATCAATCATTTTGCACTTAGGTTAAGAACTGCTTGGTAATAATGATATTCTGTTCCACCAGAAAGAGTGTGATGCAATTTTTTTTTTTTTTGAGATTTAATTTTCACACTGCAGACATTAGGCCAAGTCACACCTGCAAAATCACAGTAATTTCAATGGGATTCACTGAAGATGGGGATGCTTCATTTCATGTAGCAGACTTCCAAGTTTTTTTTTATGTGATTATATAGTGGATAAAGATAAACATGTATATTATTTATTATGCATAATACCTGAAAATTATAAATTTCTCATTCGACCAGTAGCACTGCTGCTTTGCCTGTGTTGACCTCTGAAGTAGCAGCTCTTCATATAGCAGCACTGAACATACAAAACAGAAGAAATGCTAATTTTAGCACTGTCCAAGCACACCTCTTGTAACATTTCATCCACAATGGCTGTTAATAAACATATAAAACTGGTGGGACCTGACTGAGCACTGGACAGTGGAGCTGAAAACTTGTTGATGTTTTGGAAGCAGGAAAAATGGGCAAGCACAAGTATCTAAGTGACTTTGACAGGGGGAAATTGTGATTGCTAGATGGCTGGGTCAGAGCATCTTTAAAACAGCAGGTCTTGTGGGGTGTTCCCAGTATGAAGTTGTTAGTACTTACCAACAGTGGTCCAAGGTAGTTTAACCGGTGAACCAGCAACAGGCTCATGGGTGCCTAAGGTTCACTAAGATGTTGGAACGTACAGTGCATCTCAGCTTGTACGTATGGGGCAGACTGATCACTTTCCACTGCTGAAAACACCTACAGTGGGCAAGTGACCATCAGATATGGATCATGGAGCAACGGAAGAAGGTTTCATAGGGAAGAGACGGCACCAGAATGAACTATAGGAAGAAGGCAAGCCAACAGAGATGCTCTGGACAATGTCCTGTTGGGAAACCTTGTGTCAATGGCAAAAATTGTTCAGGAATGGTTTGAGGAACATGACAAAACTTTCAAGGTGTTGACTTTAAAATTACAATTCCCCAGATCTCAACCCATCAAGCATCTGTGGGATGTGCTGGACAAACAATCTATAGAGGCCCCACTTTGCGAATTACAGGACTTGCTTACTTAGGTTCTGCTGCTAACATCTTGGTGCCAGATACTACAGTACACCTTCAGAGGTCTAGTAGAGGTCTAGTGGCAGCAAGGTGGGACCTTCACAATATTAGGCAGTGGTTTTAATGTTATGGCTGATCCGGCATACACAGATATACACGTATAGATGTAGCAGCTAGGTTTAATGAGGTAAATAAATCTTCTAGACCTGCTTAACTAGCTAGCTACCAATCAAGGCTACAGCATTAGTCCAGACATTCTTGAGTCTGGAGTCTTGTGTGCACAGGGACTGATTTAAATATGGATGTAAAGCAAAAATCTTCTCTGTTTAAACAACAGTGTAATAAAAATGTTTTGATCTGATTTAACAACCAAAATCAAAGCAAAATACTGATGTGTTGAAAGCAGATTTTTTTTTTTGGACTGGGAGATCACACCCATTTCACAAAGCACTGCAAACTGCACAAGTCTAGTGTGACTGCAGCTTTTGGCTCTGTTTTGACTTTTTGGCTAAGTTTAAGGGATTGGTTCTTTGGTGGAGGCCCTGTTTTTGGTGAAGTTTCCATTTAGGATGTCTGAATGTGAACAGAAATGTGCCTCATACAGGCATCTCACAGGACGTGTATGTGTATGTGTGTGTATATGTATATGTATGTGTATACATATGGGAATGTAGGTATGTGTATGTATGTACATATGTGCATGCATATACTTGTGTGTGCATGTATACATATATATATATATATATACATACATATATATATATATACATATTGTATCTATATTATGTCTGTATACAATACTGTATCGTTATAGTCTCCCTGCTGTGTCCCCCCTTAGTATTTTTATCGTATTTTTATAATTTTATATTTTATTTTTTAAGGTATAGCATATTCAAAGATATATTTATACATATATAGTTTCATTTTAAGTCATTCCCCCTTTTTTACCCTAACGTTTGTCTGTGTTGTGAGTGTGTTGTGTTGTATGTTGCACCTACGGTCCAGGAGGACGATATTTTGTCTCACTGTGTACTATATGTATATGGCTGGGATGACGATAAAGCTCTACTTGACTTGACTTGACTTGACGAGGCCATCACACACACCACAGAGAGTGACTTTATGTATATAATTTTGTTAAAGGAGGAACAATAAAAGTATTTTTAGTTTTAATGCAATATTTGTTTCTGAGATCAAGATTAGGTTTGATTTTTGACATTTGTTAAGACCTTCCTCCTGCCTGCCCACTTGACTCTGATAGGATGCACCCTGATGCTTAGTTTTGATGACTGACAGTGGTTTCCACAAAACCTAGGGGCATATCAGTGACACAGCTGTAAATTTCACTTTTCCAAACATCCATTTTCTATACTGTATTAAAATCATTGCACTCTTACATTTTACTACTTAGAGTTTTGTTTTAGCTAAAAATAATTCAGCAATATACTGTATGCAGCAGTGTTCAGGTTTTAGAAGGATGAAACTAATCCTCCGTAAAACTGTGTGTGTGTTCATTTCCACTGGAGCAGACCACTAGAACAGGAACAAACGTGATCCAAATGAACTGTGTCAATTGTTTCTGGCTGGTTGAATGGAATAGGTTTGTGTGTGTGAAAGTGTGTATGTGGGTGACTTCCTTTAAGGTTTACAGAGGATGATGATGAATGTATTGAAAGTTACATGTCCATTAAGCATGGAAAGTTACATGTCCATTAAGGTCCACCGAAAGAAACGACAGCCATTCTGTCTCTCTCTCACGATTATATGACACAGTCCTAATGACACCCCAGTGACAGAGCACTCTAGCAGGTTGACATGCATGGGAAAAGGTAGGAGAGGGGTGTGTGTGTGTGCGTGCATTTGCGTGTGTTTTGGGGGGCTGGAGGCGGAGTGAAATGTGATAACTCATTGTGGAATCTTGCGTTTGACAGAGCAGCACACAGCAGTTAAAGTGATCCTAATAACACACACGTGACTCACTGGTTCTGTCTGATGACAGCAAGACCTGTTCTTTTTTCTTTTTGGCCACGCTGTGTGTGTGTGTGAGAGGGAGAGAGAGAAAATTTGTAGGTGTGTTTAAATTCTGTGCATGCCTATGTGTATCTGTAACAGTAGTGATACTAGCTCTCTGTACTTCAAGATCAAAAAGTCACTGTACTGAAAGATACCCATTTCCTGCCCACTCCCACTGGCTCAGCACTCTCTCTCTCTATCTCTCTCTATATATATCTCTCTATCTCTCTCTCTCTGTGTATCTCGTCTGTACTGTAACTCAGTCATAGGGGAACGTCACCAGGGCATCCTCATCTATTGTCCAGTGTTTACGCGGGTTGACTGTGATGAGTGATGACTGGAACTTTGTGTGTGTGTGTGTGTGTGTGTGTGTGTGTGTGTGTGTGTGTGTGTGTGTGTGTCTAATACAGAATGTTATGTAGTGAAAGAAACTCTCAGTAACAGCTGCCAGCGGAGCTGATCTGGAAGTGTTCATGTGGCATGATTTCCTGCTCTTGGTAAACTTCACCATCAATCCCTCACTCTTTCTTTCTGTCTTTCCTTTTCTCTTTCTTTCTCCTTCTCTCACTCTCTCACACACACTCTCTCTCACACACATTCACTCATTCCCAGTTCAAAAGCCAGAAATATTATTATAAATCAACTCTACTGATGGAGCCACTTATTTGGCTTCAAGATAGATTTTTTCAGCACATATTGAAAGTGCTGAAGTAACTGATGATAGCACTCAAGAAGCCTCTCAATCTATCTGTTACCTTTTTGCTGCTCTCTTTCTTTTTCTGTCTTTCTCTCTCTCTTGCTTTCTCTCTCTTTGTTATTGCTTGTGGCTGTATGCAGTGAGGAATTCTCTTATCTTTATTGCCGTTAGTGCTGAATACTCCTGCTTGTCTCTGCTTTACATCAATGCCATGGCACTACTCACATTCCACCACATGACACAGCTAGACAACTCACGTGCAGTGATTTTATACACTTGGGTAAATAAATAGTCAGTTAAATAAATAAATATGAAGATGTGTAAATAACAAAAAAACATTACTCAGCTCACTAAATTTATTTACTCTAAGAGTATGTTAAGTTAATAATGTGTCTCACACACTCAGCCACAGTGCAATACATGCAGAATACTTCACAATACTGACTATCGATGCACTGTGAGCTGTACCGTTATTAAAAATTCAGTATTTTTGATCAGGTAGGGTTTCAGATGCAAAAAGCAAGACCATGCACAGAAAATATGACAGTGTACATACTGGTTTTCACTTCGTTTACATTGGGAAATAATTGTCTAGATGTAATACATTTTATTCAAGTGAAACCAATGTAAATGTCACATACATTGAACTTGTTTTTTTGTGTGGATATTCACCTGTATGATTTTATCTTAGGGCTTTTTATAGTTAAGAGTATGTTTGTAAGATGTATGGATGTTTTCTTTCTTTTTCATCTTAACTATTTCCAAATTCACTGATTCTTCTCCTCTTTGTCCAAAGGATTTAACATGTATTATCAGTATATAGTCACTTAATTTAGATCCAGTATATAGGCTTTTTTTCACAGTCTGAAAAATAATCTGTCATTATATTGTAGGAGCAGCTAAAACAAACCTACTGCACTATGTAAGATGGCAGGCGAGGAGTGTAATGTCTCTCTCAGTGGCCCAGCCTGTCTTTGTCTCACAGTAGGGGGATGTGCTGCAGTACTGCTGCCTTCCAGCAGGGGGAGTCTCTGCTTATCTCTGAATCCTGTCTGTTACAGGGTCAGCCAGGCAGCAGTAAACTTAGAGGTTTTTATTTAGAACTTGCCTTAATCCATTTATTAGTCCATATATTCCATTTTTAATTTCCTCTGGTCCAAACATTCTCTGAATCTACCTTTTTATCACTTAGTCTATCATTATATTTGAACAAATATAAAATAAAATATTTAGTCCCATGAAACTACTGAGTTTTAAGAAACCAGTTAAAAATCATAATTGGTGCATAAAAATGAGAAAATTACAGATGATCAAAGCTATTCCAACTCCCTCCAGCTCAGGGAGTTTTTCCTCGCCTCTGTCACCTTTGGCTTGTTCACTAGAGGGTCGGACCTGGACTCTGTAAAGCTGCTTTGAGACAACTTTGATTGTAAAATAACATTTATTTGAATTGAATTGAATATTCTAAAAGGTTATGTTAGATGTTTGTCCAAGGTATAACTGCAAAAGTATTTGTTTGAACAAATCAAAACAATTTCTGTGACATATTTCCTTATCCAGGTAAACTAGCATCTAAGACTATATCAACAGAGGCTCGGTAAACAGCACATTTGTGTAGCTGTTTAGGGCCCATTAATGGGACTGTTTCTGTACGATGTAATCTATTTCCGCTCAAACCCGGCCCGGCAGACAGTTACTTAAGCATCCTCTCACTTCCTCATGAGACTCGCCATGCTGCTTATAGGACTTATGGGAGACTGTATTCATGCTGAAGTACATGATTTTCTATTAAACTCACCTCCCTCAGTCAACAGAGCACTGAAGGAGTGCTCAGTGAGGGACGAAGCTGAGAACCGGTGTAATTTGCTGGGCCTGTCTCCACTCTCCTCAGCTCCAACTGTGCAAACACACTGGTTGGCGTGAGTAAGCCTTGTTAAACTATCCCGCAATCTGTGGGAACAGGGCACTTTAGAGGAAAAGCTGTGCTTACAGTACAAACTTAGCAAATGCTGAGGCTTAGCAGGGTTAAGTGCTGTATAGCACTGTACACTCAAGTGCTGAGACACAGGGGATTCATCTTCAGCACACACACACACACACACACACACACACACACACTCTCTCACAGAGGACATAGCCTATATGTAGCTAAGTCTCGAATTCCTCCCACTGTCAGTCTTTAGAGCATTAGGAGCATTAGCAGCATCATCTCCACAAAGGATTAACACAGGTTTCATGATGTCACTGTCAGAATTGAAACCATTTTTATTAAACAGTTCAGCTAAGTTAAGCTAATATGACAAAAGTTAAGCAAACATGACATTGTTCCTTCATAAGATGTTTGATTGGTATATAAATGAGGATCATAAGACTGAGTTCAGTGTTGTCAACACATTTGCTTTAGGAGTCCCTCTTGTGTGCTTATGGGGATTGAGGCCCACTGGACAGAAGTCAACAATAAGAGTCAGTTTGCTGTGAACTCCACCCTGACATTTCTCTGTTGGAGGAGAAACTGTAACAAGCAGCACTGTCAATTATTCCTCCCTGATCCCACTGGGTGGAAAGGTGTATGCCTTGTGTGGGCCCCCCCCCCCCCCCACACACACACACACACAAACACACTCAGATTGCTTTACACAGTGGAAACCTTGCACATGTATACACACATGCGCATGATAATTTCAGTTTAACACAGAGCTTCAAATCATAGTGAAACAATACCAAGACTATAACTCTGCAAACTATTTCTAAAACGTTATTGGTTTGTTTCAAATCTTCACCAAACTTTGCCAGTGAAGCGTAAATCTACAGTATAATTTCTTTAAGTGTTAATCTGGCCTAGAATTTATGACACACAACACAAGAACAAAAGGTACCCAGCAGATGTCCTCAGGAACAGGGGGATATTTGAAGGAAACTACTGGGCCACTCGGGTCTACAGTCTTGACCTTCACATCTTCCTGCTTCTGAGGTCCTGAGACTTTCATTTTATTTCCATAACTTGTTTTTTATTTAAACCTTATGGAGTGAAATGTTAAGGAGGTAAGGATTAGACTATAAAAAAACTAATCATCCCCCCTGGCAAATATGATGGCAACCCGCATAGACAAATGGAATCGTTGCCCCCAACAAAAACCATGAGTAGTGGCCAGTACTTTTCAGACCAAACTGATGCCTGTGTGAGTCATGAAGGTTCTCTACTATGCGTCATTTCAAAACACTCTGAATGACAGTCTTATCAATTACATTGTGCATAAGTTTTGAAGAAGCACCAGAACTAATATGGCACTCATAGTGGATCCAAAGCTGTAATGACCGGCCAGTTTTAGAGGGCGGGACTATTAGAAGCAAAGTCTGACAGAGACTGATTGGCTCACTGAGCCCAGCTTTAATTATAATTGGCTGAGTGGCCTCTCATTCAGACTGAGCAGTAACTTTACATTAGGAACATAGCCAGCCCAAGATCAGTACCTGACACACACACACACACACACACACACATACATACACACACTCAGGGGTAATATGGCCCTGGCCAGAGATGAGCAAAGACTGATTTTGTCTTTAACAATCAAATTTCAGCCAGAAGCCAGCCTGCACTGCTTTTAACTTTGTGAGACACACACACACACACATACACTGCTCTTTAATCCCCTTTGTAATATAATCTTTGTCTAGCTCTTTACACACCCAAACACACACAGCCTGAAAGACTCCACATCCACATATCTATGACCATTATCTATCAATTAAATTGTGTGTGTTCTGCACAGGGTGCTCTGTGCTGCGCTGTGCTCTCTGACCAAGCACTGAACTCTCGCACACTCGTGGAAAACACGGTCAGCTAGCGCGCACTCGTTTGTCATGCTGCATGCTGACAGTAAAAGGTCATCGTCTCCCATCGCTGCAAGCCAGAAACAGCAGCCTCCATATTACCCAGCACTATGGATTTGTCTAAGACTTGGAAGATGAAGACACACATACACACACATACAGAGCTTTATCTAATCTAGGCCAACTATCTGTGTGTCTACCTCCCAGGCAGATAAAATAATGGAGAAAAAAATCATGGATTTACACTATACCCTGTGTGCATGTATTCCTTTTCTAATTATCTGTCCTTAATGCAGAGTTTTAAATGAGGACTGTGACCTTGAAAATAAATAATGCACATTTAGACCAGCGAGCAAAAGACACATGGCTATGTAAATGAGCTGACATTTTATTGCCCCCTGGTTCACCTCTGGCTGGCCTGCTCTGTTTCTCCTCGTTTACTTCTATATCAAAACGCTCTGAATGCTCTATTAAAGATCCCCTCAACCAGCACAAGGATACACTATCTGGCAAACTATGTGCACTCTCTCACTCCCCCCTCCCCCGTCCCACTACTCTCTCTGTCGCTGTCTCTCTGCTCACACTCATAAGAATGATTTCCAAGTTCAAGCACGGAGGGCCAAGAAAAATACCATTGCTTAAAAACCAGGTCAAGTGGTGAAAGGTACAAGATGATGACTTCCGTCCATTTTTTTTAAACACACATCTGACTTCCTCACAATTCTCTGGGCATGAAGTGTGAATCTTAATTGCTTTAATGTTTTATTATCTTATGCTGTTTTATATTTTCTACTTTATTTCTGGATTTTGTGTTGCGTGTGTGTTAGACTAAGCTCTTCTGTCCCCTGTCCGCACAAGCGTTGATCATGGGACTGTAGCGCCTCTCCTGCAGTCTGGTGCACTCCACTCTGCTCTGCTCTGCTGGGGATGGATGGGGGAGAAGGGAGGAAACAGGAGCTTACACATCATGCACAAATGGTCAAGTTCCTGGCCCCCTCCTCCCTGGCTGGCATGATTTAGTGGAGGCTCGCTCTTCCTGCCATTATTTGTCCGATGAAGCAATGCTGCTCACTGAAGGAGCCGCCTGGTGCCATGACCCAAAGGGGCCGGCCACACTGCTGCTTGCAGTTCAACATCACTCGAGCTGCTGTTAACCCTCTGCATTCCTGCACTTACCCTAACACCTTACAGGGCTCAGGGCTGGGTATGTTGATATTGAAAGCCAAAGTTAAAACTAAAACAAATAAAAGAAATCAGACTGAAATAATGAAATAAGACTGTCAGTTTAGTGAATCCTAATTGTAGTCTGATAGAGTGCTTCTCAAGGATACTGGCAGACATGTAGACTATCATATTTATAATAGATACTGGTAATAGGTAATAGTTTTATTATTCATTTGTCCACTTGTGATATGTAATTACTGCTTCATGATTTCTCCACAATTTCGTCATTCTCAGTTGCTTAGTAAGAATAATATTTCACATTAAGAAGATTTCTGCACAAGAGAGTTGATAGTAATGAGGAGCAGAGGGAATAGTGTAACTAATGGGGAAGATGATGGTGATGGAGATTACAAACAAATCTCTCTGCTCTCTCACTACCTCTTTACATCTCTTCCCCATGCAATGCATACACACCTGTGTACTGTGCACTGTGTGTTCTGACACCTTTCTGTCATAGCCAGCATTAACTTCTACAGCAGTTTGTGTCAATTAGGTATTTTGTGCAATCGGACCAGACAGACTAGCTTTCGCGTGAGCTTTGGGTGCCCCTTCCTTGGCCACTTTTGGTACACTTTTACTAACTACTGCATACTGGGAACCCCCCACAAGATCTGGGGTCTCATTTATAAAACTTTGCGTAGAATTCATACTAAAAGTGTACGTGCGATCAAAAGACGAAAATGACGTACGCAAAGAAAAAGTCAGATTTATAAAAACGTGCGCACGCACACCTGCAAGCAA
>JBBPCZ010000002.1:16005117-16016399 GCA_037974445.1 Brycinus macrolepidotus | reverse complement strand
GTGTGTGTGTGTGTGTGTGTGTGTGGGAGAGAGAGAGAGAGAGAGAGAGAGAGAGAGAGAGAGAGAGAGAGAGAGAATTATAATAAAGAGTTGAAAGCTGTGTATGTAAATTACGAGATAATGTGATTAATTTGGAAGTGATGTGAAAAGAACAGTGGGGTGTGAAAGTGATTTCCAGAACAAGAGTGCTATGGAACAGGGAAGGTTTGAAATATGGAACTCTGTTCTTCTCTCTGCCTGTAGTGAAGGCATTACAGAGTATCTCGAGGTGGGAATATACCGTCTGTGTGTTGCCTCCTGCCTGGCTGTATGACAGTATCTCTCAGTATCTGGACACAGTGCCTCCTTTGTCATCGATAATGTGTGTTTATCTGAGCCATACACGCTGCTCAGCTCCCCTCTGTGCATTCACCCGTTCACTTCCTTCCCTGTTCCAGCTCACTCATCTACATTTGGAGATATTTCCCCTTGCTGGGACTTTTTTCTGACAACTGTGTTCATGTCACTCTTTTCCATTCCACTCCTACATTGTGAATCCAGGGGAATGTTTTACATATCAGGTTTACTCAGTAAGCTGGATAACTGGATTTGTCTAGGGCAAATAATTTAGGTGTTTTTGAGAACTGCCCTCTTTGAACTTTAGTTGGTTAGCCATTGGATTTTAAAAACTTTTGAAAACATATATTTTGCCCAGTGTTTGATTTCCTTATTTGGACTACAAAGTAGTTATGTAGTCAGAACAGGAATGTTTTTGTAGCCTGTTGACCCCTTAGCTGATCCCAGCCTAATCCTAAGGCTAAAAAAAATCATAATAAAAAGAGTAGAGGTACATAACAAGTGCATTTGGCCAACAATTGAGCATCTGTGGGATGTAGTGGACAAACTTGTCTGATCATAAAGGCGTCAATGTGCAACTTATAGGACTTAAAGCATCTGCAGGTGGTCTCAGACATCTTGGTTCCAGATACCACAACACACCTTCAGAGGTCTTGTGGAGCTCATGCCTTGACAGGACAGAGCTGTTTTGGTGGCACAAGGCGGACTTAGACAGTATTAGGCAAGTAGTTTTAGTGTAATGGTTGATCTCTATATATTTACAGTGTAGCAATAAAAAAAACACCTCCTAGCACTGTGGTGTCACGGCCATCAGGTTAAAAGCACTGGTGTACAGTACTGATATGCACAAGTTAATTCATATAACGCAGTGAATTTAATGCTGTGGACTGTTAGCCTTCATTAATATTTTCTCAACTCATTCTTGTTGACCTCACCTACTTCACTGTTCTTTGTAATACCTTAATCTTGAAATCATCTTGAAATCTTGAAATCATATGTCCCTGATCATGTTACGCGCAATTAATTTTCTCATATAATTTATAACGGTCTTGTTTTTCTGTAATCTGTCAAAACACTTATTGCCCTATAAAACGTTTTCTCCTTTTTCATGATATTTCATGAAAAATATCATTTTTCACCATTCCCTCCCACCACCCCTACATATTAGCAAAATACTCTGCTAGTTTAGAGATCCAACTTGATGTTGTTGGCCATGGTTTGCGATTCACACTGGTTTTAAGAAAGGTTCATTTAAATCAGCAAGAACTTTCTAGGAACCTTTACACTAGCCTCTTTTGCTGCCTATTTTCACCTCACATTACTTTCTGATGATGGGATTATTGCTCAATATTGCTTGCTTTGCACTTCTATTTACATGTCTATTTACTACATATTCTATAGGGATCGTACCTGTGACTCTAACCCACTGCGCTGATCCAGAGGTGTTCTGCATGAACCTAAGCTTCATATATATTCCTTAGTGGCTGCATTCCTGTGCTGCTTCCCATATCTAACCATTTTCAACCCCAACACCTCATATTATAAAACCGTCCAATTAGAACACCATCACTGTATCATTACACGGGCTGCTGACCAGCTGAAATGAGCTTTACCCGCGGCGGCGGCAGCAATGATCTTTTGCGAGAGTAAACAAAACCAAACACACACGCAGGTCATTTAGGTGTAGCACTCATATCAGCCATACTTCATCGCATATATGATTCATTTTTCTATCATAGCTATGTAAACTGTTTTTCTTTTTGGATATGTGTACATAACAGAACGCCTTCAAATTGTGTTCACTGTGATTGCATATAGCTTTTTTTCCCCCTCCACTTATTATGAAATGGGCTCATGTGTCACTGAAATTGTTTTGAACTGGAAAATGAGATCAAATGGAACGCAACACCTGAAGGGTTCTGAAATGTAGCCTAATTAATCAAATTACTGATTTGGAAATTGTAGCCAAGCATGTAACTGAACTGTGTTTCCTGCTGTCTGATTAGAAGCTTTTATATTGCTGTTTAGAGTGCTGTTTTTGTGTATTTTGTATTTTTTGGTTTTATGCAGCATTGCTATAGCATTAAATCGAATGAAATGTTTGAGTTTATGATATGAATAATGCTTTGTGATTGTTTGAGTGATCGTGTGCACTGTATATTTTTTTGTTGACAGCTTCAGTGAGTTGTTAATGTGATGCCAGAGGCGTTGCTGTTGATTTTGTGTGTGTGTGTGTGTGTGTGTGTGTGTGTGTGTGTGTGTGTGTGTGTGTGTGCGCGCGCTCATGGCGTTTATGACTGACAGGGACATGCTCCTAAAGCTCTCTGTCTTTTGAGAGCTCCAGCAATTACCTGTCACGCTAAGACACGACACAATCAGACAGCAAACAGAACACATACACTCCAGCACAGAGATATTTCCTCATTTCATATTGCGCTTGGGTCCTGCAGTCTGTAGAAGGTGTCCAATATATGGGCTTGCTGTGCATTATTGGAATGATTTTCCATAGCGGTAACAGGTCACATTCACATTTCAGCTTCATTGTACCTCATTGTTAGATGGTTATTGCAATACACTGCATTTTTGTGGCACTCATGGTATCAGTAGACCATGGTGTGGGTATTAAGACAAACCATTTGTCTTTGTTTCCCTATGGTTAAGAAAAGCAAGCTGCATACAACCGCCATCAGTGGCTCAGGCTGTTTTGTTACATGTAGTAAACATGCTCTTGGCAGCCTGCTAACAAGGTCGCTGAGTTGTTTTCCAGATTAAGTAGTGTTACTGCACCCATGATGGCCATTTGATGATTGTTCTAATGTGTAGTGGTGTGCTTAATGAGCAGCCAGAGATACGCTGTGCTATTACTTACGCTCACACTCATGTTACTAATGTTAACACTGATAGGAGAATCTGACTTCCACCGTCTGATTACAAAGTTTCATTACTGCAAGTCTTTATCATGTCATTGATTTTGCTGATGTGTCTCACTATTGTAGGAGAACACCAGGTTCTAGAGGTACCTTTATCGTTCTCAGCAGTAGTTAACCCCCAGACAGGGACTTTGTGTGTTTGTAGAAATGGTTGCAGCAGAGCTCACTCTCTCTCTCTCTCTTTCTCTGTCCCCTTTTCTCCTCCTTTTCTGTCTTTTCGTCCCTCTCCCTCCTCTCTCCATCACTCTGTCTCTCTTTCTCCCTTTTTGTCTCTCTCTCTCCTTTCATATTTCTCTGCTCTCTCTCAGTGTGCTCTTCTCTCTCTATCTCTCTCTCTGTCTCTGTCTCTCTCTTCATTTATCTCTGTTCTTTCTCCTTCTTTGCCTCTCTCTCTAACCCCTTTCTGTTTTTTTTTATCTCTAAACTCTTTCTCTTTCTTCCAGTTGTCTCTTTGTCTCTCTTCCTCTCTGCCTCTCTCTCTCTCTCCCTACCTCTATCATATTCTCTCTTACTTTCATCTATTTCTCTCTCTCTCTGTGAGAAGCAAAGTGACTATGGCAGTTCTCATCGTGCAGACGGGCACTGGGCTGATGATTTTTGTAAGGACAATGCCCTGCGTGTGTCAAGCACCCAACAAATAACTCGAGTCATTTTCCCTTGCGCTATTGCACATCCAGCCCCACGCCCATTATTCCACCTACTGCGCAGGAGCAAGGCATAAAGAGCAGCCTGGGAGGAGAAGACTGACGGAGAGAGGAGAAGGAGGTAGAGAGTGGGGGATGGGAGAGGAGGAGAGGGAGTAGAAATGAGTGAAAAAGAGGCAGACTCAGCTTTTTCTGTGTGAAGATGCAAAGCCATCTGTGTATAGACAGGCAGGCGTCTGGCCGTCATTTGTCCAGTGCGGTGCATGATGTGGCGGAGTGTGAGTGGCACTGGCAGCAGCGCAGCCGCATGATGTATGAGTTTCTACAGTGCCGTGATTAGTGGCGCGGTGCTGGGGAGCCATGCTCCTCACCTCATCAGTTCCACAGCCTGGCCCACACACCGCAAACCGCAAAACCACACACCGAAACCACACACTCCAGAAATTGCACACCACACCACACACACAACAGCACTCGTAATATTACACAGCAGCCTGACCAGATCAATCGAGGCATAAGCAGAAAATTAGAATTTTAATGGAGTGCCTGGGAGCACAAATTAAAAAGAATGATTATGTTTTTGACTAAATGTGTAAAAAGACAAGAGATTCACCCTGGGTAGTGTTTAAATAATTTATTTGCTAGAACTGTTAAAACTAGATGGACATTTGCTGTTACTACATGCTAGTGGAATTATAATAGAGGTGTATATATATATATATATATATATATATATAATGTGTGTGTGTGTGAGAGAGAGAGAGAGAGAGAGAGAGAGAGAGAGGTAGAGGGAGATTTCTGTGTGTTTCATTGTCCTGCCCAGTGGTGCTAAAATGATCATCTCTGGGCCGGCAGGTGATAAATAACATTCCCCATTATGATTAATACAGCTCACCGGAGAGAGAGCGAGAGAGAGAGAGGGAAAGAGCAAACAAACTTGAATAGAGCAACACAACTGTCAGACAAGCGGGAGATAATTGTTGTGGGTACCATGGAAACTGAAACGGGAAGAAAGAACAAGATGGAGTGAGAAGGGGAAAAGAGGCTGAAACCTGACTGGAGCATCTCAAGTTCCACCCCCACCCCCCACCCTGTCCTGTCTGTGTGTGTCCTCTGAGAGTTCATTACACACCACTGTACTCACATAGCCCTTCCTTATCCTTTATTGCCCCTTTAAACCCTCACACACATATAAAGAGACAGAGTTATAGCACAACAAAGCACTTTTTATATACAATGTATTTATAGTAAACATAAATTAGTGTTGCTCGTTATCTGTGCTGTTTTGTTGTTCCCTGAGTCTTTCCTATATTTTTTCTTTGGCCTACATTTACTAGTGTGAGTAAATGTGGTGTTTGGTTAACTCTTATTTTTCTTTATATCACACAGATGGTTAATGCAAGGCAAATACTCAGCCATATCTATTTTTTTCTTTTATCGTCTGTCCTTTAAACACTCACTTCACCACCTCCAACTTCATCATGATCTTTCTTCATCTGCTGCCTCTTTCTTCTATTTTGATTGGCTACAGCTATCAGACTAACGATTGATGGGAGCTATCTTGCCCAGTCATAGAGCCTTGCTGTGACCCTGATGCCTGGTCCAGAGAATGACCTCTGCAGAGTTGAGACTGTGGTCAGCCAGGCCCGTAATGACTTCACAGCTTATGGGTAAATATGAGCGATTGGTAATTGAGCTGAGTGTGTGAGTGGGAGACCCAAGCTGTCTGAGCCCACAGGCCGGGCTTTGTGCTGTGGGCAGCGTTGGCCAGTGTCACACAGAGGGCAATGTTGTGGCAGCATGACCTGGAGGAACCTCCAGGGTTAAGTGGTGTCAGGATACATGTGCAGAAGTCTTGCCTGTAGGCTAGGCCTGAACTCCAAACTCTCAGCCTCAAGCTCTGTGTCCCAAATATTCTCCCAGGAAAGAAGATAGAGTATTGAACACCAACAACAGAGGCTGTGCTGACTGGCCTTTAAAGATTTTAATGAATGTTCTTTTAACATTTGCAATATTTAACAATTGTGCTGATTTCTGTCTAAGCTTGGTGTTCTTTCGGGGGCAAGAGTGTGATATGTTAGATACAAGGTAATAAAATGTTCAAGTATGTCAAAAAAAATTATGTGAGAATAAATAATATTACATTAGAAAATAATTGAAGATCTTGATAAAGAAGTGGAGATCATAGTGCACCATTGGCATTCCTGACTGACTTCTTTTCCCCTCAGTATTCCGATGTCACATCAGAGGGACAGCAGCTAGGACTCATTCAAATTCAACTGAAGCTAATCTGCTTGTAATCTCCTGAACAACTGAGTACCATGCTCACACAGAGCTTGCTCCTTCAGGGTGTAGAAACAAAAGCCAACATGATAGTTTTTTTAATGTAGAAATTATAATTTACAACTGCTGTGTGGCTCATGGGCTGGAGTGGAGGTAGAGTTCTGTAACTGTGAGTGTGTATGTGTGTGTGTGTGTGTGTGTGTGTGTGTGTGTGTGTGTGTGTGTGTGTGGTGTGTGTACTAGAGGACCCCACAGTAGAGTCTTTGTACTACATCAAAGCAGAGGAAGTTCTCAGAGTTCCCCACTGTACTGTGTGAGCACGGCTCAGCCCCTCTGCTAATCTTTCAAGTCCAGATTGAGGGTGGAAAAAAGGAGACAATGTAGCCTGTGCTCCTTTAACCCCAGCATGGCTCACACTCATTTGTCTGTGTTGAAGCACTTTAGGATGATGATGTCCAATCAGTCAGTGCTATAGCCCTGCTGTTTGTAGTAACAGCTGACCCTGACTTGGCTTCTATGGCTCAGAACATGAGGGTTCCATCTGAGAGCTCCATTTTCCATCAACACTCAAAGATCTCTGCCTTGCTGGATCTTTGATAAAAGCCAGGGCGTCCAGGGCCAGCCAACCCTAGTGGGAAAAACAGAACTAAGAAAAGGACACTGTTGTCATAGCGGATATAGTGCATATAGCTTATGCACTGTAAGTTCTAAAGGTGCCTTGAAAATCCAGTAATGTACTCAAATAAATACAATTTCAGCCCTTTTCAGAATTGATTAGGTTATCAGTAGGATGTCTGTAATAATTTTTACGCAGCATCTCAGTCTTATTCAGCCATAAATGGAGAGGAGAAAAATAAAACAACAACATGGCCAGTCTAGACAGAAAGGAAGTCAAAGAGTAGCACCTGCAACAGAGAAAATTACACCAGGACCCCATGTAAAAGTAATCTTATCTGAATAGGGCTTTAAGTGGCCTAAAAAGCTCTCCTAGAGGAAGCTTTTTTGAGCCAGAATCAAATGCACTTTAATGAAAACAACCTCTAGTTCAGCCCCTGGTATGCAAAACCAGTAGTTACTTCCATGTGGATCTCAATCAGAGATGCACCTTGAAGTAGAAAAGTTGAAAAGAAAACAATAAAGAGAGAGAGAAGAAGAAGAAAAGGTGTAGGGGAGAGGTGCCCTGCTCAGCGTGAGCAGTGGTGGGTAAAGTGAGAAGCGTAATGGAGAGTTCTTTGGGTGCAGTGGTGGAGGACACATCAGCTGCTGGCATTTTTGTAACTACATTAACAAACCCTCGGAAGGCCTCAATGATGCATGCAATCTTAATTTTTATTACCTCAATTTATTATACACTCCCCCAGCTAATGACAGATCCAACTGTCATTAACAGATTAATTATAATTTCCCCTTGTGTGTGCACTCAGACTGCGAGCAAGCATGCACACACAGTGTGAGTGTGTCTGTGGGTGCAGTTTGTGTATGTGTGTGTGTGTGTGTGTGTGTGTGTGTGCGTGCGTGCGTGCGTGCTTATAGGGTATAATAACAATGTTTGAATCAAGATTTGGCAAACATTATGCCTCAGAGATAATATAATGCTAAAGTGCATACTAATTAAAAGAAGAGTAAATCTAAGGTATAAGTAAGGTGCTGGATCTTTTTCCTACTCTCTGGAGTTTTCGATGTAAACAAAATCAGGCATCTTAACACTACTTCTCATGCTTTAACTACTGTGTAGCAGAGAGTATGGCTTAATTTTCTCTGCCATATTCTGTTTGTGAGTCCTTTTTCTTCACTTAGTCCTGCCCTGTGTTTGGGATCATGGTGGGAGATACTGCCAAACTATACATCATGTTAGTTCATTTTTTAATGATTCACAACATGTGTCATGATGCATATTTTTCTGAGGTTTGTGAACATGCTGGAACAGACAAATATGTTTCAGCCAATTGTAATGCCACATTAAAAAAGACCAAAAGAAAATGACTACAATGTCTATAAATGCTGCTATTTTATTATAATATTGACAAAATTTATAATGGCATAATACACTCACGTCTACAAAGCTACTTGTTTCTTTGCAGCTATGTGGCTACATTGTTTGTTGTTTATAGGCTCTCTATATTTGGTCTAAATCTAATGTCTTTTTTAATGATGCATGCAGAAAGACTGCCCACATCCATGATATACTCAATAAAGTGCATGATAAATTGCTAAATTCTGAGCACAATATTCATTACATTTTCTGTGAGTGTACAGTATTCATCCTTGATTTTCAATTTTTCACAGAATTAATGTGAGCTAATCAGTCTGACAAAAATAAATGTTACACAGTCCTAACTAAAACAGTAGAGCAGTGCTTTTTGTCGAACTAGCTTAAGTAGTAAGCCAACAGCTCCATACAAGACAGGTTCGATTTCAGCTACCTGATGCTGCACTGATACAAGTTTAGTGCTCCGTGATAAAGCATTGCACAAACAGTCTCCTCCTCTCTCTGTTTATATTTGTTTTTTGTTTTTTTCCAAAATCCATTAAATACCATTTTTATGTTTCATATTATTCGTTGCTGGGAGTAACGTATAATACAAGAACTATTAGAGTACAAGAAACATTATATCATGATTAATACTATCTTTATGAGAGAAATATTAATGTGTTTTATAGTATACATCAGCTGTTATTCTTTTCAAATCTCTTCACGAAAATTATTTCAAATAAATCTAAAGCATTTTGGAATAAAACTTTTCATTTCTCCCCTTCTCTCTGTCTCTCTTACTCTTTCTATCTCCCCTTCTAATTTCCTTCACTCTCCATCCCTGCAGGCCTTCTCAGAGCTGAAACAGAGCCGCTTTGCCCTGTGGCTGCCTTTGTGTCACACAGTCTAAAATGGAAGGCCTCCTGACAGTGGTATCAAAGAGCAGAGAGGGCTAGAGACGTGTCCTCTTCTTCACCTACTGTAGGGCCTCTGACTTCAATAGCTCACCTACGCTGACCCCATCGTACTGCAGTGGGGGACCAGAGTTCCTCTCTTTTCCCTCAGCTCTATAAGCCCACATCTTAACCTGCAGCTTCATACGATACAGTACACACTCTGACCACATACCGTAAGAGAGATCACATTTTACAGAGAGGACTATAAATCACCGCCAGCAAGACAGGATGTACTGCCAAGCTAGAACTGTCTCACTCGATTAGAATATCTCAGCTACATCAGGTAGCTTTTACTTACAGTAGATAATCTATCATTCAGAAGTTTTTTTTATTTATTTTATCCTTTAGTGGAAGTATGAAGTTTCACAACATACAACATACTTCAGTAAACATGTGTTTACTTGTTGGTTTCTTGCTGTAGGATCACAGTTCTAGTGTAAACTTTTCACTGGAGTTTAGAAAACTATTGAGATAGACTGTTGTTTCAATAGAATTTCTTAAACTATTCTTCTTCACTGTAACTTACCACTGCAGCTTTTTAGTGAGATCCAGTGTGTGTGTATTCATGAAAAATTAAGTCATAACTTCTTTTTCTTTTTGTCTATCCCAACGTATCAAACCTAAGAAAACTGAATATTGCGATACATGCTGTGTGTACTGACGATGATGAGTGTCATATATTAGTTCATGTCAAAGGTAACATCTTCTAAGCTATTGGCTCAGAAAAAACTCAGATATAAGTGATTTGTACTTAATGTGGCACAAGTCTCCACCTTTGTCTTGTCATTATAGAAAAGTTAGGGATCCCCTAACTTGAACCCCTATTGGGTCAACAGACCCCACTTTGAGAACCAGGGATATAGGCTGTAGTGCAGCTTATCAATGAAACTTATTAGTGGGGTTCAAGCCTTATGCTGATATAGACTTTCATGATGATTGGTGTGAGTCTTTGTGATAGACGAAAGTGACTGATGCATTTGGATCTGCTGTAGTGAGGTAACTGATAAATTGGCTCCTGTGTGTTGTAGCAGTGTGACTGATAGATTTTGCTCTCCTGTTCTTGTGCAGATGATTGATTGGACAGTGAATGTTGCAGCGAAACAGGTAAGATATGAGCCCAGCACAGTGACAGAGGCTTGACAGAACTGGCTCAGGTCCTCGCAGGCTTCAGTGAAAGAGAGAGAAAGAGAGAGAGCAGAAGAACACCTGGGTGGAAGTGGCTCTGGGGAACATCCGGAACATTGCAAGGAATTTGGCCATATCTCAGGCGCTTGTGCAGCGCCGCAGGCTTTTTCCCCTTGCTTCCACTGAGCAGCACTCTCATAGGTCACCGACAGCCAGACACGCACTGGGAGGGTCGCTTATTGCACAGAAACACAACACGCTTTATTAGGTCTGTTAAAACGCAGAGGTGACCTGCTCTCAGTGCTACTATAACGCTCTAAAAATATGAAACTTTATTCTCACCAAAACAAGAGTTACAGTTTAATGTTTGAGGGTGCCATTACGCTGTTCCTTCTGAAATATATCGACAATTCTTACTCACATGTGCCAGAAATATTCATGTCGTGTTGAATATGCTTGATTAAGAGTGCTAGTAGAATAAGCACGTTATGAAATATTAAATAGGAGTGTATGGCAAAGCAATAAAAGGCCAGTGAGAGAGTGTGACAGGCTGAGGTGGAGGATATATATGCTGCTGGCCCCAAATGAACATACTGAGACTAATATTGCTGAGCTTCATGTTTCATTTATGTGCCCACACTCACTACGGGGTGGGGGGGGGGGTGGATTGAGGTTCATTAAAGATTAATTAAGACAAATGCAGGGACAACATTCACCTCCAGCCGCTTCACTGATCCAAACACATCAGACACACACACACACACACATACATTCACAAACACCTTTTCAGAAGGCATAGATTTAGAAAGAAGGAGAGTTAAGAAGGATTGACGTGGAAAACACAATGAGAAGAAAAGATGCTCCTAAGAACTATGGTTGTTAAAACCGAAAAGCTGTGTATGGTATGGTGATTTGGGGAAAACATTTGAGACATAATAGGTTATGATGTCCTATGTGAACATGGCTTATGTCATTATTTAAACAGTTATTATATAACTTTTTGAGGTTTTTGAAGATGTACTTCAATTAAGGCCTT
>JBBPCZ010000002.1:15982495-16001929 GCA_037974445.1 Brycinus macrolepidotus | reverse complement strand
AGCTCTTTGCACTCTCTGTAATAATTTGTGTTTCCCTTCACAAATTATTACAGACGTCACCTACATGCCAATAAACTGTTTGCCAGAAAGAAGCTTTTCCTATCCACAAGCCACAAGCAAAAGCACTTGGAGTTTGCCAGATGCCACTGGAACTTTAACTGGGACAAAGTGCCAAAGTCAGGCGAAACATTTTTTTTTTTTTCCTGTGGCTTTTCTTCTTGTGGTAATGGGCTCATATGGAATTTATATTGTGAGGGTGCCAGTAATTCTAGAGGGCATTATGAGTTAAAACAGAAAACATTGTGCATTTTCTTTCCATACCACAACGTATTCCTGACACAGTATCAAGGAGGATCTCTGAGCTAGCTGAGTATTTTTATTCGATGACAGGCGGGGTCAGTGGGAGGGAGAGATGAGACATGATGTTGATTAATTTTCCCCCCACCCACTGATGCATGATGACATAACTAAAAAATAGAAGACATTTCAGAGGTGGACAGAAGTGATTACAATTTGATAAAAGGTTATAGGAAAATAAGTTTTTCTTTTAAATAATATGATGACTCATAATTAATATGTCTAGAAACATGAATGAAAAAAGTCAATCTTGATTTCAGATTGAGTGTAAAGACTAGTTGTGTGTAATCCACCTTCCGAAAATATTCAGTGAGCAGTGGTCCTGTGGCCAAAAACAGACTATTAGCAAAGGGCCAGAGAATGGCAGAACTGAAGTCAGACACACTGGAAAGACTGCAGAAAAATGAGACATATAGAATAACAACTTTAGTACTTTTTATTAAATGTGTGTGTATTGCAGTGTGGTGCACTGTTGTTTTTCTTTTGCTGAGGTCTTAAGAAATGTTAGAAAGCACTGAATTTTTTTTTTTTTTTTTAAATTAGTCAGCCTGGCATTGTCAGACAGAAACATTAGAGCTGCTCTTCCATGTGTCAGTGGCAGGATTTTACAGCACATGCTCTTTCATGCCACTTTGAGCAAGCCCCAGATAGCAGAAAACCATGGAAACCAGGAATTGCTCTGTCCTGAGAGAGAGAGAGAGAGAGAGAGAGAAGCAGATTGACCTTATTGTAGGCAGAGAAAATACCTCAGAGTAAAACTCTACTTAATCAGACTGTAATCAGATCAATAGCGAGGGCCGTGTGGGCTGCAGCGCTGCGTTTAGTGCACAGACACTCACAGAGATGAAGGAATGTGCTGATAACATCTGCAACTGAAACTAGAGCACTTTTATCCACCCCTCCCAAATATAAAACACTGGCGTTTCAGATTTATCTCCTCCACAAGCATTAGTGAAAGCATATCCTCAGGCTGTTAAAGAGGAAAATCTAGTATTTCTCTCTGTGACATCTTTGAGAGTGTTTTTATTTATTTATTTATTTATTTATTTATTTACTTACTTACTTATGTATTGTTGTTGTTGTTGTTGTTTCATTTTCAGCATTCCAGCAGCATGTTTGGCTTCTGTGGTAAATGCAGGACTTGAGGGGAGGGATGTGGGCTGTTATTATACAGTTTTGGACACAAATTGTGGAATCGATTTTTGGTGCAGCATGTCAGGAGTGATTGATGAAGTGCCTAGGCTGCTCACACACAGCTCTGAGCCCCACACACTCACCCCAGTACACTAAACTACTGCACACAGCTAACTATGACAGTCCACACACTTACAGCTCCTACCTTATGAGAGAGAGAGAGAGAAAGAGAGAGAGAGAGAGAGAGAGAGAGAGAGAGAGAGAGAGAGAGAGAATGTGGCATTACTCCACTGTTACATGTTGCTCACACAAACGGGTTTGTTTGAAAATATCTCTATGTCAGTGTGTTACATTTTCTGTGTTTATCCAGTTCTCTGATTTTAGTAAAAATTGTAAAATACAGGGGAGGGGAAAGAAAGAGAGGTAGAGGGATGTAGAGATGGTGATGCAGTTTCACTGTACAAAGCCACTCAGATGCTGAAGCTACGGCATAAAAGAAATCCATTGTGTTGGTACTGCCTCAGTGCTGACAGAAATTAAATTGTGTCCGAGGACTTTTTATATAGCAGCACAAGGTCTGAGACAATATTGCCAGTGGCTTGCAGCTCTGCTCCAGACACACAGTCTTGTCTCTGTTTGCACCATGACATAAGAGTGCACATTCTTCTCTGTCTCCAAAAATCTATAATACTTCCATTTAACTCTAGACAGAGAGTTCCCTGTATGACTGCTAGAAAATACTGTATATCTAAATTTAATGGTCTCGCATGGTCCACCTTTCACGCTACAAGTACTGGGATTGGCTGCAACACTCCCCCGCGACCCTAGTTAGGATAAGCATCTTAGATGATGGATGAATGAATGAATGGTCTTGCAAGGCAGTTACTGAACATTACTTAGAGATGCATACACATCAGAGATTGCTTTTAAGAACTAGTGTGCCTTCAGGTATGACACTGCTTATGATCAACTAGGATATGTTTGAAAAGAGGCTGTTGCATCAGAGCATGATATCTCATTTTCTGTTAAGGTGACTGCTGTGTTTTTGAGCTCTTTCGCATTACAACTGTGACGCATCAATAGATGTTGCTGGGGAAAAAAAATATATGCAAAAAGCTGAAGACTTCCCACTTTGTTGATGATTTGGGAACTGCCCTCGGGCAGCTGTACTGAGGCAAGCTGGAACAGATAAGCTGTTCTTTGCTAGAACAGGTAATGTTATATGATACAGAATATGTCACTATTAACATTTTGCCTTTCATGTTCATAATTACAGATGAGAAATTAATAAGACTATGAAGTTTTTTTCTATCATAATTGCATATATAGCTGTGAACACTGAAAAATACTGATTTATTAAGCTGTTTCAGATGCTAGCTGCACATGTGTTTGGCAGCTTAGTGGGAAGAACTTATGTCCAAGTCTAATTTGAAGGTGAGAGCATGATTGGCTCATATGTTTTATACAGACTTTTGGATTGGTCTCTCATAGGTAAATGGAAGGGGCCGCGTTATCATCACAACTGTCTCCAAAATTGTACAGGCAAGCCCACTGACAGCTCTCAAACAGAACTTTTTACTTAATAAGTCCTGTAGGTATCTCTCGTCTCACTGGCTTGTGAGAGCTTGCCTTTGCCTGTGCATGTTCTAAATGAATTATGGCAGGCCCTCAAGTCTCTATTATTACTGTACACACACAAACACAATTTGTAGAGCCTGATGTAATCAGCTCTGGCAGGTGACGCTCAAGTGTATTTGACGGACTGACTCATATGGGACTTTAATAGCTTAACTTTGATAGCTTAACTGTGTGTGTCCATGTCTGTAGTATATTTTTTGTGAGAAGTAGTTAAGGCAGAGGTCAGTAGGCAGCAGGTAGGTAGGCTGTGTTGAACGCAAAGGCTGTGTGCTATCTGTGGTTGATTTATAGATAAAATGAGAGCTCAACAGTTTGGTTTAGGCATAACACTCACACATGCTCGAGCTTTAAACTCAGCTTGCCTTCTGAGCTTCACGTTCAAACACATGCTCTTTAGAAACAGCTTCATGTGAAACTTCATGGCTGTGGCTAACAGAATACTGCTAATGAATGTGCTGTTGGTGATCCACGACAGGCTGCTGAATTATTCTGTACTTCTGCAACAGAGCAGAACTGGGCAAAACACTCATATAGTCTCAAGTTTCAATTAATGCAAGAACTAATTGAGACATGCAGGAATGGGGATATAAAGCAGATCTGCACCTATATTGGCACACCTGTGTTCTGTTGAATTTTTAGTTTTAGTATTACTGATAAATATCAAAAAAGTGCAATATATGTAATTTTCTGGAATTTAAAAAAAAAAAAAAATGGTCCAAGGTTCTGTTTAGTGGGATTTTAAGAGAAGCAGGAAAGAAACAAAAAAAGATGAGGCTGTGTAAGGTTTGTTAGATACCTATGCTCAGAAAGTATAGGTTTCATAAAATAAAAATAATTAAATAATGTGATACTGTGATCTTGTGATATATTTGGAAAAAAATGTGATATTGAACAATTCTGTTTAGCATTACCGGTTAAGTCTATGAAAACTGTGGCGTCTTTGTGTGCTGTAGTTCATGACATAAGGCTACATAAAAACCTAGGCAATACAGAGAATGCAATGCAATTATTTTGCAGTAATTCAAGTGTATTGATCTTTCCTTTACACATAAGGCACACATCAGATAAATACATTTTTGCATGTACCTGGAAACACTTTTCTTGTCCAAGAAGCGTAATTACTGGAATCAAATGAAATTATTAAGGGTCAGGAATTTAATGCTCTTTATTATGGCACGGTAACCTGAAATTGATTTTCTCTGCTGTTGTTCATTGCCATTTTGCATTGCATCCTGTCTGTAACTATTATATTTTAAAAATTCATATTTACAAAGCAGTTCTCTTGTGTGTTTAGATCTTCAGTCTGTAGTTGTATGCTTGCAGTGGTGTGTTAAATGGACTGCATTGTGCTTTTCTCTCTATAGTGCCCAACGCATCTCCTACTGTGTTAGGGAGCTCGCTGGACACACCTCACTGAGTAACTGCTCCCCAGTAGACATGACTCGTCTTGAAACAGATCATATACCTCTAATGGCATGGTCTACAACCTGCCCCTCCCCTATTCTTGGATGTGTCCTAGACTAATGCTGGTCATTTAGAAAATGTTAAGCACTCTGTCTGGTGAGATCCTTCAACTGATCTTTAATCCTACTCACACTACAATACTTAAAAGAAAAGATTTTAAAAATTGGTACAAAATATTTAAATTATGAGGAGGTTCTTAAAAAAAGTTCACCCTTTCATGTTTTAAATACATGTTTTCATTTAAGCGTTCCTTAGGAGACCAAAATTGATTCTTCTATGACATTACTTTTAAGAACCTTTGGCATCTTTACATTTGATAATAATAATAATAATAATAATACATTTTATTTGTCAGCGCCTTTCACGGCTCTCAAGGTCACTTTACAGGGAAAAAAAAAAAAGTTTAAGAGTGTAGCCATTAACTAGCCATGCAATACACAAGCTCCTCACATGACCGGTAGGACCATGTGACCATGAACAAGCAGATGGTCTCACATACACACACACACACACACACACACACACACATACACACAATATACACTGTCTGTTGGGTCAATAGAACCCTCACACAGGCTGCTAGTGCATCCTCAAGTGACTATGAAAGAGAGGGATGAACAGAATACATGATGTTTCTGAGGTGTAACTGAACCTCCTCCCCCCCTGTCAGGAAACAATATAGATTGTTCTGGATCCTGATTAATGACACAGATATGGAATGTAAATGTTTGCACTATTGTCTGTGTCCTCTGGTAGTGTGTCAAAAACGCAGGTCAGACACCTTTAAGGCAGGAACAAAGCTGAGTAGCTACAGGGGCTCAGCCTGGAGAAAAACACATTCAGATTATGCCTGCTGCTCAGGACGCTTCCCAAAATTTCCCTGTTTGATTTCAGCCCATTTATCATTATTCTTTTTGGCAAGCACAATGTCATCTGCTCCCAGAAGAATTATAGGATTGCACTGCAGAAGACAAACAATTTACTGGCACTTTGCCTCACTGAGCAGCACTCTCTGCCTGCCAGCAGCCATCCATTTCACTATTCACACCACACAATATAAAACAGCCACACACAGGCACCCAAACCACAAACGCAATACAGTACAGGCAACACAACATGTGCACAATGCAAACAGAAGTTCATATAGCACTATACTTAGGTCAGACTACATTTCAGTTCAGTGTGGGAAAAGTATGGCCAACCGTTTTGTGCGAAGAGAATAAAGTGTAGAGTGCATTCCTTCATTTCTGTCACATGCAGCATAACTTGTGATGTACAATGACTTGAACATGCTGAATTCTGCATAGCGAGTACATAGATTCTACCCTTGCGAACATGAAGCATCCTTATTTTTTTTTTTTAAATAAAGCCTAGGCCAACCCCAAAACATTTCATAAATGGTGATCTAAAAATTAGCACATGTATACGCATGTATATAGAGAGATTTTTTTTATTGTGATGGGGTAATGAAATACATTCAATGGTCAAACAACTTGTGTGTGTACAGTCACACAATATGCACAAAATGATGTACTGTGAATTACATACACATGCAAAAAATGTGAAACACAGTAAGGCCCGGTTCATACCAGGTGTTAATATCCATCTCATCTGACCTGATCACAAGAGTATAGTGAAACATATGGCTGTTTACACCCAGCGTTTCTTTGTGTCTTTGGTGTGTTCCTAGCGGCAGTTGGAATTTGACTGTAGTTATTGTGCTGCTCACATTAACTTGGTTGGCCACATTTCTTGTCAGATGAAAAAAGGAATGTGAGTCCTTCTTCTTGTGCATGTAGAAATTGTTAAAGACTTTTAGTTTGCTTGTCCTGCTAACATATAAACCATCAAAAGAGGAGATGCTGTTATGGCACAGTTGATAGAGCGTCAGGATGCTTTGATGCCTTTACCAGTGTGTCCTTTATGAGGCCATAGTGAAATAATTTGCTGTAGTTTCTCCCGTATTTAGAATTCATGGCTTGGCCTTAAAGAGTGAGCATGAGAAAATACAGCACAGGGAAGCAAAGACTGCTAAAGAAAAGGTGAAAAGAAAAAAAAAAAGTGAGTTTTGGGCTTGGCGGCATTCTCAGTGTGAATTCCCCATCGGCTTTCGGTGGAAATGAGCTGTGAGGAGGCCGCAGGCCTCAGGCAAGCAAGGAAACAGTGGTGGGATGGAGGGATGGTGAGGCATAGAGGAGGAAGATGAGGAGGAGGAGATGTGGGCCAGGAAGCAACCTGTCAGGCTAGGCCAACTTCACCCCCCCACCCCCCAGTGGCCTGCACTCGCCTCTCTTCTCTACAGCCACTGCAGTCTCCCGACATTTACATTATTCAAAGATAAATGCATTGTCAATTCTGCGTCTCCACACACTAGATATGTGTGCTGCTCCAGTCCCTCAGCAGCCAAAGGTGCTCTCACCTCCGCTGCCCACTAGACACACTACAAATGAAATCAAATGGCTGCTGCTACTGAGCAGAATAATTTAACCCTGCTGAAGGACTGTGTGTGTGTGTGTGTGTGTGTGCATAATGATTAAAATACAACATACTGAAACTGTGTGAATTTTTCACCGCTGTGTCACTAAGAACTGATTATATAACAAATGGTTCTTGATTTGGAGCATGGTGTTCCATATGAATGTCATTTTGTCCTATCTGCAAAATAACATCTCCTCAATTCTTTACAATAAGTCTCAGGAAGAATTTGCTGCATCATTAAATTCCCAGCACAGTTAGACACTTCTATGTGTCATGCACAAATAAATGATAACCAAGTACCCAAATCTGATGTCATAATAAACAATGTACTTACATCGTAACTTTGCATGTTTTATGGGCATGTGCTTTAGTCCTGCTGAGAAATATACAAATGCATACTTACCGATCAACTTTCCTGTTCATAAATGTTCATAAATAGATTTTTCACTATAAACACATAACCAACAAACTAGGTTTGTTGTGTGTGTGTGTGTGTGTGTGTGTGTAAGTACATTACATGTTTGTATCTCCATTGAGTGCATGCGTCCACTGAGATTAAGCTTTCCTAATGAAGGCAATCAGTTCCCACTCTTGAGATGCCATACAGACAACCGCATGGACTCATCAGGCATTTTGTGTGACTGTAACATCATAATGGACTCTGCCCACTGCCACTAATTACCCATTTAGCTCCCACCATGATGAGCTCCCTCACCCCAGCACAGAGGCCTCAGTCTCCAAAAGATCCCTCTATATAAGACCTTGGAGAGATGAGGGGGTCTTAATGTGGATTAGAGTCATATGAAATCCACAGACACATCAATACTCTTTACACAAACAACTGTCAGTTTCAGTGGGCATTTGGGTAGCCATTGGCTGCTATTGCTTGGAGAAGCAATAGTCTCTCTCTCTCTCTCTCTCTCTCTCTCTCCTGTTCTTTCTCTCTCTCTGTGTCTTTTCATTAAATGTATGTTCTGCAAATTGCATATTGTTGCTGTTGCAACCTCTTATCTCCATAAAAATATTGTTTTAAGTAATTGTGGCCCATTTCTGTCCATACATCATATCATTTTGGCACAATGTTAAAGGCAGCTGGTACTTTCAAATTCTGTTAAAAAAAGGTATGGACATACAAGGTTTTGTTCCAACAGTCACAATATAAAAATGCCATCTTTACACTCCATGCCCAGGGCATTTATGTTTTTTTTGCTAAGAGAAAAAGATTTTTGAATTGTGCTCTGAAATTTTGAGTTTGCACATAATTCCTTACTACAAATGTAGTGAAAATGCAACAGAGATGTATCCACATAACCCTCAGATTATTGGTGTAATAGTAGCTATTATGTATAACAATTCTGAACTGTACTGGCATCAGTGGGGTAGTTGACTGCAGATGTGTTGTGTTAGGCTGTTTAAGTGATTGGAAAAGAAGCAGGGTTATGGACCTAGGACCTACCTGGCTAGCCCAGGGAGCATGAAAAAAGATTTGCCTCAGGTGAGCATTTTATACAGAGCATATGCTTAAGGTGTCTCCGGCTTATGATAAGTTGTTTAATTACCCATTTTTACACTCTCGTTCATGAAGGGATTGTTAACTTTAAAACCTAAACTCATGAATGGAGCTGTCCGCTGGCCATTTTTCATATCTAATGGTCACAGGCTACTTTACTGGAATAACGTGTCTGGTATTACAAATGAAAAGCACAGGGAATCATTCTTTATCTCGTGGACAGATTAAATTCCGAACCCTGTTACTGTAATAGGCACACTTGTAGCTTTACATAAATTAGAGCCCTAATTATATTAGATACTATTTTAAACAAAATAACACATTTCTCAGAATCTATAGTTGTAATTTATAGTAAAGCCAAGATCATTTTCCAGAATAATCCATTTCTCTCTATGGTGGAGGGCTAATATGATGATGTACTGTAAAACCCAAAGAGACTGGATCTCTCTCATCACAGGGCGCAGTGCAGGAGAAGATAAATGAAGATGCGTTTTATTCCGTCATAATTTCCCTGGGAAAATGCTATAAAGGATGTCCATATGGATATGAGTGAGAAAGAGGGTGATGTGTGAGGTATTTGTGTGCGGAGCGGTATAGACATCACTGCAGTAATTGATGGCAGCTTTCCCGTGTGATCAGTTTGTCTGTCAGTTTGGAGGAGGTGGCAAGAGAAGGATGGGGCAGCCTCTGAGGAAAGGAGCCACCACATCACGTTTGCTAGGTTAAATCTCCTAATGATAAGTATAAATCATCAACTACTGCTGAGCTGAATGCATTCTGAAGGTGTTGTGCATCTTGAAAGAAAATGATAGGAATGTCACATTCAGTATAGTGAAAAACTCTTCCCCTGTAGCTTTTTTAAAAGTAGAATTACTACACATGATACTAATACAAGTGAAATACTTAGGGATCCTTACTTGCTATCAGTGAGGGTGGTAGAATAATACATTATTACTTTATCTTTGTACATATTGAAGGACTCCTGTGAAGTGCTACATTGATACTTTTGAGCAGGCTCAGCATTTCAGCCATGCAAAATCAGAATAGTTGTACATGGCAAGTATTAACTTTTCATTCCATGAATACGTTATAATCAGCAAAATGGCATAAGTTCTATGAATGCACTGTGTGATATTTATAAATATTTTATGTCAGCTTTATCTTGCATAATATGAGGAACAGATCATTGTAGACATGATGTTTGACCCTAGTGGTTGCCTCTTTTTCTTGGTAAACCTGGAAAATACTCCTGTTTTATGAATATAATCGGTTTGGTATAAAGGGGTTGAAGTCTAATTTAATGATCAGCTACTTACAATCATACTCTACACCAGTCAAGCATGTTTAAACCCCTACATGGCCTGAACTTGCTAGCAGGTCCATAATTTTGTTACACAGTCCTGTAACTTAAGAGTAATGCTGCCAGTTTGCATTGTTTTCCATGCAGTTACTAAATAAAAAAAGGTGTTATAATCTTGGATTTTTAAGTGAATAAAATAGGCTCAGCTGAGTTCTGAATGATTCATTTAAGAAGAACAACAGTTCTGTAGATGTTATTTGTATCCAGCACTACATTCCCTAATTTAGTAGTTGTGACAAATTTGTTTCTTTGAAATTTTGAAACGTTTAAAATCTCGCTGAACGACTAAAGTAATCTCTCATAATATATACCTCTGTAAAGTTGCGGGTCCTGCTCCCTTTAAAGTAAGTGAAAGAAATAAGATCAGGTATCCAAGGCCAGGTTCTAATTTTTTTTTTACCTTTATACATTGCAGCCTTTCCTTTTCTTTCTTTCATACGAAATACCTCCTGGTTATAAAATTACCCACTTTTAGGTTTATGGAGACTTTAGTGCTAAGCAGAATCATTTCTCAGTGAATGCTTAAAAAATGTACTTGTAAAGTTTCAAAGTGTCAACAAAAAGGGTTCCTCTTCAGGATGCCTTTTTTTTCTCTTAAGTCTTGTTGTTCAACTGGTTGCACTATGGACTATTATAGCAACTCTCCAAGTAGCCAATACCTAAACTGTTTTCTGCTTAATAATAATGGGGGATTGCTTTTAAAATAAAGTTAATAAATGTGCCTTGTTCCAGGAGTGTGATGTTCTGGATCCCACGCTCAGCTAGTCATTCTTGCAGTGAAGTAATTATCTTTATCAGAGGTGACAAGTGGCATAGGATGCTGTCTTCCAATAGCCATTAGCTGAGCCTCGGGCAGCCTGGTGCCTGTGCACTCAATGAAACGTTAGCCAGTAATGGAGATCCACATACAGGAGAATGCTGTACACTTGTCTTAAATTGATAAGGGAAATGATGACTTTCAAATTGCTCCTTTCACTGTTTTATATGTTTGTTTTTTTTCAAAATTGTGTTCATGAGAAAATCAAATTAAGGATAAGAAGGAATAGCTAATCTTATGATGATTTGAGTGACAAAGAGACCTAGCATGATATTGACACACAGTTATTGCATTATACATTAATATTAATAAATGAGTAGTGCTTTTAATGGTGATGAAAAAAAACAAAAATGTGTTTTGATGTAATCACATGTGTATGGAGTTAAGGATCATTAATTTAAGTCTTATGATCCTTAACTCCATATACATATACACAAGTTCTAATATTACACATCATTACATTTCATAAACAAATATTATGATGGTAGATTCACTTTTTTGTCTTTATTATGACCATTATCGGTGCAGATGTGCAGTACAGGTTTGTGATTTATCAAAGTTCAGTTCATCTAAAGACTGAAAACTTGCTTTGAGACATTGTTACTAAGTTCATTGTGAAAGAGTATCTTTGGAAAAGTGCATAATGGAAATAACATTTAAAACCCTTGTAAACAAAGCGAGTACTTCTTAAGTATGCGTAATTTACATCAACTTTTAAAATCACTCAAAATCCCCTCTGAGGCACATGGTATCGACAGGCTGAACATTAAAAACAATGATAAGGCAATAATATCTTGTTTAATAAGGCAATAATAAATTAGGTTAAGGCAGTGCTGCGGTGTTCGTCGTTTAAAAGAGTGCAAGCGAGTAACTGAGTGATCACTTTCTGTTTTACGCAGAAATGTGTGAACGTGTTGAATTCAAGCATAGAGGCACTTCTGTTGGCGCCAGCGCGCGCAGGAGGAGGTGAGCGCGGGGCGGGGAGTCCGGACTGGGTAGGCCCCCCCAGGCCCTCCTTTTCTATCTTTTTCTGCTTCATCCGTCTGTTCTGGAACCAGATCTTCACCTGCGTCTCGCTCAGACGCACGCTCTTCGCTATCTCGGCCCTCCTGCACCTGCTGATGTATTTGTTGAAATGAAACTCTTTCTCCAGTTCTGTCAGCTGCTGGGTGGTGAAACTCGTGCGCGCTGTTGCAACTGCAGGAGCAGCCGTGGTTAATTTACAGGCCAGTGAACATCCTGCAACAGAAAGAAAGAAAGAAAGAAAGAAAGAAAGAAAGAAAGAAAGAAAACAAAAAAGAAAAGTGGAAGATAGGTGGTGAAAACGGTGGATCTCATACAGTCTATGCCAGATATAAGCCACCTCTTAGCATGTTTCAGCATCCGGTTTGTTCTCATCTTCATACGAACAACTTACTTTGTGGATGCTTTCTTTGAACTCTCATCCAGTCGAATGTGTCATTAGCTACAGCCCGCGGGTCTTCTGACCGAACATCGCCTTTTAAACAGTTCTCCTGAGACCCAGTGAAACTTTGGCACCTGTCGTACTCGAGGAAAGTTGTCCCGATTTGTCTGTGCTCCTGGAAGCAGAAAGGCGTGCTGCTGGTGATCAGGAGTTGCTCAGGCATCTCTGAGTCTTCAGCGTTTGTGCAGGATCCCCAGGCTGCAGCACGCCACTGCAGTCCATCCCCCAGACCCGAGCCACACTGCACATCCGACGTTAGATGGATGTCAGTAAGGTGATCCAAAAAAGCCGGCGCTGCTCTCCCTCGGGGCTCTCCCTGGGACGGCGGAGGGGCAGCCTCGCGCTCCTCCTCGCTCACTTTCGCTCTGAAAGTCGGATCTTCGCCTGGGTAACAGGCTGAGTATGAGGACATTAGGTGCATCTATTAGAGACGGGCAGTTTAAAGGGTGAATGATTGCCACAGCCGCTTGTCTTCGTGACTTACAGTACTTTGAGGCTCTAGATGTAAATAATGGCCACCAAGACAAGTGGGGCGTGGCCTCGCCCTGCCAGCCAATCAGGAGCACGAATTGCAGCCTGCCTTCTGGCTTCAAGCAGTCCATCGGCATAGGCTTCAGCTGAACCCTATAGCACGTCCTTGTAAGACCCCTTAGTGGATTATATTATAACTTTATAAGTGAAAAGTAACTTTGATATTGCGTCTTGAAGTCCACTGTTACTTACTATTTCTGAAAAACAAATATTCGTTTGCTCTTTCAACCAAGATTTTATAGCCAAGCTTTGATTAAGTTAATATTTTAAAACAGATAATATAAGCTTACACACCCGAAAGTAACTGCTGGTATTGTTTCGCATTATTTTGCTTGGTAAACGGACTCGCTCTTACTAACCTACTTGAAGCTTTCGTGCCTAGGGGGCTCTGTACTATATTATCATCTCATTAAACCGCTAGTGGAATTAAACCACTCCATTTCTTCTCGATTGCACGAGCTATTTCACTGTAAAGGGGGTTAATGTTTTCCTCACAATGCGAAAAGGCGCGATTCCATGTTAATGCAGCTGACATACTGTTATTAGATGATATTATTATTAGATTTTCTTTTTTAGATTTGTGTGTACATAGTCTTACTAGCAATTAGAAATATTATTCTGACAAAATTACAAATCCATTATCTATTGTAAAACGTCTTCAGCGCCCTATGCACTGATAGGTCTGGGTTTTTGTTTTGTTTTGTTTTGTTTTGTTTTTTAGATCATCGTTTGGGGTGTAAAATAGCCACGACGCATCTGGTAATGTCCCCACAGAAGAAACTGCCGTCGAGGAAAATTGTGCCCAATCTGTGATTGATGATCTAAAGCTGCGTCATGCTCCCCACTGTTGTAGTTATCGATTCAGCCTGTTTTCTGTAACCCTTTACACCGTTTTTATCAGTAACATGCTGCTACATTTCGGCTATGCGATGAAATGGCATATTTTAAAATAACATTTTAAAAAAATCAGTGAATACACTGCTTAGGCTAGACTACAACAAAGACTCTTAATAAGCCGCACAGTAAGAATGCCTGGGGGACAGCTGCAGGACATGACTGCTAAGAGAAAAACAAAGAAAAGCAGGCAATAAAATAATTGTGAAAAATATAAGAAACATAATTAATTATTTCCCAATCACAGTCCACTCGACCTGTAATATAATTTAGGTTTACTGGCCTGTGGAGTGACTTTATAATCTGCTGTCCAACTAAGATGCTTGTTGAACAATGAAGTCGTTCTCATTATCCAGAAGCTTAAGGCCTCGGTGTATATAACATTCTTCTTCATCTCTCTGATGCACCAGAGAGCTCCATAGATATTTCAGTCGATCACGCTAGAGGCGCGGTTTGGTCCTCCTTTAACTACAGTGAGGGGCACAAGTGCAATAGGCCTACATGATAAAATGCACCTTAATGGCTATGCTTTAGAGGAGCGGTTTGCACATAAAAAATGATCTAATGAAATAGCTTTAGCAATAAGGGGCTCATTTTGTCTGGTCATTTTATTTTGTAAAATATCCCACGGCAAACACGATGCAATAATTAGACTACTTAAAGAGCTGTGCTTTTTTCATTTTAAGGCCGTCTTTTATTCTACCTTTTGTTTTGAAAAGACATCTTAGCGCTAAAACCTAACCTACAATAATTTGGTCACGTTTGAAGTTTAGAAACAAGAATATTTTATTTTCTTTTTTAATTTTTTACCTCTGTAATGTTAATCAGATTTTAGTCAGATTTTTATCCATCCACTGGTCCTGCAGTCTATATGTTGCAATGAAAAGCTAAAACAGCCAACCTGAAAGTGAAACATCTCAAATATAACCTGTACTTAATAGGCCTGATTTCCATTTCTTCGGTTATTGTATGTTGCAGTATTTGCATGCTCAGTAATAAACTAAAGCGATGCCCATATTATTTCAAATGAAAGCTTGAAAAAGCACCGAGTTAACGGATTATCAAAACTTGTTGTCCTTGTACTACTCCTCAAATTTTAAGGCAGTCTGTACCCCTGTAGATTTTACGCAGAGCACATTAGGGTTATTACACTACATGTTTCCTCGGGAAAAGAACTTGCCTGGTCCTCTCCTGATGTCAAAAGGCTTGCAGGGTAATTTTCTAAGCCTGTGTTATCCGAGGAACGGAATTTAGAGCAAATAGCAGAAACGCCAATTCATTATAATGATGGAGGAAAATGGCTGCCATTACTGTGCATCGACCGAAACGGTAACCGTGGGAAACGAATAACAAAGGAGAAATGTCCATTTTTAAAATAAAACCCCTTATGAAGTTCCTTCATCGTCGTAATTTCCTGCCCTCCGTGATTTAAAGGATTCAGGGCGTCTCATACGCTGTTGCAAAAGGCTGCTGACTGTCCACACTCTGCATGTTGAGCTGCATCGTTATTGCACATTTACCGTTGTCTATGGCGCCTAACTACATCGTCTAAATGCATAGTAAGCTTTTAAATATACGCTGCTTGATGAGCAGTCTACCCAGTCTGTGGGAGCTGTGAATATAGTTTACCTACCCTCTACGGAGGAAGCTGGTGCGCTTCTCATCACCAGCGTGGTGCTTAAAAATGTCCAACGCTCTCATCCGTGCCCTGGTCGTGCCGCCAGCATGCTGTCACGTTCCCCTTTTCTCAGCACAAAGTTTGGCCTCTCACAGTTTGAAATGTGTTTCTAGAGTTGGGAATGCAAAAGCTTTGTTCATAAGGAGGTGGAATCAGTGGCGAGGCTGAAAGCGACGAGTTTTTGATTAATGAGCTTTGAAATGCCTCGCTAGGGGGAAGCGAATGAGCGAGCTATTCAGTTAGAGAAGACTTGCCATGCCTATAGAGCAAGCAATGCGCAGCAGCGCTCCTGGTCTTAGTGTTGATCATCGCCACGTTAGAAGAATCTGGAAGAAAGAACTATGTAGAAGAAACTGTTCAGTGGTGTTTATGATATAAGCTATTTGATGTAGTGGCAACGAGTGGCGGTGTTTAACTTCAAATATTTGCAAAGCCTTGCAGTTAAACTTGCAGTTAAAATAAGGTAAAGATCTGTGTCTGCATTTAAAGGAGTTTTATCAGCGCGCCATTGTCACAGCAAACCACCAAAAAGCCCCTCTGGTAGCATGACCAGTGACCGCTAAACGTGTCCATGTCACAGTTGTTACTGGCTGCATAGTAAAGTGAAATCACGGGGTCCGGAATACATTAAATCAACGTTAACGTGAAATAATACTGATATTGCACTGTTAAAGTAAACTTGGCACTGAATCTCTTTATTATGTAAGTCATGTTTTATTGGCCCATTGTTGCTAAATGGTGAGGCGATAGCATGCGCGTGAAGTGGATGCTGCTTAACACCACGCAGCCTTTTGTTTACTATGGATATAATTTCAAAATGGCGTCTCGATGTTGCAGACGATGAGATTATTCGGTATGGGATGTGGTTATATCACCTGCTACCAGAAATACAGCCGTGATCCTCTTGCCTTTATTCGTTTCAGTTCACTGGGACCATAAAATAGATGTAGGTCTCCAACACAGATATGTGCTCATCATCCATTCAATTTAACCACTTTATTTACAAAATGTATAACACAACAAAATATAACATTTCCATATCGTTACCATTTCATCAATTTGTGTGTGGACTGTTCACTTACAAAATAACATTTGTGATGAGTGATGAGGGCAATGATGTGAAAATGGTGTGCTGGTGTTTTTAAACTATCCTATAACATTTAAGCAATATTCCAAAAAAGTGTCAAGTGCCATGTTACTGTTTGCAGTAAAACGTAAAAGGATTCGATGTGTCCTCTTCTGAGTTGACATTTTCTGATAAAGGAAAAAAAAATACACCAGTCAAATATTATTACTTTGTTTGAATTTGATGACGAAGCCCACACAATCTGCTCAAATGTGATGCATAAATTCTGCAATAGTCCATATAAATAGTCCACAAGAAAAGATAAATAATGTGCGTTACAAAACCGATAAATAATAAATACTCAACAGGGATACATGTTTTCCATACAGTCTCAGAGGAAAATAATAAATAGTGTGAACAGATTCATAGGTACCAATGACTAACAGACGACTTAACAATGGCAATGGTTTCTCTTTTTTCCCTACAAATTCCATCCCTAGAAAGATGGGTGTCTAATACTGTAAAATCTACAGGACTTACCTTCAAGTAATAAGATATGAAATTGCCTTCATATTTCGCACTGCTCTTTCAAGATCTGAACGACTGATAGCAAACATTCTTGCGCATCTTCAACAGTCAAGGGAAATGGACCACAGCTTAAAAAATAATTACAGTCATAGCAGTAATAGTAATATCAATAATAATACAGGGGTAATATGTTATGTCTTTCTCGGAGTGTAGTTATATAAATTACTTTTTTTTTAACTTGTGAGGTAATAAAAAGCGACACTTCGCTTGGCCACACACACGCGGAATTCTTACAAATGCGTTAGCTTCGGTGCTTCCTGCAGCCTTCCCTGAGAAGCGTGGTGAGAGGTGAGGTCTGTGTATGTGGGGTGAGGGTCACACGGTCCGTGGTGGTGGTTGCCCGGGATCTGAGCGGCACAGCTGTAGTCCACGCTGGCGGATGAGGGATGAGGAAGATGGCCGAGGTTGAACATAGGGCCCGAGGCTGGCATAGAATCAACGAAATTTCCCCCGACATACACGGGGCTCCCTTGCAAATTAGCATTGGCGAAGCTGCCGTTGCCTTGCATGCCGTGGTGGTCGTATTCTGTGCCCGGATACCTTTTCTGCTGCGGTATACACCCGCCTAACGGCGCCGTGTAAGCAGCCAGGCCGTACATGTTTTGCTGCGGCTTAGCGAAGGACGGAGGCGACGGAGCGTCGTAGTTGAGACTGTTTACGTTTGGAAGCTGACCCGAGTATCCAACATGATTGGGGCCACTTAGCGGCGGACTTCTGTCCGGAGAGTGCCCTAGGGGAGAGTGCATTATGCCCTTGGATTTCTGATCCTTTTTGTACTTCATCCTCCTGTTTTGAAACCAGATCTTTATTTGGCGCTCGGTGAGGTTGAGTAGATTAGCCATCTCGACTCTTCTGGGACGGCATAAATAACGGTTGAAGTGGAACTCCTTCTCGAGTTCCACAAGCTGGGCGCTGGTGTAGGCAGTGCGCACCCGTTTGGAGGCCGGTCCAGGCGGACTCTTATCATCACACGTCTCTCCTGAAATGACATCATAAGCATGTTTAGCGCTTATAGAGAGTTTTTAGGTCAGCACAATGTAAAAGAGAAAAGTGGGAAACCTATCAAACACACCAACTGGCTGTATATCATAGGGTGACTGATCTTAATCCATCTTGCAGTGGTTATGAACTGATTTTAATGCCTGAGATTAGCCATGTCATATGTAATCGATGGAATTATTTCAAAGCAGCCTGCTTTTGCAGTGCTCCGAAAGCAATATAAGGCTGGTGAACGCTCAAGGCGAATCTGAGACACCATCATTAATGAACTGGGGTAGTTCCTCTGCCCTTCCTCTGCCCAAACAAATACACACACACACACATCCACCCGCCCACACACCCATGTCAACACAGGGTATAGCTACCTGCAGCTGTGCAGTTGGTGCTTTTTTGTTTTGAGTTCTGACGTGTCTCCTTCATCCATGGGAATATTTGCTTTGTGATGACTGGGGTGGCAGTGTTGGAGCTGTTGTTGCTTGGAGATTTCTTTTTCTGGATGGTGGTACTGTTTGCGTTAGGTGAAGTGGCTGCTAAAGCAGGTGCTTGTTGCTGGTCACCAACACTCTCTGGTTGTGTCCCCTGACTGGCACTTGGTCGCATACAGCTTCCATTAATGTCGCTGTTTTTGTGCCCTGGCGGCCGGACTGTGGTAGTTTGAATCGAGCAGATTGGACCCTGATAGTCATTCTCGACGCTGGAGGTGGAGTAGGACTGGTGTGCAGGCCCATAAGTGTAGGAGTCAGACTTAGGGTATGAGTAGCCTCCAAAAAGTCCAGCATTATCATAATAAGTGGCTTTCTGCATTGTGAATGTTTTAAACTATGAGGGCCTTTGTACCCTTGTCCAATGGCATGGACTTCTTTGTCACGTGATTGGGGCTTCCCACTGATTCTCTGTACTTTGACCTGCAAAGACAGAAGCAAATTCATGAATCAAAACCAGTTACCACTAAAGTGTTTCGACTTAACACATTCCCATCTTAGATGTGCAGAGTGGGCGCAAGTAACTGTTCTCTCTTTAAAGCAATCTTTGCCAGTGTCGTTTCCTCCAGATCGATTGTTATTGGTGGCAACTTTTCTCCCAGGAAAAGTTCCTTTAGCTGCTCGCTGAAACAGCTCGTTTAACTTCACAAACCCTTTTTTGTGGCCGAAAAAACTAATCAAATCATGCTGAACCTATTCTGCATCATGCTGAAAGAGACACCAAAGCTTTCACGTAAACTACTGAACTTTATCCTTTGCTGTTTTTTTCGCTCCTTTCGTAGCTACTTTTGACTTTAAACATTATGCATGACAAATATTTTAGACAAATATTTTAGAAATATTTTGTGTGTCAGAAGTTGCGCCAGGTAAAATCTTGCTTTAGTTTCCTAATGGATTTTCAAAGTATTGAAACCAAGTGCAAGCTGCTAGAGGAAACCAAACACAGAGAACAACTTATAGAACAGCTCGATGG
>JBBPCZ010000002.1:15970144-15981898 GCA_037974445.1 Brycinus macrolepidotus | reverse complement strand
TATATATGTGTGTGCTTCTGGCGTTTACAACCTTTGGCCTTTCGTTTTCAGAACCTCAGGCGAACAAGAGGGTTAAACTTTAACTTGTTCTGAAAGTTCCCTATTGAGCTGAATCTAAAGGAGGCAGAAGGCGAATCAGCAGTTTTTGGGTAGAACAATATCCCCTTCTTTACCAGTTCAGTTCCCCACACAACGTATGACTAGCAATCGAGCTTTTATCCTGGGTTATAAAACGAGAAAAGTAAAAACATACGTAATGCGTATTTTAGCCACAGGCGATTGTATCACAGATTTGTTAATCAAAGATGAGACGGCTGGAAAGGCCTGAGGGTTGAAAATGAAGGGAAGGCATTTTATACTTTTTATTAGTTTCAGAATATTTGTTGAATAAGACTGAAACAGTGTTGTTTTATTTTTTTCAATGCTCATTGTTGGCCTTAGTGTTGTTGCATCACTTGCTTTGAGCGACGAGGTATGTGTGTTTATTCCATCCGTTTGTTGCTGTCAGATCCGCTGTATGTGAACTTTATCTGAACCACCCAAAGGCCAGGCTGTAAATCATAGCAGCGAAGTCAACCCAACTCCTCAGTATTTTTCTCTTCTTACTTAACCATTTTAATTATTTGATCATTTTTATAGTCATACCTTTTTCAGCCTAGCGTTTACTGATAATTCTCTGTCTAATCTAACTTTCATAACTGACGCAACTGATATTGTTCCTGATTCTCACCGATGATGTGTGTTGTGGGAATAGGTGACTATATGTGGGAGGGACACTGAGTTATGCTAATAACATGGCAAATGTGCGAGTGCAATCTGCTCCTTCCAGTCCTGTAGCAAGCTAAGGCGCTGCGCGCTTTACAGTTCCACGCGTAGGCTGGACTAGGCCTTCCTTCTTTTATTGGCCTTATTTTATATTTGTATTCTTTACTGTTAAAGATGGACCAACACCACGATGCCTCTAAGTTGTGACAGGACACCTCAGTACAGTAGACGCCCTGAAGCTCCACGCATTGCATATCAGTGCACCTGTCGTTGTGGATCCCCACAAAATTTCAAGTCAGAGAAAGTGAAAAAGTGAAAAACGCAACACTTCCCAAAGGCTTGCTACAGTCCGGATTTAAAACTCCATGCGTAGGAGGATGGCCGGGTTAAAGAATGCCCTACTCTGCTGTTCTCCTATGGTGAGATCCGAGGCCGCCATTATAAAACCAGCCACTCCAGTCTAGTTCACCCAGCGTGCAAGATACCGTTGCCTTGAAATAATGTAATGCCGCGTTGTCTTTCAATTTTACGATGAGCAGGGTGGATTTAAAAGGAAATGAAGAGAACATGTTCTGACATCCAGCAAGCTATTTGGAACCGGGTATCTTCTGCTATTGTTTGGGATGTATATGCCTTATGTATTTTTCTTTAGTTTAATAGAATAGTATTGCTTATGAATTATTTTAATTCACTTCAGAAAAAACTGTAAATTTTAAACCATTGGACGATGTGTTTAGTAAGCTCAGAGAATATATAAGCGTGAGAATGTAGCAAGTGTAAGAACAGCTATAAAAGTACAAAATACACCCAATGCAACTCTCTCCATTAGGGTGGAGAGAGAGATAGAGAGAAAGAGACATAGAGAGAATAGAGAGAACATATTTATATGAATTTTACATACCTGATGCCTTGATCTAGCTGATATATTAAGATACACAGGTACAACTTATTATTATTATTATTATTATTATTATTATTATGTGGTGTTGAATACAATGCATGCAGTACCCGGGAGTAATGTGAAAAATAGTAAATTCCGTATGTTTAGTTAAAGAAGTATTTCCTTACCACAGTGTGTATCGCAGTTTTTTCTCTTCTCCTTCAAGCGCTCCTCATCATTTTCACCAGGACCTGGAGGATGAAAACAGTTCTTTAGTCACTAGGGTGTAATAGAAACTTAATATTACTAATATCACTCGCGTTGTCTTCTTAGGCATCTGGCTATTCGTTTACCTACTCTGTGTATCTTGTATAGCTCTGGCTTATTTCTGTGCATCACACACTGTCATTCTTGTAAACGTAATTTTCAAATTTGTTACACAGTATTTAGTGACTCATATTAATAAAAACTTTAACTAAAACGTAGGTGTTCTTTAATGAATGTGTTTTGTGTTTTGCCTCTTTTTTGTATACGAATGTAATGTTTGTTAAAACTAGAGCTTAAAAAACTGACATAAGCGATTCTACACAAAGAAGAGCTGGCCAAAATATTTAGCACTCATAAGCCTTTTGGGTGACCTTTGGCTTCTTCAGCAATAACTCACTGATTAATGAACAACGGGCGGAAGGGGCTCAAGTAAGTCACAAAGAAATCCACACCGCACAACTTTTTCTCCAGTGTTTTTAAAACCCAAAGAGCCCGTGAAGATGTGATATTCAAGCTCTTCACATAAGCTACGTCTCCAAACAAGACAAGCTGCTCTTCGACACGCTGGGAAAGTACTGTTAGGAGTTGAAAATCTTGGGAAGAGGACAGCTCTTACGACTTTTTAAATACCCGTCTGCAGCATCTTCAGATATGCCTAAAGCTTCTGAAAAAGTGGTACATTTTAGATGGTACTTCATGTTCAAAGTCTTTTTTAATCGGATAAATGGTGCTGTCTCCGTTGCTTAACAAGCTCTTCCATTCTCAGGCTACAATGTTTTCGCCCACGCATTGTTACGGTAAGTTTGGTGCACATAATGGCACAATGGATGGTTAAAATAATGGACTAAAAAATTCGAGCTTTTAAAATATGTATAAGAGTCTCCGATAGCGATGCCTAGAGCGCGCATTCGTATGTTCTGTAAACTCTTGTCCATAAGCCTTTCTGAAAAATAAGATTAGTATAATACTATTTGGCAAGCTATTGTCTTTGCTCGTTGTAGCAATAAGTGCAACGTTGCACTGCTACAAAGCCTTCTCGAGAGAAAAGGACGGAGGCTATTTCACTAGAGCTAAATGTTTCGCATAAGCTTCAAGGTCATAAAAAAAAAACGTTAGCAGAGCTTGGTCAAAACATAAATAATTTTGTCATTATACTCAGTAAAGCAATTTCTGCTGGATATTAAAAGCTGAATAAAACGTCTGCAGTCTTGTTTAAAATGCGAGGTTAAAATACTGCAGTGCTCCGTAAAAAGCGTTTAAAATTTAATTGTGCATGTGTGTTATTGATTATAAATGACACATGCATACAATAGCACATGACTCCTTCTATTCATGTTGGTAAGAAAAAAAAGTAAAGTAAGTTTGCTTACGTTAAGAAAAGAAATCTCTTTTAGTAAGTCATTTAGGGTATTATAATAAAAACAAAATTTTATCTTATCTTTGGTAAAAGGCAAACAATTTCAGCTAAAACATTATGCACTGACTTGTATAATAGTAAACTCGCTAAAATAAAGCAACGTATTTTTAAACGACAACAAAGTGTGTGTCTCTCGTTTTTTTTCATTATTTTTGTTTAAATGGAAAAAATAGTGAAGGCTCCCTATACTTGTTCTATTGAGAGGGTATTGTTCCAGTTAGAAAGCATTGCGGTGACCTTTTGGATGAATACTTTCTTGTAATCCGTAATCTCAACACAAAAATCACAATCCGAATTACAGCTTCTGAAATTAATTTGAATATAGTAAGGTTGTTGCTTAACAATGCATATACCTCAAACCGCATATATCATTACTGTGCGGATAAGACAACAAATTAAAGTGATTTACGATCTCACAAGCTGTAAGACAGAAAGAGAAGTTGCACCAGTTATTTCCCCTTCGCGTTTAGTCTTTTTGCATCAAATCGCAAAATCAGCTAAAAATCCAGCATCAAAAATATGAATCTGACAGCCGTCCAAGCTAACCTTTCGAAAGTGCTCATGGTTGCTCAAAAGTGTAAAGTAGTTCTATAGAATTCTTACATTTCCTTAAGTTGTGCTTAGTTAAAGGTGTGGTGGCATTAATAAAGATCAGCTGCTCTGAATTGAATAAATCATATTTTACTGTTGCCGTAATGCAAACCTCATGGTTAAAGGTTGCGTTTTGCCATGCAATTGCTTACCTGTGAATCAATTTATCATACAGTCGTGCTCCTCAGTCTCAATATCTTTCCCTGCAGTGCCTCGGATATATCCTTCACCCTTTGTCTGTGCACGGTACTGTCCTAAACCTGATCTTGCGCCTTTTCAGACATTTCCATATACCAATGCAGACAGTATTCCCGAAAGAATGGAAGCCACTCAGTCAACTACCAATAAAAAGCCAAGTAGGTATCCTTATTCCAAAAACGAAATATTGCTGGCAGTCAGCCTCCCGCTGAAAAAAGCGAACGTTTACTGGAGTAAGATCATCGTTTAAGTCAACAGTAGGATATTGGGGTTTGGGAAACCTTTATCATGACAAATAAAGGCGCTGCCTTAAAATACAAGCATATTTGTTCACGTGATCTGGATAGCAGATTGTCCTGATTGAGACTGCTACTCCAACCAAGCCTTACCTCACAAATCCGTCTTTAAAAGCAAGAGCGCTAACCTTCCCCCTGCTCCCTCACCTTGTTTTCTCCAGAATTGTCCTAAGCTTTGAAAACAAATCTCGAAACATATCAGGATATTCGAAGGTTTATTGTTATTGAAATTGTTACCGTAATAACAAATGCTCATTTAAAAATAAATAAAACTACACTCAGAAATGTAAAAATGAGCCGTTTTTTTTTACCGTTTTGAACAGTGTTGTTTTTGTTCGTGTTTATTAGAATTGTGAGGTAATATTTTGTCACATCACATTTCATCAGGATTTTAACATCTTTGTAGATTAGCTTGCTTTTTTGTTTGCCCAGGAAAACAAAATGCTAGAGGCATATTAATGTATTTTATTTTAGACATGCCATTGTTTGCTTGCATTTATTTGTAATGTGTTTTAAGAATGCATCGAAATATTGTTTGACGATTATGGCCCAGGCAATGACAACAATTTATGACCCCGTCAGCGAGGGTACTTTTCTTCTCAGACATGCAGCGGACGGATGTGCAGTGGATTTTATTCTTGTAATTATACAATTTGTGCTGACTTTTTTTTCAATATGGTGTTTCTGACGTTCAGTGTGTATTTATGTAGTAAATGTGCTGTATGGTGGATGAGCCGCAGGAGGGATGGAGATGGAACGAGTTGGGAAGGCGGCCGAGCGGGAGCTTGTCCTGAGGAGAGAATGCGCGTACTCTCCCTTTGCAGCATATGTTCACTGGGTAATAAAAGTGAAAGATTTACAGTCCACGCCCGGCCCCCAACAGCCTCTCACCCTTTCAGGAATTACTGAGCATGATTTACAGCGATGCAGATCTCCATCATCCCTCTCTTGCAACTTGCACACTACTTTTTCGGAATAATGTCATCATCATTACACACTATCACGAATACAAATAAGAAATGTATATTAGAGAGTTGTCTGTGTGTGTGTGTATCATCGTCAGTGTTCCGATCCTGGATTTTTTGTATATTGTTTATTGTTGGTGTTTTTGTTGTGGGTTATTTCCAGCGACGTCTTCAACATTTTGAATCAGTAATATAACCTACTAATAAATATTTAACTCCTATATTTTTGTGGCACGTTCCTTGAAACGTTTATCCTTTGCTACTCTTTGTTAGTCTTGTTGTCCTCCTACCAAACACACACACACACACACACAGCATTGCATCCCAATAAATAGCCACCAGTCCACCCGGGAAGAGCTGCGTCTTTGACGGATTATAAATCACTAAGAGGCCCTCGCATGAAGCCCTGACTACCGTGCAATAACAAACCAACAAGCACACCAGCATTTCCAGAAATTTCTTATTCACTATTACAATCATGCAACTCAGATAAATAAGCCTGAAGTCAGTCTACAACCTCTGTTACACCGTAAAATCAGGAGAGACGTCTGTGAATGTAGGTTTAGATTTGGATGTGGTCGTAACGAAAAAAAGTAATTACTATGCTTGCTCCAACTCCAGGCTGTCCTCGAGGAAGCTTCACGCACTTATCAAAGGGCGCTATTTATCAAAAATCTGACAGACATGTTCATCTACGACCTTAGTCAAAAAGAATTTTAAATGTTTACCTACCAAGCTTCCATTGGTGGAAATGCTGTACAACCGTGCAGTCTACAGTTGCGTAGGGTATCGGACCGTTTGGATATTATTTTCTTGGATCTCTTCAGTTTTCAAGTCTGATAGAGTCCTCGCGATTAATGACGACGCCGTGTTTCTAGGGGACGTGCTGCATTAATTATTTAGACAATCACGTGGTCAAATAGAAAAAAAAGATATAGAACAGAACCATATAGTCACCAAATTCTATCTTCGGATGTCGACAGCGCAGTTTAATATATCTTAACGGGCTGTCTCACCAGGCGAAGCGAACAGCTGGAAATCAAATATGGCCGTTTTGAGAACCATTGTGAGAGCAGCTGAGGTAGCCGGTGCAGTGTCATTGCAAATGGAACTGCCTACGGCTCCCATTTCTTCTATTCGCGCATGTAGGTCAACACTAAAATGCCGTACAAAACCAGTCGAAATTTTGAAATTTCCCACCATTGAAAGACCTTGAAACACAACATGCTTTTGCTGGTTTGCTTTAAAGAAATAGGGAATGGTTAATGCAAAACTGTGACTGTAGCTTAGGGTACTGTTTATAATTCTACAGAATTATGACATTTGTAAGTCGTCCTGCTGATGCGTTACGCACGAGATTCTAATATGCAGACGACTTGATTGCATTATTATAAATTGTGTCATTAAGAAGAAACTTGCTTGAAATTGCTTAATGGTGCCAGTGGACCTTGGTGAAACTAACTACCTTTCAGCTTGAAAGACATACAAGGGTGACATTCATACTTATATCAATACATGATTTCTCCTATTCTCCTCCTTTCTCTTGCTGTCTCTCTATCTGTAGCTTGTTATATGCAGCTCTCTCTCTCTCTCTCTCTCTCTTCCTCCCCCCACACCCACCCCCTCTCCGCCCCCACACATATCCAAGTACGTGTGAAATAAGACACGTAAGACACATATATGCTAAAGTTATACTTTGCCTTTAAAGCTTCATGCAAACATTATGTGTCTAATAGTGTAAACGAGAAAAGGCAGGTCACGAATGCTGTTAAACCACTAGGAATATATTTGTTTTGTTATGAAGGTTTATGTAACTTCTGAAATGCGACTTTTGAAATGAATTCATTCACGTTAAAGCGAATCCCACCCCAATCAATCAGTCAACAAACAAACATACAAATATAAATAAATAAAAATAATAATAATAGTAAATAAATAAACAAGTACCACACAGAACTACAGTAATACTGAAATATCTCTCCAATGTGCAGAAAGCCCTCCACACACCCACACACAACAAAGTGGACGTACCATTTGGTGCACACCTGGATCTCGCTGCATTCAGTGAGAAAGTTCGGGCCTACTACCTCATAATTTGGTTTCTATGATCATTTCATGCAAATTCTAGAATTCTGACAACATCCAAATAAAACATAGATATGTAGCCCTATTCCTAGCGTAGGATGCCAAGATTGCTTATTTATTTAGCTATTTAGTCGGTTAAAGTATTCGTTAGTTCCTTTTTTTTTGACCGAATGATAAAACCGTCTGGGCGAGAAAACCCTGTAGGTCTTGAGGGTCAGGGGTGTAGAGGTCAGTGCTTGCGGCTGAAAAGCGCCCAATGCAACAGAAACTGTGTCCTCTAGATGAACCTGCCCGCAAGGCTTTTGTCGAACTTCTGTAAAAATACCTTTTCAGTGCTCTCAACGTGAAAGCTTCAACCAGAAGACGTCTTTGCAATGTGTGAGCGCCTCACGGGTTTTGTTCAAGAAGACAAAGACTCCACAATGACAGTAGAACATTCGATCTTTAATCACGACGTGAATACCGACTCGCGTTTCAGAGGCGACCCCATTCTTTTTTCCAAAAATATTTTTTTAATCAAACGTAAAAACGGCAGACCAGATATTTTCTTTTTCCAAACAATACACAACTTTTATTACTTCAAAAGAATATGCGAAGTGGTTTGTGAATAAACCTTTTTCTTAGTGGACTCTGTTACTCATGTACTAGAAAATTTGCTTGTAGAAAATATGCACAAAATACAGAAATATATAGAATAAAAATAACGCACTTTTCATAAATGAACATAATAGATTCAAGGACTGATCACTTACATTCACGTGGAATATAAACACAACATTTTCAGCATTCTCTTTCTGAAGTTTAATAAATAAAGTACCCAAGATCTAAAAGTTTATTCTAAAATGCAAAAGTAAAATAATAAACTATTATGTAGGAATTTTAGATGACATCTGGAAGACAGATATACAGCTTCTTTAATTGTACACTGTTTACAAAACTGTCAAGTGAGATTTATAGCTCGTAAAGGTATCCAATACTTCGGTCAGCACAGCTTCTGAATGAAACAGATTTTAAAAGTTACACTGACTGTTTTATTCATTTCTCAAAAAGAGTTTGAAACGGGTTTACAACCCAAAAATCTTACAAATGTAATAGTTCACAATTTATTACTTTTTGTGTCGTTTTGGACACGTCCTAAATTTATATTTCCAAATTTCTTTCTGTACTTCTGTGTGAATATGAGTATACTCATATGAGTGAATATGAGTGAACCGTATTCATAATGAAAAAAAAAAGAATATTTTGTGAAGCGTAAGACATTTGTAATTTTGTGAATTCATTGTTTCACATAGCTTAAGGTAGTGAAGTAATGAAGCAAACTGATCAATTCACAGGCCATAATCGTGAACCTGCTCTTCCTTAATGAAATAATTTAACAAATTCATAGATCATATAGTCATAAGCCTGTTATAATGCATCTGGAGAGAAAATGTTGGCTATAAAAAAACATGACAAGGAAGAATAGCTTTACAAAAACTTCGTGCTTTTATATGAATTTGGCAAGCTTTATTATCAACTATACCTCATAGCAACATTTGAAATATGTTGTGATGCCCTCCTATCCTCTTTGTACTTACAGTGATGAAAATGGAGACATTTGAGTCCTCTCATCGCATCCACTCACACTGTTTGGTAATGATGTGTGCTTCTGGATCACATTAAATAGCACTGGTGTCAAAAAAGTCATTTTCAAACCATGCAAAGGCAATGAAGCATTGTATATTATACACAGTTCGTCTGTACTTCTGGAGCGAGTTTGGATGTTTCCATTTCGCTTATAAAGTTGTGATATCTGTCTGGTTGTCCTTCTGAACGTGTTTTGCATTCTGGTTTGCAACCGACGTCGACCGTCCCTTAGTGTTGGGGAGTTTGTGGTCTTTTTTCCATTTCATTCTTCGGTTTTGAAACCAGATTTTAATCTGTCGCTCAGAAAGACACAGGGTGTGCGCAATTTCGATGCGGCGCCGTCTGGTCAGATACCTGTTAAAATGAAATTCCTTTTCCAGTTCTAAAACCTGCTGTCTCGTGTAGGCGGTCCGGGAGCGTTTGGGTTCCGCTCCTGTGTAATCTGGGTTCACTGGAAAAGACAAAAACACACTTGGGTGAGCAAGTGAACCCAGTTAAGAAAACAACTCGGCTCCCATATGAGGTATTTCAAACTGACTATATGTTCGCCAGTCGTTTTTTTGTTTAAACTATAAAATACTGAATTCAGTCCAAAATTGCATTTTCGCTGCGACGTTCCGATGTTTTTCATGAATAAGAAGTATAATTCAGTTGTCCGAGTCGCAATAGCGCAGAGGGAGCCCATACAGAGCCAGCGGCCTATTTCCTATGCAATAAAAATTTATGACTAGTGTAATTGGCGGCCCCTTCAGAAGAACCCATAAATATTTCACTGAGTGATTTTAAGCATGTCTACTAGGGCCGAGTTCGAGTGGTCCAGAAACGGACAGAAAAGAGAGTAAATCTTACCAGTACTAACGTGGACTTTCTTCATCCAGGGATAAACTACTGCCGGTTGCTTGGTTTGTATCCCATTCTGGTTCTTTGTGTTTTGCTGTTGGCCACACGTCCTCGGGCCGGATATTTGGACCGGGGAACATTGGTCGGTCTGTGCAGGAAAGGAGTTGGGGTGGCTGGCTTGGTCCTGCACATGACCCCGCGCCTGTACCGTTGAGCCCTGCACAGTGTTACAACTGTAGGGTTGCTCCGAGTAGTTTGACCGTGAGTAGATCCCTGGATGCTGGAAATCAGTGTCCTGCGATGGACTGTAATAGCCTGAGCTCTGCTCAGGTATATAACTGTTCTGCGAATATTCCTCGCAAGGAGGAAATTTTGGATCCACATACTTGGAGTTTACCATGTACGAACTCATGGCCATTAATTTCTGAAGGTAGAAAATACTAATTTTTCTCGAGTTGTCTTTTTTTCCTCCCTCCATAAAGCCCTCCTACTTGCTGTCAACTGAATAAAGTTGGGCACCCATGTGACCAGATTGGCCAATAGAGGTGAAGGAAGCCTATTAACGCATAAGAAGCCATACACACCTAGCAGCGAATTTTACAAACTTCGCGAAACATCACAATAAAGACTAATGAAGTGCAACATTTTGTTGAGCAGCATTCATAATGAATGCATATACTCACACATGAATTAGAACAACTACGTTCATCTTACGCTTATAATCAGATGTCTTATTATAAGAGCTGTCATGAAGGAAGCCCCAAGGCATAAAGAAATCTATATTATATAAAAAAAAAACAGCGATGCACCTTATTATACATATCCATTTTCATCTGTAGGATTAATATTCAACCATAGTAAATCAAACTCAAGCCAGGGATTCTGACTGGTAAACAAATAGAAGATACAAAACGACCCCAGGCACAAAAAGAGGCGAATAAAGCCGGCAGACAATTGATGGAGACCGTCTTTGTGACGGAGAGGTCATTGAAAAGTTACAGGAGTCTCATCGTCCCAGCGCTTTTCAGTGCTGTGGCCTGCCATTAATGCCGTGTGCCAATCAGTAATCAAATTACAAATAATACAGAACTGAAGCGTGGAGAGGTTCTGGTTACACGGATATAGAAGATAACATGAAACACTCCAAATTTTCCCAGAATTCTAGCATAAGGAACAGAATCCTACATACTTGTGCACCGATTTGAAGCATCATAATCTGTGTCTTTTGGAAATAGAATTAGCAGCAAAGGCCACAGAAACTTTATGGGAGCAGAGAGAGAAACAAGGCGTATCCGAGATTAGATTAAAATTAAAGCAGTGACTTCATCAAGAGCATCTGTGCCTTTTTTGCTCGATCCTGAGAACTTTAATTTTAGTCTATATGGCGCGTCCATCCAGAGTATAATTACGACTTTTTTTTTTTTTTAGATCAAATCAGATCATATTTAATGAAACAGTGAAGTTAGAAGTTGAGTTCATTCGAAGTTTTTGCATCGACCATATACTCCCCTAGAATCGAATCTGTGACTGTGATTTTTTTCACACAAATTCGGTTCTACAGGGTATATATAGACGACGGGATATAAAGGTCCAATTTCTGCTTGTGGTCAACTCTTCGCCGAGAAAACCTCGCCGCAAAGAGGTCATTATTAGTCACAAAACCTTCTTGGACAGTTTTATTTAACGTTGTAAATAAAATGTAGTTACCATTGTGTAAAATCAGGAATTTATTTGCATCTATAGATTTTGTCAATAATTTGATCACATTGTACCCTGTTTTATACCACACACACACCAACATATACATGTGTGTATATATGTGTG
>JBBPCZ010000002.1:15937978-15941317 GCA_037974445.1 Brycinus macrolepidotus | reverse complement strand
ACAAGCAGTCTCACTCCTTCTGTTCTTTTCTTTCTGTGTGTGTTTTATTGCCCCATTAATCATAATTATAGTCCATAATAGTGTTTCTTTTACGGGAGTACATGCTATGGTAAAATCATTAAAAGGGCTAAAAGTAAAGAGAAAAATGTTATTACTCTAAAAAACCTTTATAAAATTTTGAAATTACAGTAGAATTATTATTTTAGGTATATAAGGTATATAGTTTGGTTTAAAAATAAATGCGGCAAAATAGATTTAGAATATTATTAACAGATTAATATAATATTATCCCGATTAACGTTTATAATTCTTTAGTTTTTAATTTGGTTTAATTAATTTCATTCTTATACTTTACGTTCATTTTTCGTGGTCCAACGACAAAAAATGAACGTAAAGTATGAGAATGCACCATTGCTGCTGCAAAAATAGCAGGACATAGATTTATAAAGGAAACGTGAAATATTTGCATTGAGATTTTTCCATATGAAGCAGTTTTCGATCAAGAACAAAAACAGTTAAATTAGTTTTACTCTCTGTAGTTCTGTAAAGTCCGCAATGCCTTTGACTGAGAGCATCCGACTCTTTAGCTATATTGTCTCATTCTCTCATTTGAAAACTGTCTGGGTGAAATAATGCACAGAGAAAGGGGAAAAAAGAAAGAGAGGGAGGCAGGGAGTGGAAGAAGAGAGAGTCTGCGCAGAAGGGAGGAACAACAGAGAATCAAAGCATAATGATATTCCTAAATGAAGAGGGAAATGTTGCCGCACTCATTTTATTAATCAGACTGTCAATTTTACCCCAGAGGCCAAACCCAGGAGCCATCTAAAGCAGGAGCAGATCAGACCGCGCGGCGCCTCCTCTCCTCACTTCTCCTTTCTCCCTCCACCTGGATATGAGGCTGGCCGCCTCCATCATCCTCGTGCGGCCCCTCTCTCTCTTTTATTTGCTTATAAACCTGTTACAATAAATGATCATGCGAACGGCGTCACGCGCACCTTTAACGGCGGAGCAGCGAGCCACTTTTTGATGAATGACATCTCGGACCAGAGAGGATCCACGGGTCAGTTTGAGCAGTCACTCGTCGCCCGCACTGGTATTCTCTCTCTCTTTCTCTCTATCTCTCTCTCCTTCTCTCCCTCTTTCTCTCTTACTCTCTCTCTTCATCTCTTTCTCTCTCTCTGTCTCTCTCTATCTCACACACGCGCCCCCTCTTTCTTTCTTTTTTTTTCTTTCCATCTCTATTTTTTCTAGTTTCATCCCACTCATAAAGGTGTTACATTATTTAGAGGCAGTAGCTCTGCTGAATGCGGATTAGCTCCGCCGCCGTTCTCCGGATTTCGCCCGTTTTTCCCTGCGCCACGTCCCCATGGAGAGGATAAGAAAAGAGATGATTCTGATGGAGAGGGGGCTGCACAGTCCTGTGGCGGCCAAGCGCCTCTCTAACCTGTCGGACTCGAGCGGTGGCGGCGGAGGCGCGGTGCTCGAGGCCCTGGAGAACTCCGCGCACGCGGGCCGCCTGAGCCCCAGAATGCCCGCGGCCTCGCTGCACGGCTCGCTGGGCGATATGCCCACCAAAGGCAAGTTCGAGATCGACAGCCTTTTCGGGAACCACCACACGAGCGACAGCAACGCGGCGGCCGACATCTCGAGCTCGGACGGCCGCAAGAAAGTGAGCCTGTACCCAGAGGTCTCCACCGACTCCGAGATGAACAGCGACGTGGAGGTCGGCTGTCCGGCTCACCGCTCACCAGGCAGCGCGAGCCAGCACAAGGAAAACAACAACAAAGGTAAGAACAGTTCTCACACACATAAACACACACACACGCACCCACTCACGCATACTTTCCACTTCGTTTTCTGTCTTTCATGCGCGCGTGCTAGTTTTATTATTCGAACGTTTAATTTATACTCAGCATAATAGTGACTGTTTACATGGATATTTTATTGCCCAGTAATACAAAATCACTGAAAAAAATCTAGAAAGAATCTGCAAAAACGCTATCAGCTGAGTTTCACCTAAAATAGTAAGCTGACATTTGTATGTGAATGTGAATATTATTAATATAAGGAATGAACTGCTTTCTAGGGACAGTTATAACACACAAATAAAAATATGCTTTCTTGGGACAATTCAACATTACAGTAAAAAATTACTCCAAGATAAATAATGCATTTCATATTTGTTGATTTTTTTGTTGTTGTTTCGTTTTGTTTTAATAAATAAGGGTGATGTGCGTAAAAAATGTTATGCATATAAAACAGCTGTCTAAAATAATCCCGCTGTATTTTGATTACAGCATCTTTATCAGTGCTCTGGGAAGAACATAGGTTTAAATGACTGCATTTTTATTTGAACAATTCTGTTTTTTTTTCTTCACCTTGTTTTTAGGTTTCTCTGACAATAATTCAGGCAGCTCTAACTCGAGCTCCTCATCCATCTCCAACCATAATGGCACCTCCATCGGGAGCTCCAACAATTCCAACACAGACCAGGTGCGCAGGTACCGCACTGCTTTCACCAGAGAGCAGATCGGCAGACTGGAGAAGGAGTTTTACAGGGAAAACTACGTCTCACGGCCAAGGAGGTGTGAGCTAGCTGCAGCATTAAACCTGCCTGAGACAACAATAAAGGTAGGATATACTTTAAATGTTACTGCTTCAAATGACGCTGTTCGTTTTCAACTGTCTGTTTTAAAATAAATATAAATAAACATAAATACGTGTGAAAGGTATCCATTATAAATTACTATTTAAAAAGCACATACATATTTAAACTTGTCTGCACTGTCATACACACGCAAACACATACACACGCAAAAGCGCGTAAGAAAATATAAAATATTTCACAATATTCCATTAAAAGATGCATGTTGTTGTAGTTTAAAACCATATGCTTTAACCGTGAATTTATAATATATATATTCTTCTTGACTACTTTATTTGTCAAAAACTGCCAAAATGTTCGTACACACATTCTTACATTTTAAACTGAAATGATTTTCAGTTCCACATTTTATTGCACTGAAAACTCAGCCGACCATATTTTTTTCAGACGACGATGAATATTGTTTATTATTCACGAGTTTGGTTTATGTTTCCTGATTTTGCTGTTGTCACTGTAGTTAAGAGTTAGACTGTTTTTAGCAATAAACCGTTGGCCTGTGTGCTTAGGTGACTTTTGACAGACAGTAGAATCAGAACTCACCTTGTCTTTACACTATGTCTTAGATGACATAATTACATTTCTGAGAACTGTTTTAGAGCTCAGTTGCAGACCTGTTCTTTTCAGACAACAGTAGACTGGCAGCATGTCCAGACACACCAAATGGGGGAAAATGA
>JBBPCZ010000002.1:15927978-15932978 GCA_037974445.1 Brycinus macrolepidotus | reverse complement strand
AGCAATGTAATATTATTTAGCTTAATTAATGATGGGTCAGTGATATTATAGGATAATGCCCCATAAGGTTGTGGTGTTTTTTGAGGTCGGTATTCTTTAGTTATCATTGAAACTTTCTACAGAAGAGGAGAAGTTCAATAGAAGAACTTTACCATAAAATCCTAAAACGCTGCACAGCTTTGAGGAATAAACTGGCGCTAAAGCATCCTCTCTGAATCATACCATTACAGTCTCATAATGAGTTCAGCGCGGAGGGCGCCATAAAGATAACCGAGTTTTGTCGCAACAATAATTGGAGATTGTTTTAATTAGAGGCTCTGAGGAGGACGGCGGGCTGTGAAAAGCTCCTCTGAGCGAATTGATCATGCTGAACAGCAGGACGGCTGCGCAGACGGGGTCAGGTCAAAGCGGAGGTAGCGGGGATCTGATGGCTGCTCACCAATCCCTGAGCTCTAATGACACCGCACAAGAGATCACACAGAGAGGGAGGGCGGTGAATCACGTCTCTCTCTCTCTCTCTCTCTCTCTCTCCCCTCTCTCTCCCTCCCTCTATCTCCCCTTTCTGCCTCTGTCCTTGTCTCTCTCTATCTGTCTGTCTCTCTATCTGTCTCCCTTTCTCTCCATAAAAACAAAGTCATATAAATACACTGTAATTATAATTGTTGTTTTTTACCTTGACGCCTCATTATATTAGCCATGTATTGACGTGGTGTGACTGCTCTTGGTTTGCGTGACAGTTGATCAGCCCTTAGTGAGAGATATGGAGGTCCCCAAGGGTTAAGTCTCCAACGAAGACTTCTAGGGGGAATATTCTGTCATAATTTGTAACAGCCAGAGGTTCCGAATAAAGTGAAGAATCCAGGGCTGAAAACAGACTTATGGTTCATTTCCCTAAGAAGACTCAAGGTAAAAAAAATCCCTGGGAGTACATCCACGCTTGCATTGTGCGGATTCTATTGGGTGGCGAATGAATCCCACCCATGTAGGAAGACGTTTGGTTAGGTTTTCGAATGATAAAAAACACAAAAACGGAAATATCCGGCAGAAAACATTTTGGCGTGACTCGGTCCAAGTATGTGGCCAATTGTCATATACACTGGGCAGATTTCCTGGATGTATGATCCACTTTACAGTTTTCCTGAGGAAGCATCTTTCCCTCCAACGTGAAATCAGCATGTCTGTGTATTGTCAGACAATTTTCAGTTAGATTCGAAGAAAGAAATATAAACTGTCTCTCGCTTCTGCTAGAAAATATTGGTACCTGAAATGTTCAACGCAGCTTCAATCCGGTAGTTTAATAGCATAATGAATATGTTGAATTTGTTGTCAGATGTGCTAGACTGAGACCGGCTAGACTGAGAATAACAGTAAAGACTAGACCCTTTGCATTGTATTTACTTCATGGTATACGCAAAGGTGTAGGAAATTGTTCAGATTATTAATAATATAACATCTACTGAAATACACATTTAGAAGATGATGTAAAAGATGCCCAGGTGTAAAAGATACTCAGCACTCTTTGTCGCACCTGCAGACATTCATTCATTTTGTGACGTCACATATATTTTAAGGAAATATAAATTAGGAATTAGAATTCTGTGTATACTTCTGCACTGTCATATTTGTATACATTCGATATCTCCAGTGCTCAACACTTTGTACTGTCACTTTAATTGTTTACTAGTAGCAAATCTGTAAATTGGTGAAGCGTTTTTTGTATTGCAATCCCTATGCTCTATCCACTGCCATTATACTGCATAGCTCTGAAATAGCACTTTACAACCTAATGTTAGATGTTGTGTTATAATTTGTTATATATCTCACTGCAGTTAGTATTTTTAATTAGTAGATATTGTATTGTAATGTTGCACTGTCTAATGTTAATTGCCTGTAGTGTATGGAAAAGCACTCAAGTAAGAATGTAAGTAGTTGTTTTTCCTCTGTCGGTAACTACATTTCACCTCACTTTCGTATAGGTAGGATTTTCTGGGTAAACTACCCGTCTGAACCACGGAAATTGCTTTATATTTAGGAAATGGTGGCTGTTTTATTATAACACTTAGTAATGAAAAGGACAAACTCCTGTGTGTGTGTTTTCCTAAGTCAAAATCAAATTAAAAAGACCCCGGAAAACTTTATATTTAGCAATGCTGCATATCGTAGCATCTAATACTATACTGACATAGCATAAATAATTGAAGTGTGTGGCGTTCACACATCATGAAACTTGTTCTGTGGTGCGTAAAACGTTATTGAGAACAGAGGTATAAAACAACAAAAAGCGATGTACCTATCCGTGGTGCTAACCGACTCTCTGACCCAACCCACGACTTTGGTCCGGGCCATTTTTGTCTCTACATGTGGGCAAAATAGCCCGTTTTCACTCTAAGTTAAGCCTACAAACTGTAAGGAAAATATAATTTTCGAAAACAGCAAAATAGCCAAATATGTAATATTTTACATGTAATCACGTTGTAATTATTATTGCCCCCACTAGAATTTTTTTTTTCTGCCGAAAGATTTATCCCCAGTTGATCTTAAAAGTTAATAGCTAACTTGCCATTACAGATCTTGGCTAATTCAATGACTTATCTGGGTTTGCTTTACCTGAAGGGCCCTCTCGATTCCTCAGCCTCCTGGTACCCCGGTGTAAGCCTTTTTTTCATTTTCTGTCACAAAACCTGCAACAACATCTGTGTAAAATTAAAAACAGTTATCTTGTTATCAGTGTCCTGCAAAATGGTAAAAATGGAAAAAAAGCTGCTGCCTCTACTCCCCCCCCCCCACACACTTTTCCTCTCCCTGAAAACAGTCAAGACGTAGAGTGCTGCGCGCACCCCCCACCACCCCCAACCCCCCTATTCTAAAGCCGTTTGAGTAACTGATGGGTTCAATAAAACCGCCCTATGCTTTCTGTAATACTTGATTTTGCCTGATCTGTAGCCCATGGCGCCACTACATATACTGTCAGAGCTACATATACTGTCAGATCCACATGACTGATGGATCAGGCGAAGTTCTGTCGGGCAGACTTGAAAGTAGAGTTTGATGTAGAACACTCAACGAGACTCCGCGCGCTTTGTTTTCCCGCCATTTGTGGAAGTGAAAGTCACATGACTACCCAAGCGAAAGAAGTTCACCGCCGCGGGGGCTTGTGGGAAGTGTTTGGTGACGTATCCCAAACAAGTGTCTGCAGTGGGTTGGAGTGGAGCGGCAATACCGTGGTAAAGTATCCTAAACAGTTTCTCTTCTGTTCTTTTTTATCGTGTTGCCGTTTGTCTGTGCTGCACATTAAACCTGCAGTATTTGTACCGCCTCGTCTCTTTATCTCGCCACGACAGTCGTTTCCTAGCTTTAGCCGAGTTAGCCTGGAGAAGTAAGACAACTCGAACACTTTCTGCAGTTTCACCTAACGGTCTGTCCTCTTCAGGGGTTTAGAGGGTAAAAACTCACACGGAGCAATGTTGCCCCAGTCGCTCTCTAATTTCTTCATCTTTAGTGAATAAAGAACCGTTCTCTGATATTCCAGAAAAAATACACACAATCTGGTGATTTCTTGTTTACCATTCCACGAAAGGACTGAATTGATGAGACCAATCATTGAGTGGGTAGAACTGGAAAAAACACAACATAATGTTGTTTTGGCTGCATGAACGTCATCACTGTGTCAGGCATGGATCTCACATAAAGTCTGAACCAGTTTTGCAGCATAACTCTTTTGGTCGTGGGTTAGTCTCAGTTTTTGTAGCAGTTTGTCTGTGGTTACCGTGTGGTTTTCAAGTGCCCCGCTTGAAGGAAATCACTTGGATGCTCTGCAGTTTAAAATAGAGAGGAGTGTCTTGTTACGAGGACTTTTGGGAGCCACCAGATTGTGTGCCTTAACGCCGGGCTGTTCGTGGTATCGCTGGTATTTTGAGACGGTAATTGCTCGCTGCAAGGGTGAAACTGAATTCTGCGTCTGTTTGGACAGGATTAGTAAGCCCTCATCACTGTCAGAGGACGACAGCTAGTGTCCTGTTAACAGCAGACCACACTATTCAAAACATATCTGGTTTTCTAACGACTGTTTTAGCATATTGGCTTTGAGTAACCTAACTCTAGTGTTTATGTAATTTTCTGCTGTTACCCTGAGTACTGTGTGTGTATATGACTCCGAAGAGTAAATAAAATGTGTGTTATTGACAGGTGGTGAAGATTTGCATTGCTTTAACAAGTATACTGAGAGAGCAGAGGTGTTCTTGTTGCTGCTCCTCAAGAAGATGGGAGCTGTAGTTTCTCGGTGGAGGGTATGTATTTCATGGCATTCATTCAGAACACTGTTTTCATCATTTATTGCACTTTACGTAGAACAGTTGTTCATTTAGTGACTTGCTTGAAACAAGTCTCTATACAGAGCCACTTTTTTTCATCCCTTTTGTGTAAAATGACCCATGGGTTGCCAGGTTTAGAACAGTTTTTATGTCATAGGTAAGATATCTAGGTATTATGTTTTTTTTTTTTTTTTGTGGTAGCATGTGAACAGGACCACTGAATGTAATTAATTTTATATGTTAGTAAAGTGTTTTGCATTTAAGTCTACTTTGTCTTACAGACAAAATTAACCACTGTGGAGATACTGGAGGGACTTGATAAGGTAAGGAGCGATCTGCCTTTAAGCAAACAGGCCTGTGGGTTATGACTGCTCTGTTAATATTAGTTTTGTCACTTATTAAATCAGTCGGTGCCTCTGATGCCAAATTTGTCATTCAATAAACCAGTAGCAATTGTCATCAAAGTGCTTTAGATCAGTAACCGAAGATCAGTAGTAGGGCTGCACGATATTAGGAAAACATACGATATGCAATAATGTTGAGGGTTGCGATGGCGATATCACATGCGATAAGTAAGTAAAAACTTAGCCTTTATAGTGTTAATGTTTTTCTAGTTTGGATTTGATGGTAACATAGACTCCAGACGCTGACTAGTCTATGCAGAAAAAAATGAAATGCAATATTTCCATT
>JBBPCZ010000002.1:15864024-15927322 GCA_037974445.1 Brycinus macrolepidotus | reverse complement strand
CATCTACTAAGGGGCGGGCATAAGGCAGTAGGACTCCATCTGATTGGCCAAATATGTTGATATGAAGAGCTTTGGAAAAACAGCATTTATCACAGTTCAGTCACTCTTCCGCGATATGTATATTGCGCAGGTTGATATCGCGATGACGATAAATTTACGATATATTGTGCAGCCCTAATCAGTAGCTATATTTTTGGATGTAGAGCATATGGTCTTGTAACACTGCGTAGACCTCTACTGTAGTCCACAGAGACTGGTGACTTGCTGTTATTACTAGACTGACAGACACACGTGTTGCTGTGTCTGCCTGTGCTCTCTTTATACTAGTCCTGGGACATGGACTCTTTGGGATCATTCTGAGATATTTTTGGAATGCGGTTATTTAATACCACTTACTATGGGACTACAGAAAGTGACTTCACTGAGAAAGACATGGCTGAATTTGCATTTCAAATGATGAACTGCATTTTGTATGAGTAGGATAATTACGTTCCACTGAATAACTCAGGTCATATGATTTGCAGCATGCCTGGTGCAGTGTGTGCCTTCCCTTAAGTGATTAGCTTCCTTTCAAGCCAGAGGAACTTGGTGGATTGTTTGTGTGGAAACAAGTTAAGATCTCTGGCCAGATATTCTTTAGAGAGTCCTGCTAAAGGTTATACTTACAGTTCCACTTGTACTACTTCATTCACATTTACTTGGAACAAGGAGCTTATAGTGTTGTTTTGTCTTTAGTGTTGAAAGATTGTAGAAATTACAGCAGCATTTTGACTGTGTTACATTGTTTGCTGATGTTATTGATTATCTGATGCTTAGCTCCTTAGAATTAGGGAGGTACCACTATAATATTTATACGCAGACCATTGCCACTTTCTGTTCTCAGCTTTGAGATGTTGAGATGTCCTGATGTTCATGAAAAACCTGTTTGTCATTATTTTCAGGACATCCAGATTCTTGAGGAACACAGAGAAAAGAATCACAAACACATGAAGTTATGGGTTTACAGACTACTACTATATTCAGCTCTTCTCTATTTGATTGCCTGCATAGCTGTATATACCTGGTACATCCCTGAACAACTAATTGGAAAGCTAATTGTGGCATCACCTTTTTTAATATTTCCATTACTGTAAGTGTTCTTTTTATTTCTGGAATTTAACTTTTACAGTGTCAAACTTTTCATTTGCTGAAGGGCAAATGAGTATTATTTAAAGAAATTTCTAATGATCCAAAGGTGTGAGCATGCTGTTATAAGAAGTTAGGTCTATGAGCTTGGAGAATGTCAATGCCACTAACTCTTCTGTAGGAAGTGGGGCAGCACCGGGAGCAACTTTCCATTAGCTAAATTTAGCTACAATTTCCAAGTAGCTAAATTTCCATTATATTCCGGGTGTCCTGAGTGGATCTCAATGGAACATACTTGTTTTGTGCCGTTTAAGGAAAAACAAGATACTTGACAAAACAAGTACTAAAATAGTTAGTTGCTGTTGACTACCCTCTGTCACCCTCTGTTCAAACCATGGGAGTGATCATTAAATAGCATAACTGGTGTGAAAAGGCTGAAAAACCAATTCTCTCAAATATTTATCAATGACAGGTCAAATATCAGTGCTCAGATGTCATAAGCTGTAGTGCAGTGATCTCCTTTTCTTGGAGACCTTCTGTCCTATTGAGATCTGTTCCAGTCGAAAATAGTGAAACAGTAAATAACCATTCCAGTTGTTAGGCTGAAAAAGCATGTTTCTTGGGGCAAATATGCTTGCTGATTAAAAAAAGAAATGTCACAGTGGCAGTATTTTGGTAGTCAGTACCAATATAATACCAATTTTTGATGCCTTGGCAATACCCCAAAAAAACGAAAATCACATTTGGCAGACACTAAAAACCATAAGCATCCAAGGTACTTGGGGCCATATCAAGGAGCACTGAAATTTCCTCACTTTATAAAATAAGAGGTTGATATGTAGTTAAAATTTGAAAACATGCTTTTTGATCAGCTGTATTTCATTGTAAAGAAACTCATAAAACCATGCGTACTGATATTTTTTGATTGTATTTTTAGTGCTGCTGGTTCTTTTTTTGTCAGTCACAAATATCAATGTCAGAATGCACATATCTCATGTATTATGAAAAATTCTTTATAGTGAAATGTATAGTCCTGAATGGTGTGCAGTGAGGTGCTGGTCAGTTGTTCTAAACTAGCATACAGCTCTTTGAATTTATTTTTTGGTTGTTGTTTTTTTTTTTGTTTGTTTTTTTTTTTTTTTACTTTTCTGTAAATTGACCTTGATATTCAGCTTAACATTACTTTCCCATATTTCTGACTTTGTGCTGTCTTTGTAATTGTTATTGTTGGGTATCATAATTTTCATCTGTCTGTGTGAAATTAGAAATTTTACTTATTGGACCTTTAAATTAAATCTAGAATATATTCACCATAAGAGCCCAGTAAATTCAGAAAGTAGATATGAGGGAGGGCATATTTTGCATGAATATTGGATTGCAGTCTTGATTGATAATCTTGTTTTTTTTTTTTTTTTTTTTTTTTCCCCCCAATAGAGTATGGCTTCTGAGAAAACTCTTAATTGCATTATATTCAAAACGCACAGAAAGAAATGGTAAAATGTTCTTTTTACAACCATTCTTAAATGTTTCAACTGGAAGCAACTGCATATGAGTAAATGTCATTAAGATTGCATTTTGCAGTTTTTTTTCTTGTCCATAATTTTTCTTTCTCGTTATGTCTCAGATGCGAAATTGGAAGAACTAAAAGCTGAGAAAAAGAAAATAGTAAGTCAATGTGCTGGGTTCTCTGCTGCTTCTGAATGCCGTGTTCTTTTTCAGATTGATGTTAATTGTAGTTCATTTTGCCACCAGAGCAGTGGTCTGGCTGCCCAGTGATACTCTCTTACCTGTGTAGAACACTTAAAATCTAGTTATTTCTTAAGGGGTCAAACCAGAGTACAGACCCCATCAGATGTGTCAGGCATCTTTGCTCCTGTAATATAAGACTTAACCTTAAATGCTAATGCATTGGGTTTGCCCTTGCAGTGCTTTCAGCTTACTTTTGACAGCAGGATACCACTCAGCTAATGTTAACACAAGAGCTTCCCTTCTTTTCTCACAGTTATTGAGCTTTTGCTCTTAGCAAGGAGAGATAATTTCGTCTTCTAATAAATAATCTAAAATCAATGCAGACAGCAGTTAATTGGCACAGAGACTTTACTTGGTATAATGCTTGGCTAACGGCTTGTCTTTAAATTAATAGTGTTTAGAGCTGGGAGGAAATAAATCTGAGAAATTGCTTGTCATCTACTGTCATGTCTAATAACTTTCAATAATTACAGCTGATGGATTTTCGCACTCTCCATTATCAGAGTAGGACTTGTAATTATTCTTTTCATTACATCTAAATAATTAGCTCTGTTTGCTCTTTTCCAGAAAAGAATTTTAAAACAAAATTTAATGGAACAAAATGTAAAAACTGGCAAGAGACTTCTTCTTTTGCATACATCTTGGCAGTAGACTTAGCAGTGTCCTTGTTTTACATTATTAGGAATGTTTTGCCCTTTGTCTTGTTCCTGAGTTTTTAAACATCTGCCCTGCCTTGTAATGCTCGGTGATAAGATGGTTATTATTATAGTGCTAGTGCAATCCTGTTTATATATTTTAGTGGTGTAATATGTAGATATCTTTTTTCTCGCACAGCTTGAACAAGTGATGGAAACAGAGACATACAAAAATGCCAAACTAATTCTGGAAAGGTTTGATCCGGACTCAAAGAAAGAGATTGTAAGTCATTGACCAGTGTACATGGCTTTGTTATGCACAATGGAGACACATGTCTGGTGGCTCATTACAGCATTTTTTCATTAATTGGTCCTTTTTGTTTTAAGGAGCTGGAGGCTACGCCCGTTGGACCTCCTATGACTCCTAGACAAGGTCAAGGTTAGAAGAAAAGCTGTGTTGGATATTTTAGGAAAAAATACCAGATTTTACTTCCCATGTTTATATCTATAACAAATCTCTGACTGTCTTTGCAGAGCTTCGTCAGAGGCATGTGACTCCTCGTGGTCCTGTTACTGTAACTCCCAATCCAGCAGCCATAGCACGGCCTCCCCCTGCCCCCGTAGCCACAGCTGCCCCCCCTGCCCTAATCTCAGCCCCCGGCGGGCCCCCAGAGAGAAGCCTGTCTGCTGCTGGTGCCCACCACAACCTGATGAGGAGACCTGCCACCCCTGCAGGCACCCCTGTCCATGGGATGGGTGAGAAGCACTGTGTTACTTTTATCACTCTTAATAGAATTACTCCATATTTCAGCCTATTTGCAATGTGTTCTGTTTGAGTAGCTATTGTGGACATTTATGTTACAAGAAAGATATCTAATGTAAATAATGCATTTAAAATCTTTCAACAAAAGGGTTAAAAGTAGTTTGCCAGTTTTGTGACTTGTGATGTTATATTACAACGCTATTATTTATCGTCATACTGTTTAACAGCGCCCTGTTTATTTTTATTTGAAATATCTGTCAGTCTGTTCTTACTTTTGAAGCTTGTGACGACGAAACGTTTAATATAATATAAGCTGAAGTTTGTCACAATAAATTATGCTATGATCCAAATTCAATAAAATATAAAGTGCATAAAGAAAAAGACAGTTTTGATTATATGAGCTGAAAGTTTAGATATGGCATACTGCAATAGAAACCAATAAAATAATTTTTACACGACTTGTAACACTGTACTCACATTTTGAATTTAATATGGCTAAAAGCTTCTGCTGAAATGTAAAAACATCTACAGTGAGTTTAGTACGCTCATGAAACCTGAAAATTATTCAAAATAATGTCTGCTGCTTTGGCACTATTTGGACAGTTGGTACAGATTTTAGGACGGAAAAAACTCTGTGAACTCAGGACAGAATATGTGACGTTTTATATTTAAATTGTTACCTTAGTTTGCTAATGTTAGGTAAACCACCAGTGTGAACTGTGTAGACTTCTGTGTCATGATTGAGTTTATTTGTGGTTAAGTAATTGTGCTAAGGTACGGTGAATTCAAGGTTTGCTGCGTTTCTCTAAATTACTTTTTGACAGTGTTGAACGGCAGCACATCCTTTACCAAGTGAGTGTAGTAAAATTGTTGATGTTCTCCTTTTATAGTTTAAGTACAGTCTTTTATATATAATGTATTTTGAACTAAGTGTATTGTAAAAATTATACTATGGGAATGGATAACTAAATGTGAAGCAACAACAAGAAAACATGCATTGGTGACATTGACAGTGACAGAATGTAGTCACTAATGTATTGTGACAATTTTATACAAATATTGGCCCAAGGCTAATGACGAGGCCTGTTAAGTTATCTTAACAAATTACAAATGTTATATGGTTTTAGTTAATTGCCATATAAATGTGATTTACAATTTGTCATTTTTTTATTTATATATGCACAAGCAAAATATCTGTTTATTCAAAAATTTTCTGCAGCTCAGACACTAACATGTCTTTCAAATTTAGAAATATCAGGCAGGCCTGGTTTGGTTGGGTTTCAAATCCATGTATTTGTACGGTTCTGGTTTAGGCTTTGATTTAATACCTGTTCAGACCTCTACCATAGTGTCTAGTTTAGTATGTTTAATTGTGAGGTTTTGTTGTTATCTGCCAAGCATGATTGACATGTAGAAAGCATCCCATGCTAACTGCAATGTGAACAGCGTTTTACTTAATGCAGCGAGGTCTGGTAAGTGTACGTGTTTTTGCAGAAAATTGGTAGTGAAAAGTCATTTGGTACAAAAGAGTCACCACAGCGATTCCATATGCTGGTAAATTAATAAGCAGCAGGATATCGGGACTTTGCCAAGTCTGGTAGAAATGACCAGTCATCTTGCTATGATTGCTCTTGATGTTAAATTATATTAATTAGAGATGAGGTTCACAGCAGGCTCACACTCCATCGTCCATAGGGAGGATAATTTCTGAGTCATTATTAAAATCTGTCGCCGTCATTAATTTATCATGGCTGACCGCCTGTTTAATTTTTTTATGGAAGGCTCTCTAACCTGGACATATTCATTTGTGTGTGTGTGTCTGTGTGTATTTATGTGTGTGCGCGCACGCATAGGAATGCATCCTCCTGGACCACCCCTGGCTAGACCTGTCCTCCCTCGAGAGAGAGGAGCTATGGATAGGGTCATTGAGTACCTAGTAGGTGATGGGCCACAAAACAGGTAAATAGTGTTAACACAAACTATTTGCTAGAAAACATGTGCACTTCAATGTGTCTTTTTTTCAATAATTTCTCTCTTTCCCTCTCTCAGATATGCCCTTATATGCCAGCAGTGTCTGTCTCATAATGGCATGGCTTTAAAGGAGGAATTTGAATACATTGGTGAGATTTAGGGAAACGCAGAACACTTTGTCAGTCTCCATCAAACACAGTGCCTTCATTTGCCCTCTAACACTTGTCAGCTCAGTATATCATAGCTCTCATAAATGCCTGGACCATCTCTGGCCTTTTGAAAGCAGGAGGAGAGCAATAGCAGATTGAATATGCAAACAAGTATGCTCTATCCATCTGATGTATTTATGCATCTTTTGATGTGTGTGTATGTTTGGGATTCATTTTCATATATATTAATGTGGCCCCGGATGATTTGGATCACTATAGTGTTATATGGCTCCTCTTTCAGCGTTCAGATGTGCTTACTGCTACTTCCTGAATCCTGCCCGGAAGACACGTCCGCAGGCTCCACGTCTCTCAGAATTCAGGGGGGAAGGCAAGATGAGCCAGGGGCCATCTACTGTTGCCTTGGAGACAGACCAGGGTGCCCTTGCATCTGCCTCAGGTATCTGCTCTTTACATAATATCTTTAGAAGGAGTATAAAGTTACATATTGTGTATGTGAGCAGTCGTGGTCCATTGTATCTACTCCACCTATAGGTGTGCTGCTGTGTGATGTACTCTGTGCAGTATGCACACAAACATACTACTATGTCACTGCTGTTCTAACTTGTGGTTTATTCATAGTCTAGTTTAAATGTAAATTTGCACTAAAATTTTAACTGTTGCACCAAGTAACAATGTGGCTTTAAGTTACAACTTAGGTGTAAAACCTTTTCAGTTTGAAAAAGACATAACATTTAACTTTCTGAAGTTTGCATAGGTGCAGAACAGGAAGCTGCTGGCATGTAAAAAACATGATAAACATGAGTGAGAAAGGTATTTGAGGTATAAAATAATTAATTCATTTATAAAAATGTATAGGGGGTGTAACAATGCATCTAAACCTTGTGATGTGCACTATAGAGATGTGACAATGCATCTTGAAGAACAGAAGTTTTATAATTAAAGAGATCTGGTGCAATTGCATTGTTTAAACACCAAAGTTTGCAACCAACCAACTCCAATCAACAGTCTCTTCCAGTGTGTTCATGTTATGTGCCACTCTCACATCTCATTTCTCATTAGTAGATTATACATCAAGGAGGATAGCACTGGTGAAGTAGTTTTAATAAAAAGAATAGAATCATCATGTTTTTTTTTCTATTGTCTGGGCTCTAATGATTTGAACTATCAATAGATGCTTAAACAGATTAAATATGTGTGCCCATGATAATATAAATGCCTTATAAAGAAACACTCCAATGACTTAATCAGATTTATTCCTGACCTGTAATTGCGTAGCCAGTCATTAGTATATGGCTTATACTAATGACTGGCTAATTTTGGCAATGGTAATATGAAAGGCCTCTGCAGAATTCACTGTTAAGTTTGTGCTCTGCCCATCAGTTCCTTCAGTGTGAGAATTGCATCATGCAATCGGTAAATCCCTTCAGCTCATTGCCTCTAAAGGGACATTTGCTTGATCTGCTGCTGAATCTGAGAGCAGATCTTCGGAGTGATTAAGGGATTTGGATCCTTTTATATTGCTCTCCCGCAGTGCTGCCTACTTTGTTGGGGTTTGGCCTCCCATGTTCTTGCCTATCTCTCAGTCTCTCTCTTTTTCTTATACTGTAGTGGTAGCTGGATAATATGTGCTTCTTTTTTGTGACTGAATAAGCGTGTCTCATAATTACTAATTAATCAATACCTTTCTGCATAATGTAAATTATGACATTTGTAAACTTCTATAATAATTGTGTAAACATTTACCCCTTGGATCCATCATTGTCCCAGGGAATGAAAAGTGTCTTTTCTTACATCTATTTAAATGCTGCTCTTTATTTGTAAAAAATTCAGTTTGTGCTAGAAAAAAAGCAATGCTGCCCCAAAAGTGTACAGCAATGTTGCTTATAATTTGAAAGCAAGCAGCAGACAGCCTTATGAGATCACGACAAGCTCATCTCTCCACTAGCTTTCATTCAGTTGCATCATTTTATAATCAGTGTATTGTCTTACTGTACTTCTTGCCCTGCTTGTTCAGCAGAGGGTAAATCGGAAGCCTCTGGTCCGGTAGAGGAGGTGGAGCCTAGGGAACTTCAGGCCGCAGAAAGCCAATCTGAGGAGGAGAAACACAGAGATCCGGAGCCCCAGATTGTACTTGCAGACCTCCCAGACAAATCAGTCAACGAACAAGATGTGTCCGCCATGGAGGTGGAGTAGAGTGTTTCTGCAAATCTATCCAGTCACTCTGCCAAGGTGTGCGTATTTATTTGTGGAGGATAAGTGTACGTTGAGGGTCGATGGTGGTTTTGATTTGGTTTACTTTTCACCCGTCTTCTCTTTGTGTGTGTGTGTTGTGTGTGTGTGTGGTGTTTTTTTTTTTTTTTTTTAAATGTATGTATAGTACATTATAGTAGCAGATTTTTGTGTTGTCTTATGACCGTAGAATAATTTCACAGAACAGTTCATTTCCTTAATTTATTTATATTTTAGGCTATTAAATGTCCTTTATTTCAAAGAGGAAAAAAACATCATGTCATTACTATTTTTCATTGTGTTTAGTGCACTGTTTTCATTGTGTAGAATAACGCAACAATCCAGTCTATTCTAAAAATATTTATGATATTTATAGATTTTTACATCTTTATTACAGTGCCTTATTTGAAAGTATTCGAGTACGTTTACGGTTCTTTAAGCACATGCAGAAAGATGGGTTCCATGTTTACACACAAGTTACAGACATTGAAAATCCAGAGCTGTTTATTCATAGAAAATGAAGGGCCGTGTCAGATGTACATGTGTTTTGTATATGCTATATCTGTATGTCAAATAGGAATTATTTAGTTAATACATAAACAATTTGTGCCTAAATATGTAAATATTGTTTTTGTTCTCTAGGTGCCCTTTGCACAAATAAAGTTATTTTTTAACATTATGCTTATTTTGGGCTAATTTGTTAACTGAACATAATTTATTGATACTTTTCATTGATGTTAGTCATCCTATGTATTTCATTTCATAAATGGCAGTGCCATTAAAGTACCATCATTAAAACTTGGAGGACAACTGTTAAGCTTTCAAGATTTGTAGCATGTCAAATAGTGGTATCAGGAAATGAGCTGCGAGCTGAATGGTTAACTGACCCTGCTTCTCTAGAGAGAAAAGGCATGTGTGTCCTCTGTAGAAATAGGTTATTAGGGCTGTTAGTGGGCAGCTTTATTGCTTACTCTCTTTCCTGTCTGTGTTCCAGCTACACTGACGTGTGGAGACATTGAAAACAATCCGTTAAAACGCAGTCCATTTTCATTAGCAGGCCTATTTTGGCTTGTGATTATTTTATTTTAACTCATTGATCATTTTAGACAGTGTTAGATAATGAGACTGACACGCAAGCCCAGCCCAGCTTGATTGCTTGACCCTCTTCATTTGCAACAAGAGAACTATCTCTACCCATATTGCCCCTTGACAAACACACATTCTCTCTCTATCTCTCTCTCTCTCTCTCGCTCTCTTGTTCTCTCTCTCTCTCAGGTCAGCCTCTCACATTTGTCTTTGGGTTTTGATAATGCATGTTTACAGAGACATGACCCTCTGAGTGTGGCAATGCATCACTGTCAGCAGGACAGTAGCACCTGATTCCAGCACACTCCGCCTCAGCTTGACCCCTGACAGTGGCACAGGCTGTGGAAAAAATAACCCGTCAATAGGACATTTGAACCTTTCCCAGCAAATATGATGTAGATCAAGTGTTTGCGATTTGCCACTGTTGGAGGCTTGAGGTTGTGACCGCATAGATGGTGTTTTTTTTTTTTTTTTTTTTTTTGGGGGGGGGGGGGGGTTTAGGGTTGTCATTTGCTGCTTTCAAACATGGGGCTTTCCATTTTAATACAGGATTCAAATGCCTTGCTATCTGTTACATTATTCTACACAATGACATTTATTTTATTTGACACTTTGGTACTGCACTGTCAGTAAAATCATCTTGTGTGTTTTGAATCCCCATCACTTTAAGGGGTACACAATCTTCCCACTCAAACATAGTTTTTCATATTTGCAGTTCAGTCAGTTTTTCATGGACAATTTCTGTCAAGAGTAGATGGAGTGATTAGAAACAAATCCAGTGTGATACCTTATTCTTTGAAAGCTGTATACAGGGTTTACATAGTAGCTTTGCCTCATTTGTCTTTTCCTTTTTTGTCCTTTTCTTTCTGATGTACTGTCATTCCAGTTAAGAATAATCCTCACTCAAAATTCATAGATAGACTAAATAAGGAAGAAAGATGTATTGCTTTTTGCTTGTCTGACCTGATCTTGGTGTTGGTGAACAATAGATGTAGCTCTTGTGTGGTTGTACTTGTATAAGTGCATGGTAGTGTATGTTAGAATACAGAACAGGGAAACTGGTGGGGCGAGATTCATCATGACCTGTTCTGTGGTCAGTTCTCTCTGTCTGTGCCACTGGGAGCCACTTTCACCCCAAAAGCCCAATGACCGCAATCATAAATGTTATCAGACACCACTTCACAAATAAATGTGTGGAGTGTAACAAAAAAACATCTAAATTAATTCATCATCTTGGTCTTGCAAGGTCCTGTTTGTCCATTCAGGAGAGGGATCCCGGCAGCTTTGTGCTATCAGCGAGCCACTAATTGATTTTCAAGGATGACAAACGATGTGGCGGGCAGCGGTTCTGAGGTAATTCTGAGTCAGGAATAGGGGAGTACAGCAGGGCTTGCGCAGGGTCCTGACTTCTCTTAAATGCTTATCTCTCACAAGTACAGTCTGTTCCACTTGACTTAAATTTATACTGATCTTTTCTTTATGCCCTGAAAAAATGGCAGATAAGAAACATAAGTGTTCTTGATATTGTGTTTTGTCATATCTAGCTGCAAAAGATTGAAATCCTGAGAAACAATTTTCTGTCGAAATGAAAGAGCGTGGCCTTGTGAACCCTGGAGGAAAATAACAACGCTATTCCAGGCAGAATATGAAACACAGAAGCACAGAATAAGTAAAATAGACAAGTGCAGCCTCCATGTCACTTTTCCATTTGCTGCCTTTAAGGGGTAACATTTCAAAATTCTCTGGTTAAAAAAATAGAGACATTGTCGTTATCTTTCTCTATCTATGCACTGAATACCAAACCAAGACTATGCGAGAGAGCAATGTAGAAGACTGCACACTCGCTCTAGGTTACTTTTCTTAACTCTGCACTGCACCATGTCAGTCTGTATGTGTCATTTTGGCACTGCATTTCAGGAAAGCACTTCCTGTTTCCTTCAGTAGGATATGAGAAAATAATATAAAATAATGAGATGAGTGTCACAAAAGCAATTAACATGCCCTGAATATTAGAGTTCACCACTGGATGATGACAACTGCATCATTATCAAAAGCATTACAGAGCAATATGGGTCTTGGCTGCTTCAGGGAGGCATTAAAATCAAATTAGAGAATTATACTGGTGCATGCCATTGCTGTGGCCTAAATGAGGAGATGCTCTCCAAGCCATTGATATCTGGCGATTAGTGCCTGACTCTAAGGTCTTTAAATGCCACAAGACAAAGTTGAGTGGCATGAATTCATTTCATGAAAAGGTCATGAGGTGCCAAAAATATGTTGATTTGAATGGAATTACCATTTAAACCACAAAACACATTTAGGCAAGCTGATTTCCATCTCCCCCTGCTTACCGGGGCCTGTCATAAATCATTAAAAAGGAACAATAAGCTTCTCTGGAGCAGAAAAGTCATTCAACATGCTGTAGCTCAAATTGAAATTTGCTCTTTAAAAATATTTAAAGACATCATAACACTAAGAAATGCCAGGACCTTATCACTGGCAATGTTCGTAAACACTTGCTAACTTCACCTCCAAAAGGGCAAAAACCAAAAGCATTTGTTATTATCTCTTGCGCCCCACTTTGGAGTTACTGAAAACTACACTTGTTTGCTATCAAACATTTTTCATAATCAAAGATTTTGGCTTATTTGATCAAAACAGGACACTTGACCTCTCAATGCCAATTTGTCAACAGATCCATCAGTCTTGTCACATTTGCGTGCTATCATCCTCTGTTCGTCTTTAAGCTCTCCATGCTGTTCCTATTCTGACTTTGACCCTCATTATACCTTCTGCTATGTTAGAACTGGTTCCCTCATTGATACTATTGACAAACCCAATTTGTTTTTTTTTACGGGTTTCCTGGGGGGGAAAAAAACTACACAAAATTTACACTACATTCAAACTCATATATCTGAAACATTGATTCATTCTGTGATGCTATTTGAGATATTGCATTAGAAACCAATGTAACAGAACAGTATTACCTGGATTCTTCAGTATTAAAGGATTCTTACGTGTTCAGTAATTATGCCAATTACCCAGCTCTGCTGTAAAGCAAGTGTGCCATCTAATGCCTTTAGAACTAGCTCATTGAACCCTGTGACCTTTTTCATGGGTAAAATACACTATGCATCTACGCATGGAGATATACTGCCCATAAACTCGTACGCTGCCTGCATGCTGTAGCGTGTGGCTGGTGTTGGTGCTGGCTAGCACACATCCCTGGCACTATCTCATGTGGAAATCATACGAAGCATCCTGCAGGCTCCAGCCTCATTTTATGGCTTCATCTATTACCACTCTGTCATTGTTAATTGTCTTCTTTTTACCTCCGCAGGATTCTCCAAATTGGCCCTATCGAATGTGACAGGAGGAAGAGCATTAAGCATCTGACAAGATGATATCTAAGTTCAATTTCCTCCCCCTGCGCTGATATATACCTGCAGCACATCATTTTCCTTTCTGTCATAAAGAGCGCAATAAATCAGCGGTGCTTATGGAGGCACGGCAGAAAACAGGGCCTCTGGATTTGTGTCCCCAGCTCTGCCTATTAGGAAGCCATTACTGCCACGTTCTGCTCCTTCAAACAAAAATGATCAAACCTAATGCCGCAGAGATTAGAGAGATTAAGAGAGAGAGAGCAGGTAGGGCTTTTATAACACAGGCATCCTCTCTAAACAATCTGTGCTAAACTCAGGGAAAAAAAAAATCAAAAACAAAACACAGCTTCCCCTCCTCCTCTCGTTGACACCATTATCCATCTGTTTGGCTGAAATTGCTGTATCATGGTATAAATCTGAGATACAAGTGTCACATCCTCTAAAATAAAAGGGAACATTAACTGCTCTATCTTCCTGAGGCCCTGGGAGCCGCTGGCTATAAGCTCACTCAAGTGTGGTGGCAGTTATACTGTGTTTTACTAGACTGCAGACAATTATCCTTTGCTCCTCTTTCCTCTGAAGACAAACTGCCAGGGCTTCAGCTGGAATGATTTCAAATAGATTTTCCAAAATGTCTGTTGCTTGATTGCTTCCATACATTATTTCTCTTAAATGGATAGAGAGTGGGGGAAAGAAAGCATATCCACAAATCAATCACAATAACCCTTAGCTCATAGAAATAAGGAAAGTATCAAATCATCAGATCCCTGTGTGTGTGTGTGTGTGTTTGCATCTTAAATCATAAGAAATGGTACATCTCAGTTTGCCCTTACATTCTTTTCTATGATTACAGGATCTTAATTTGGGACACTTCTGCAGTGCCAGTAATGAAATATGTTGCTCTCTTTCACTGTACCCACTATGTCCAGTTTCTTAGAGCAACAGGGACAATCCACACAGCTTTTAAGAATATCTTTACCATTCTCTTTATGACATTATTTCTGTAAATTATTTATGCTAATCCCAAATGTTATCTGTATATTTGGGAGTAATTTACTTTGGCAATATGAAGCCACTGGGCAATATTAATTATATTTTGACTAAATTGGTAACTGTTGTAGAGATAATAATGTAAGCTCAGGTAAGTAACAGCTTTTTTGGAATATTTTGAAACTTGACCCACAGCTTGCCACTGTAAACTATTTTGATCCTTTATTTCTTATATATGTTTAACATAACTTTATTCATTTTGGAATTTAACTAGGAAATTACATACTTCAAGATTACTCCTATGATTATGCAGTCTGACAAAATTAAACCTATTGTTTATCTAAATAAGGCTATAGCAAGAATAACAATCTGACTGTTCAGTAGTCTTTCCTTGTTTTGGTTCATATATCAACAACAAAAATAGTCCAGGCTCCTGCCCTCGCTTGAGAGTGTGGCACAAACAGTAGTGTGAGTAAGACTCTGTTCTAGGATTTCAGTCACACACACACACACATGCAGACAGGCAGTGATGGTGGTGAATACCAAGCCTCACAATAACTCTCTATCCTAAACACAGAGAGACGATTACAGCACTGAACTCCGATTCAGCATTACAGTCATACACATTTATTACATTGACTTTGGCCGCCTAATACAACCAAGCATGACTCCATCCATCTCCGTTTTGTGGTGGATGGATTTTTGAGATGACATAAACATATGCAAAGGAAAAAAGTGTCACAAATGTGCAAAAATTGTGCTGAATTGTTACAACAGCTAAATTAAAGTACTGCTTGACTGGTTTTCATCACCTAAATGTAAGGATTACGTCTTCTCATGGCTCTTCGTCAAACGTTTGATGCCCCCTGTGTTTCTGCCATCACTCTGCTTTGAATGTGCGCCCGTAAAGAAATGAAATAATAATCTTTATTAATTAGAGGAGCAGGTATTGCTGGCATAAGGCTAAAACGAGCTGAGGGAGGGACATCATTGACAGTTAAAAGACCATACAGGGCTGTACTTGCAGCTGAAGGAGTGAGCACCTGTCTTGAATATCACCATATTGATCTGTTTTCAATTAAGGCTTGCATCTACATATTCACCTTAATATTCTGAGTAGATAAGCATTCTGTAAAACCTTAGCACACATCCAAGGAAGTATCCATCAGTTTTCTGCACACATCAGCATGTAGTGGACCATTTGTAGGCAAGAGAGGTTCCCTTGGCACAGGAAAGCTTTTGGTAGAGTTATAAAGATAAGGGAAAAAAACAATCCAGTGTTTTGTGAAGTATTATAATACTGAAGTCTTATTTATCTTCATATCAATATGTTGTTATTACATCTGTAGCATACTGTTGGGCCCAGAAACAATAGAGCAGCATTAAATAAGGAAAACGTATAGGCCCTTGGCCATAGTGTGCTGGGTTTTGGTTTTGAGCCATTATTCTGTGTTTTTTTCCACAGACAAAAAATGCCGTTGTGTCTGAAAGCACTCTCTAAGTCATCATTATTGCTGCACTGGGCATGGGCCGCTGCTCTGGGCGGTGAGGGAGCTGATGATGTGAGACCGCAGTACAACTGCACAATGTTGTGCTCATTTCACCTCTTATACGATCTGTTATCCACAAGGCCGGAGCTCAGGTAACCAGCGTCCAGTAAAACACCTCAGCTCTGTTTGTCCTGTCCTTGACTCCTAATGTGGCAGCACTGAGACTCATCCACACTGTAAAAATGAGCGAACTGGTCAAAAGACACAATGGAAGTCTAAAATGCTCACTTTTATTGGGAAATAAACACCTCCCCTGGGCATATCTGTGTGACATTATGAGAAATACATGGCACTGGAAGTTATTTCCCAGTAGTTATAGTTCATTATAAATTACAACGGTTGTATAGTTGCTGCAATGGAAGAAGCATATGCCACTCATAGATCTAATTAGCTCGATAATCCTTCAGTGGGCGCAGGCTAAACACTCTAGTCCTGGAGGATGTAAACATTCACCACTGTTACACTAATGGCAGGGAATATTCGCCAGGTAGTCCTTTCTTGTGCAGACAAATTCCCCATGGCCAGGCATAATTAATAGCTTTACAGTCTACAAGGCCATAATGCTCATCAGTTATTAATTAGAAATTCGTTTTACTGAATAAATAACGCTGATGATTGATGATGAAACTTGTAATTGGGCTCTGAGAGTGATTCTCATGGGGAAAGCATCACAGGGAAATAAAATCACTGTTACAGAAACAACATACTAGAATAGGAGCCTGCACTGTTATGTTTACAGAAAGTGAACCTCAGATAGGTAACATGGTTTGAACATAGATGCATCAGAGATCTGTTTTTGCACTCACAGAAAGAGTGAAAGGAAACAGAATGTCTACTTAAAACCAGAAAAGAATCTACAGAAAAAGTATCAGTAAAACCGCAAGTTGTACCCTGGACTGTGTTGGTGTCCACTAGCAAAAACCAACTCCTAACTGAAAAAGTGGAAATAAAAAGCAGAAGAACAAGATAAAAAGTGTTAGATGAACCATAGCGTTCTAACTAACTTTAATTTTCACTAAATTAGGCATGTTTGGTAAACTCAGTATACTAATGTATACTGTAAGTCAGCCACTTTTGCATGTAATACAGTACAAGGTAAACATTTTAATTTTAATGGCATATTGTTTAGCTTGATTTTTCTTTACCATCTGGTCAGTGCATCCAGAGTATTTGTAACAAAGACATAGACATGGTTTATCAAGGCAGGCAATTCAGCCAGGACTGTTGAGACTTATTCAAGTGTAGTCATTAAAAGTTTAATATAACTTAAAAGAAGATGTTGTGTATTCAGCAAATAAAATGCATTAATTCTAAAGAGTATTAATACATTAAGACTTAGTAAGAATATTCTGTTTCTTCATTTGGATCACAACAGAGAGAGGTCTAAAATGTGAATACATGAACCTGGCTGCCTCTGAATCAAAAAGGCAGAAAAAAGTTACTTTAGAATAGAGACAGTGGTCAGTGAGACATAGATCTATTAAAGGAAATGAAACAAAGTACACAATTTTTCACTTACCCAAGGTGTAGTCAGTCAACCAAGATGCTGGTGTCCAAATTTTGCTTCTTTAGATCAGAAATGGAGCTGCAAGGCTAATGTTGTTAACAAACAGTAGACGTCAGTAGTCACGCAAATATTTCTTCACAAAAACATCCCCTAAATAGGCTCTGGGTACCTGAGACCCTAGTAAAGACTAAGCGGTTACAGAAAATGAATGAATGAATAAATGAATTAATATCCCCTAAACTTCTTTTAAACTGCATCCAGCTCTTCATTAAGGTAGTGGCGACATACTGATGTGTTTTAAGAGACAGTATGACTTACTCTGAGCTATCAAATGAACAAAACTTCACCATGTAGCAGAACAACACATCACTTTTTTTAAACAGTAGGGTCTGTTTTCACAAACCACCTCAGATGTAGGAGTGCCGATCTAGAATCAGTTTGTGTGCTATTAACCATCAGATTTATGGGAGAATCTGATTCTCTCCAGCCCTGATATGGTCTAAAACAGCTGCCTGTAGCGGTAAGGTTCGGTTCTTCGTAAGGCATACTGTGTCCTAAACCACATCCTTAAGTCTGTGCCACCTTAATGAAGAGCTGGAACTGGGCTGCAAGAAGGTTTGGGGTGTTTATTTTTGGAAGTGATTGTTGACTTACAGTGTGTTTTAGCAATGTTAGCCGCATAGCTAAAGTTTAGACACCAAACATGCCTTGATTGAATGACTACATTTGGGGTAAGTGGAAAGCATTAATTTATGCCTCTGTACGAATTCAACAATTGAAGGGAAAGTGCGATCACGGTCTTCTGTAATCTGAATGACAGTCCTTTAAAAAATACCAAGGAAGCACAGTGATGAAAACCTCAGCTACCTTGAAGAAGCCTTTGTGACAAGAAAGACAAGAGATCCTAAGGTTGTGTGGGGCTAATCTAATTCCAGTGCATGAACTAGTCTGCTCCTACTGTGATTTTATCTTCATGCATTTCACATCAATATTTGCAACAAAAGACTGCAGTGACAACAATAGCATCACGGTAGTGCTGTATAGTTAATCGCAGAAACTGCATGGTTGCTAAGTTACTGACTCTCCTGAGACTATGCACTACACAGCGCAGTCTTTTTAAATGACGGAGGGGAACGGTGAAAACTCCAGCCTTCTGTGGCTCACTATTGATTTTACACAGAAGATCCAAGCACTCATGATAGGCTTTTGATATATTTTCCTGCTGTAGTGGGTCCCTTAGAGCATTGCAAGAAAAATATCTGTCAATATGCTCCTATTATGATCTCTTGATCTGTGGCCATAAAAACCTTAAGCGGCGGCCCTTATTGCAAAATAATGGGTTGAACTATTCAATATCAAGTGCTGCTGCGATTTAAGATTTTTCAAAGTATTGTTTTGTCAGAAAGCAGAATAACCCTCTGCAGCCTTTCTCAGAATGCTCAGGGCCTAATTAGTTTGATTGACTTGCAGGAGAGGGGGATCAGCTGTGACATCACAGTCTTCAGTAATAAATACCGGCTGATGGGCTGGTCTCATCCTGGCGGTCATCACCACCTCCCTCACCTGTCACACTCAGCCGCCTGCATCAGCCCCCTACAGACTGCTGCATAGCACTCGCTGCCCTATTAGCAATTTATAATGGTGATCAAGAAGTAGTCAACAGCGAATCAAGACAACTGTCTCCCCTCAGCACTAATTGGGCTGTGTTCTTTTCTGATAAATGGCTCGTGACTAGCGTGAGGTCCCTTGGATTTCACAGCTTCTAATGGCCCACAGTAACTAGATTTACTAACAGATATCGGGTCAAGCCACAGAGATGGGGTGCAAAAAATGTTAATTAATATCAATAATGGCCAATTATTAGTTTGACAGAAGGATCTGAGCTAAGAGTGTGCTCTAATGACTCTGAGCTAAGTTGAAGGGAAACACTGGCAAATTAGCATAACAGTGTATGCACACTCCATGGAGGTGCCTAGCAAACATCTGCTGTGTTAGAAATTCAAATCCGCTCCCTGTTAGTGGTGCTGGATGTAGTCGCATAATCAGCCATTCTTCCTCGGCCATTTTGACGGCACTAACAATGCCCTGGTGACCGGTCGGCCCCTCCCCTCTGGGCCCTCCAATCAAGAGTGGTCTCATGCAGACCCCACCGTAACCGTAACAACGGCGGAGTTAAAGAGCACTTCAGGGACTGGCTTTGTGTCACAGACACTAATCCTCTTCTACCATTACGCTGCCTTTATTGGAACTAACACTTACACAGACAGGCTTTAATCAAATTTAAACATGTGTTTGGAGGATGAATAGGAGTGTAAATGACATATTAATTGACACCCTTATCCTATATTTGTTCAGTCTTGCTCTTTGCTGAACACAGAGTTTTGTCTTGTTTGGTGTAATTAATCATAAAAGCCAGATTATTTCAAATTATCCAGGAAACCGTGGTCAAATATACAAAAGTTAAATTGTTCAATAGCACTGGTACTCTTCATATTTAATTACCGCTTCAGCAAACCACAGAGGGCCAAGCACAGAATGTAAATATCCTATCCCCAATACTGTCCGATATATTTCCAAGCTTTTGGCCGCTACTCTAAAATCAACATTTTACCCACCAACTTAAATAATATGCCTGATTTAAGGCCGTCTGGTTAATCTATTGTAGCATGGCAGCAGCGTGACCGTATTGACCAAATTGGACCATATGACAAGCGGTGTACATGTCAGAGTCCAGGAGGAGTAGTAGGTCCCAGAGGGGCAGCTTTTGAGGGCCGAAAGCCCAGCCCAGCTGTAGGAAACCTGCTCTCCTACGCAATCACACACGGCTGCGCTCAGTGGAGAAAAGTGGTGGGCAAGCATAGGTCCTGCCTGATATACTGCAAAGAATGTGTGTTCATTCTGAATGGAGGTCAAACTGAAATCATCATATTTTATCTCAACAGACATCTAAATAATAGCTAATTTAATCCCTCCAGTGCATTTTCAATGTGAAGAAATGTACTTATTAATTGATAATAAACAGTAAATTCATGTTTAAAAAAACCCTTCAAATGGAGAAGGATATTTGAATGGATCAATATATTTCATTCTACCAGTTTCCCTCCACCAAATGCATTGCATATTTCAGTTTATTGTGCTTCTCTAAGCCAATGAAATTCTGTATTTCACACTTCAATGTTCCATGTGAAGCGGCTGCTTAGGCTGTGGAAGTACTTTCCATTTATTTGCCTACTGCAAGAAAATATAAGATATATACAACAGCCAGGAACTCTCTGTTTTTGCAATTCGGGACATGGAAGAGAAAATATTGCAATACTTTTAAATGACTTTTCTATTTTTATTTGTTATGGTATGGGGTTTAATCCGGTATGAGAAACATAGCTGCCAGACATACCACTTCCCTAAAAGACCTACAGGCTATAAAGCAAATCACTGTCTTGCAAACATGATCCCGTTTTGGAACATTCTGACCCCATAATTTTATTTATTTTAATATTATGAGCATGTAATAGTTTTGTCCAGTAAATCACTAAACAAATCAAAAATCTATTACTAATGCAGCTGTTGATAGAAGGCTGTTCTTCATGGTGATATGTCCATAGCGATTTCCCTCTACTGTAGCAATTTTAAGATAATAGCTGTCTAATATTAATATTACATACAAGCTTCCAGTTCACTTGTTCCTTCACCTTTTTTTCTTCTCTGTGAACCTGGTTTGCCATTTAGGCTGTGTAATTACTGTGGGAGAGGAACAGATCTAAGGCAGACTGAATGTCCTCTTGCTGTAGCAGAGCGTGAGGTCATGCTGGATGTCTGAGGTCTCAGCCTGTATTATCAGATCACTATCATCTTCTCTGCCTGTAACAGTGTGTTCAGCTGCCACTGTGACTTACGCACACGCATTTGTGTGACCTTCTCTTGAACACCCTCTGCGTGTAGTGTGCAGAGGTGGTGTGTCATGTCTGAGCAGGGCCAGGAGGTCCCCGTGGTTGGAGTGTCCTGGTCTCAGCTCCACACAGCAGGGGAGGGCTGCTCCACCAAATGGACAACCAGCAGTTCCCCTGGAGGGCAAATCTGACAATGCATATCTGCATATCTAACACTACTCTTTATGCAATATGAAACCCTGTGACACAAGGGGGCTCATGAAGCATTGTATGCACAGCATTTCGAATGGTGCTGAAACATCTGAGGTGAAATTGGTTATGGAAAATGGTGAAGCTTAGTTGGAAATACATAGTTGGAAAATATATGTTTGGAGGAAAGCAATTAGGCTTAAATACAATAATACTCAAAAGAAATATACAAATGCACCTATCAGAGTGTTAATCATCTGGTAATGACCTTTTTGTAGTGATGGAAACAGGAAAACATCTGAGGTGAAGTTGGTTATGGAGAATGGTGAAGCCTAGTTGGAAATATATAGTTGGAAAATATATGTATAGTTGGAAAATATGTTTTGAGGAAAGCAATTAGGCTTAACTACAAGGCTTAACTACAATAATACTAAAAAAAATATACAAATGCACCTATCTGGGTGTGAATCATTGGGGAGTGACTTTTGTGTAGTGATGGAAACAGGAAAACATTGCTCATCTAGCAGACTTGGCTAAAAAAAAATTGCCTTATTCAGTGAGACAAAACAGACTTGGGGATGTTACCGTGGCCAACGGAAAAGTTTAACTTCTCAGCTGGCATCCTGATCTCACACTGTTGAGGTAAAGACTGTTTGTATCCTGTTTTGCCCTCTGTCTACACCGTGTACTGCAATGCTAGCCGTGAGAAGCACACCTGTACTCCATTAGCCTAGTTTATCTAATCCCATATCAAGTGTAAGAGAAAGAAGCTACTACGGGACTGGACGGAGTTGTTGATCTGCAGGGAAACATCGGTACTTGATAACACTGCCTTTTAGAAATTTGCTGAGTGACCTGTATATCTTTTCGCCTCCACCTAACAGTGTAAATCATATAACTTCAGAACTTCCTTCACTAACCGGTCTGTCTGAAGATCACAGCAGTGATCCATAACGCAGGCAGCATTCTTTTATTTTTAATATTTCTTTTATTATCACCCTGAAACAGGCGTCCGCTTGCAACTTGCCTAAATTCCTTTTTTCAGAAATTGGCCAGTAACCTTAACTTTGCTGTGCAGCTTTTTTTCCAGACTCTTTTTAAGTTTTAGAAATTCGAGTCAAAACCGCAGATATAGTGGTAGATATCCAAAACATATTAAGTAAACAAAAAACACTTGGCACCCATTCACATTCAGGTTTACTGGTGACTGCTATTGTTCAGGGTCTAAATAAGAATGAAGGGATGAAAAAATGAAAAGAGCATTTCCTCTTCTGTTTTTATAAACATGTAAAGCCTGCTGAGGTGTGAAGTGTGGCTTAGGCAGGCTGATTACTTTCTGAATTACCAGTGCTATGTTTATTTGTTTTGGTTGTGTTGTTTTTTAAATCATATCTTTTCTGTTTCATCCCTTTGCCTACATGTGACCTAAAAGATACCTGACAAGGATAGTACTGTAGGATTGTGTTTATACGACTACTACTACTGCTAATAATAATAGTAACAACAACAACAATAATACAATGTGAATAATAATAATCATAATAATTGTAGTAATTGGCTTATTTATTTTTTTATTTGCTATTATTACCGTCATTTATCATTTATAATAAAGCCCCATTCTGTATATTTAAACGAACATCATAAGGTATTTGAGTGTAGTGGACTGTAGTGTGTAATTAATGTAAAGTAAGTACACTCAGCTGTGTCAGGTGAAGGCAATCCCAGTTTCCTCAGCTGAAAGACATCAAAATCCAGATTACTATTCACCAAGTTTAAGCTAAATCAATGCTCATTAGAAACAGAGGCCTGTTTATTTTCATTATGGTGTGAATAAGGTTAAATGTTTTTGTTGTCTAAAGGACTGTCTCAAATCTCCCCTCTTGTTTCACACTAAGTCTTTTTTCACCAGCAGCTTAACTGGAAAAAAAACCCAATAAGACAGCATATGTTTTATGCACATTGTTGCATTGCACAGCGTCTCTGTTGAGTGGCGACACCGTGTGTGTGTGTGCGTAGATGACTGCATATGGGTTGTGTTTGCCACTGTTTTCTCTGGCCTCGTGTGTATAAATTTACTGACTGCTTCTCCGTTTCTCTTTTTTAATTCACTGCAGTCGGGTTGTTCTGTAGCGCCTCCTCTCTGGTCCCCTGAACAATCGGAGTGGAGACAATAGCTCTGCGATGATGGAGCCGTACAGCAGCCATCTGCAGCAGCAGCTGCTGCGCTGCATCTGCACAATATGCTGCAGCGCCCAGCCCCAGTAATCTGCATAATAAGGAGAGGGCTTATCCCAGTCTAGTTAATAATCACAAGCAATCGATGCACTTCATTCCCTTACTGTAGCTGGATAAAAAGCCGCACACACATACACACACACACACGTAGCTACACACATATTCACATACCTGTACACACACACACAAGAACCTTGTGTATTCTGAAGCATACAGAGTGTGATATCTACACACACTCTCCTGAGAAGTTTCAGTATGCTTGCTGTATCCCACAGACAGCTAGAGGTCATGCGGTGTAATGCAGAGATGTTGATTTTGCCCGAAGCTACAGATTTACAGCGCGCTCAATTTCATCTTTTTATGAATACCATAATTAGGACACTCTGGGTCCTGATACTGCAGCTTTGTGCCTGCGTGGAGTGAAAGGTATAATGGGGTGCAGCGGTGCTCTGGTGCTGTCTGAAGTCTAAAGGGCAGGGGATGGGACAGGAGGCAAAAACACTCTGTGAACAGATGAGACTGTGAGCTTTTTGACTGAGGGAGCTTTTTCTCACACCCACAATCAATATAGTCTGGTAAACCAAATTACAAGTCTGCTTTAGTAAAACAGAGATATTGATATTGTGGCCTCATGCCTTTAAGCTTGTTGATCATATCATAAATATCAATGCTGGATTCATACATCTCGCTTGAGGTAGTGTTAAAATAAATGTAAAGATTGCAGTGGGTCGTGTGTCATAGCAGAGTAGGTAATGAGAGATATGCTAAAATCCTGATTTATAGGCTGCTGTTCTATGCTGTAAAAGAAGTTGTTTGTCTGTTTAATCTTAACAAACATTTCAATGTGGTAACAAGCTATCTAATCAAAAACACTCTACTTTTTACATTGGACAGTAAACGACTGCAGTAATTTAAGTCATAATTACAGTAATGTATTGTTTTCTTTTATTAAAGTATGGTGTTGCATTTTGCAAGGAATTCTGGGTGATGTCCCACAGTTTACTGTATAATTTACAGTACGTACCGGTAAAATTAAAATATTCCAACATTCCCTGAAATATCCATTAAAGCATATAGGAAAATGTAAATCATTGTTTTAAACTCTACAACAATAGTATAAAATATGTATGATTTCATGAAAAGTTGAATGCGTGTGCAGGGTTTAAAATGCTTTTAATGCAATAGAAAAGTGACAAAATTTTAGATTAGTATGGCTTTGATGGTCTGTTTAAGAGGTGGAGTCAGCAAATTGGTACATTGTTGTTGTGGGTAACACTTTAGTCGTCTACATGTCAACATGTGGAGTATAGTTATCTGTGACCTCACAAGTCTCGGTCAGTGGTGGGAGTCTCTCTGGTTGGTGGGCCCAGGTAACATTCAGAACACAGTTAGAAAACCTCTTTATAAGGGGACATGGAGAAAATACCTTTGCGATTTTGCCTGAATCACATTGTTCCTCACTGGTTGGGTTTTTTTAAATGTAATTCTTCAGTGAATATATTTCATAGAGTGCATGTGACAAGTGGGTCTGCTATACTCCATTCACTGATTTAATAATAAACAAGCATTTATGGTGTTTCTTACAAAAATTGCATGATTTTTAATTTACGTTAGAGTTTTAAAAGTATTTTTCTAAGGAAGTAATGTGGAGAAACCTAATCCAAAAAAGTGCATTTACATCCCTACTCTTCCCGTGTTCTTGCGTTCAATAGGGTACTGGCATCTGACCCTTTCACACCAGTAAGTATTATTTGTTGTAATTTCTATTATATGTCTCACTTTAGTTTGCAGTTTCGGTACTCATTATCTGTAAAACATATCCGGTATTACTGTAGATATACAGGATCATAGCGTGTGTTTACAACAGCTATTGTGATTTTTGATCCTGTAAAATTTCATTGGATTTGTGTATTTAGCATTGTGTATTTGCTGGCAACTAAGCTGACAGTCACTTACTGTAAAATTTTCATAGTACACAGCTTAACTTTGCACAATAAGGCTCTTGTTATATTTACTCATAGGCCCCACCGTTAAACACATTTCTGTGTATTTGTGATGTTCTTGCAACTCCACGCGACTCTGCTGTGGCACTGTACCTCATCATCTGTGGCATGATTTAAGGGATAGATGAAACACCTGCTTGGCTCACAGTCACAGAGACTGAGTTCTGCTCTCAGCTTCATCAAACATGCACCTTCATTTGCATAATTACAAAGAGCAACCAAATGACTTCTGGGTTTTACCTCATTAAGACTGAACCGCAGCTTCTACCCAAACAGCTATTATTACACGGAAATGGCTTTTTAACAATGCATAGATAGAATTATGTCTTATACATGTTTTTAATTATTAGTAATTGGTGTATTTGTTATAGAACCGCATAGTGTTATATTTGATTTGCTTAGGCAGTCAATTAAACGCTACAAACAAAGTTTAAGATTGGCATTTTTTGTCAAGCTAGTTTAATGACTTAGGGTACTGCTTTTGATCACAAAGGCACAGTTATTCTCTTGTACTAGGAGTAATTTCCTCCCATGCATGGAGATGCAGTAATGTTGAGTTGCTAAATGTGTGGCATTGTGTGAAATTAATAAATACCTTTGGGTAAAGGGACCATTAATATATTCCACTTTTTCTCCTTTAATTTAAGCCAGTGTATTAAAGTGGATAATGAACTCTTAGCAGACACTAAATTGATGGAGTGGGAAGTGTGCAATAATATTGATCAGTACCACTCTCCCCTTGGAACTCCCTTGTTAAGTAGCATATACTTATTGAATATAAACAATTTCATGTATTGTGTGTTATTAAAATGGCGATGTGGGTGTGTTTCGCTCTGAACCTGGCATAGTATTCATACCCTATAATATCACATTAAAGAACACCAACCAACTTAAGTAATAATGTCTTCTATTATATGAGAAATTTGCTGCTGTGTTTCAAATGCATTGCTGTGGTTTGTTAATTTTCATTTGTGGAAATGTTCTTACTCACACAGGGGTGCTTTAAGAATTTTGGGATGATTTGCAATGTTATAGAAACTCGCTATTATTATACAGCCTATGTCTTTCTGATACAGTATATCAGTATTTTTCTGTCACATCCTTATTTAGGATCAGCATGAGTGCTAAAGCTATGAGTGGAACGCTCTGAAAATATAATGTTTACATTTAAGGATCACAGTTAAAAAGCCACGTTTGCGGATTGTTTGTGGAAACCTACGAAAATGTAACCATAGTCTGACAAATGAACTTAAAGGGAGTCTGAAAAGAAACCTTTGCTTCTGGTAAGAGTTTCCAGTGCACAATCTCTGCTGATTTAGTCCGAGACTGGGTTTATTCTTTGTCATGAAAACTGCCCATTGACCCACTTTTCTTGAGAAGTTACCAAAACCACTATTTTAAAGTGTGTGGTTGCTTTCTTTCTAGACAATTTGGAACTCATGAGTCTTAATCACATTCTGAAACTGTTAGCTGAGAAGGAATAAATTAATACTAGATTAATATTTTTTCATGTAAATGATCTAATGTGACCACGAAAATAATAATAAAAAACTGATCATCCTTTCTGAAAGTAGGAGAAAAAAACAGCAGATTTAGAAAAACATAGGGGTAAATTAACTGCCTAAGGTATATAGTAAATAGCAACTGATTAGATGTCAGCCCATAATGCATTTGTCTTGTTCATTTATTCAGTTTCTGTAACTGCTTAATCCTTACTAGGGTCGAGGGTATGCAGAGCCTATCCCGGGGCCAACGGGCACAAGGCAGGGACTCACCCTGGGCGGGGAGCCAGCCCACCTCAGGGCACACACACACACAACATTCGTATTTGTCTTATTAATCTGATTTTTTTAACAATTTCTTTTTTTTTCCCCCTCTTTAAAACGTTTTTTTTGTTGTTGTTTTTTTTCCCGCAAACAATGAATTGATAATAATCACTTCAGGTGACCCTTTTGTTTTGTCAAACTGAAATATGATGATGCCTATAATATGTTGTGAAGGAAAGTTGATTTTGTTTAACCGCAAAGAATAAAGATTTTCTGCTGAGTTTGACCAGTGCAAAATTTATCCAAACTAAAATGATCCACATGTAAAGGCTACACTGATTTAAAGGAAGGCCTTTAGTACGAGTTTGCAGTTTCCTGACTTGAGAGTTTGAGTTCCCAGTAGGAGTGATGAGAGGTGTGTATGGCAGGTGCACTGGTCTCCAGGCGATGCGCTCGGTAACAGTGGAGATGTGCAGGTGTGACGTGTTGCAGTGGCAGTCAGAGCCAGGTGTTTATTGAGATATCAGAATGCGTCAGGGTGAGAGGAATGCACTTGTCAGCTGGGGTTTAGATCTGTCACTCTCTCTAAAATACATTACAAAGACAACAAGACAACATGATGGCATGGGAAACACCTGTAGAGACACGTAAACCTGTGATCCCTCCTTATTATTCCAATGTGATTTGAGTATCATTGTGATTGAAACTGCCTCACCAGCCTATATTTCACAAACATTTTTTTTTTGGTTGTATCTAGGACTGCACAATATATTGTCTGTTAGTCAATATTGGGATATTGGTCTCTGCAATACTAGTATTGCAGAAGGCTGCAATATGCAAATGGGCCTCTAACCAATCACAAAATAACTTAGCTGCTAATCACAACTCCAAGTGAGTTTTACTGGGTGTTTTGATGAATTCAGGTATCTTATCCAACAAAAGATAAACTATTTTGGCCAAACCCTGAACTTAAAGACATTGATTCACCAAGATGTTTTTTAAGATCCCACATTCTACAGTTTCCTTCTCTTTATTTATTTATTTTTTCATTATGTTTGTGTGGGTTTTGGTACCAAAAATATAATTCAAAATACATTCTTGCAAGAATTTGACAGGCTGTTTTTGTTACTGTGGCTTTAAGACTGAAATATGTTAATGAACTTTTTTCTGATTGGCCGCTGCATTGCAGCTCATTCTAAAGGCTACACAGGCCTAAAACACTCAGCAATAGTGAAATATTTAGCTTGAATGGGTGGTCCTGAAGGGATGAGTTGAAAACAAACTGTTTTTGAAAAGGGGCTATTTTAGCAGCTTAGTTTCCATATATGGACCGTTGGATGGGGGAGTTATTGTAAATTTTGAAACTTTAACAATAGTTACATATTTCAATGCTTTGTTATTCTGGAAGAGTGATACTGTGGGTCCTTTAATATACTGGAAGGCATTGCAATCACAATATGTAGCGATATAATTGAGTATTATAACTTTATATATCACATATTTTTATATAGAGTATTAATAATAAAGTCTTTGAGTGAACCTCATAGGCACACCCACAGTCCCAGTTAATATATTGGCATACAGTGGATGTGTGAATGGCACCCAGATTTGCTTTGATTCCTTTGCTGTGGAAGTGTACTTTAACGCATACACGTCTAAGCTAGAGCTATGTTAGGAATGCATTAAACTGTAGGTGAAATGCACTCATACCGTGTCTCATAGCTCAGGTCCATTAGTAGATCTGTAGTTAACTCTCCGTGCAGTTTCCTTTCTGTCACGAGATGCTTGCTCACTGTTATCGTCCTGACTATACTCAACCTAAACTCTGAGAGAAAGGGAGCCAAAGTGTCTCCTGCAGCACATAAAAGGCTGCCAGATTTACAGCAAAGAGTTTTTTTTTTTTATCCTGGACCCCATGTTAGTCTCATCTGATAAACAGGCACTTTAGCTGCAGGCTAAATGGGTCTCTTTGAGGTCCTGATTTTAATGCTGCAAAGGGAGCCATTTTGACTGGCGTTCTCCCTCTGTGATTAGCCAAGCGTGAGTGTAGAATTTGGACTCAGATCTACCTCTTACGAGGTGGAGCACTTCTAAATGAACAGATACATAAGTGATGGTAGTTTTATTCAGAGTTAATAGATGAGGAAAAATGAACTTTTCACAGATGTAAATGATTTTGTGCTCTGAGCCTGCTCCCCTGGTTCCCTCTGAATTAGGGCGAAGCTTAGCCTGAGAACGCAGCTTATTTTCCTGCCTTTTTAAAAAGGAAGCACATCGGGGTATTGGCCCACTGCACGCATTCCTAAGAGATGTGATTAAAGGAAAATTCCTCCATGTTCTACCCTCACGTTTTCAATAATAAATTAGGCACAGATTTCAGATGGCTGGACTTGCCTGTCCAATGGCTTGTCACAGCGCACGCAGAACTGAGACTTCTGGGAAAATTGATCCTCAGCAACAAACTGTCGATTTAATAAAAAAAAAAGAAAGAAAGAAAATTATGGAATGTATCTTATACAACTCTTTGTTTTGCTCCTTGGTAGGCTCCCCTGATGGGATCAGGCCCAGTAGACATGGGGAGTTTTGGATTCCACATTTTTTCATTTGCATGCTTTACGGTCAGAGGCTTTCTCTGTTTTACTTGTGCTTTTGTTAATTTGAACCCATTTACCTAATTTAGGCTGTTTCTGGTAATGTAAGCTATTTGCATTTCTTTTTTAATATGGCTTTAGTATATCATAGTTTATCTACCACTATTGCACCACTTACATACTACTGAAATCTCTTTGGTTTGTACAGTGACGATAAAATATAGAATGTAATGTCATTGAATCTATTTGGTAAAAGCTCTGCTTTGATGACATCTTTGTCAGCATCATTGCTCATTATGGTATAAGTAAAACTTCTTCGGCTCCATCACGATTAGCCACCTAAATATAAATGAGCCTCCAGTAATGGCGGGGAGGGAGAGTGTAAGTAACTGAAGCGATTGTGCTTGCATTTGGATGAAGATAGACTCAAGGTCATATCAGAGGCAGTAAACTGCTTCAGTTGCAGCCCATAAATTTGCCCTCTTTCTGCTGCGCAGTCTATGAAGAAGAGTGAGCTAATTTTAATTTACGACACGCTCAGATTTTTGTTTACACGGCCTCAATGCATGACGGGAAGCTTGCCTGCTTCTATATTAACCAGCGAATTAGGATCTAATGATAGCACTAAACTGCGTTAATAGAGCAAAATTATATGCCATTTACAAAATCAGGTTCACTTTAAGAATACTATCCATTTTATACTTCCGTTTTGCTTTCCTAGTATTGATGTGTAGTTTCTGCTATAGAACCCAATCATTTGATAAAATTATTCCCAGTGTTGTTTCTCAAGACCTTAGAGATTCACTAATTAGAAATATGAAAACAATACCTCGTTAAAGTGACTTAATATACGCCTTCTCATTTACAGCAAATAATTTGATTTAAAACATTTTTTTTTTCAACTTGACTGTTCTTTGTAAATACAAGCATGGCTTTTTGTATTTATTTATTTAAAGAATAAATGCCTCTATTTGTTTAGATATTTTAAGGACTGTTAAGTTAGAGTGTAGACTTCAGTGTATAGCAAAGTCAAAGAGGCAATTTGCTTGAATTGTTGAATTCAGAAGAACTGAATCCCATTCAGGAACCCATAAAGAACCAAAGGGACCTTTTTAAGGATCTTGTTGTTGGTGATGTTTCTTTGCTTTTTACCCACTCCGTGGTGGTTACTGTCCAAATTACATTCTTAAAATAAATTTTACTAAATGGTTCTTGGCATGGATGGTTCAATAAAAACCTTTAAATGATGGTTAATTTTTTTGCAAATATGCTTCAAAATAAGTATTTGTATGACCTTTGTATGAGTTTAATTTTGACTGACATTTCCATTCAGTCAAACTGAGTAGAATCCATACATTGTTGCCACCCAAGAAAAAAGTCTGAATTTTAGTCCTGCTTAATTTGTGTTTGTGTGATGATTATAATTGCACACTTTTTTGTCTCATAGGTATGGTTATTGTACGTCTTGTTCATTTTCCAAGCCTTTTTTAAGATCCTTTATTTTTGTGAGGATTTACACATAAATAGACATTTTTAGGAATGCTATTCATTTACCACAGTTTTTCCTTCCCTAGCGGACAAAAGAATTACATAACAGCACAAAGTTATTTACATAACATTGTCTTATTTTGTTGCAGAAGGAATATATACGTCTCAAGTGGACACATGCACAGCAGAAAACGAGTCCAAATGGATATTAGATCAACCCAACCCTGGTCTTAGTGTTTTCCTGCTCTCACATACCCATTTCAACCCAATGAGGAGTTGTTAATGAACTGTTTAGTTGGACCAGGTATGCTGGGGGGAGGCAAAACACTAAAAGGTGCAGAGCAGGGAGGTCACTTTTTTACTCTTGGTTCCCTTGTATTTTCTTATCAAATTGTATTGTTTTCTCTGTTTTTTTCAGTGTTAAGCATGCTCTGTCCATTTGAATATACTGTGAAAAGTGCTGTACATACACAATTTTATCAGTAATTTTATTGAGAGTTATAATGGCATTGGCTGAGTGTACGGTGTCAATAAATAATGTATTTTAGGTTTTTTTTTTCTGAAGATTTACCCTAAGCCAGGCTTTAATTCTTTTTAAAACCATATTTTCATGTTATGTAAACGGTGTCTGACCAGGAATGGGCAAAAAATATACCATAAGTATATGCATAAAAAAATTTGTAAAACCGCATTTTAGATGAACGTGAGATCAGTAGTTCGCTGATCTCCAGTGCTAATCAGCTGAATAAAAGTCATATGGTGGTGAAATAGATAAAAATATAATTTAAGATCCACTGGTGAGAGCTTAACCAAAAAAATCAGAGCTTTGTTTAATACTAGCATGCTGTTCAACAGTACAAGGTGTGGCAAAATAATGATAAGGCACATATACATTCATGTAAAATTCTATTAAACGCCCAATGGAGAGTGTTAAGAAAATTCAAGAATAGAACATAGTGATTAGATAAAAGAGAGTTCCCTCTTAATTTCCATTTCCCTGGCCAAATAACTGGCATCTCTGCTGCAAACTGTGCTCCTAGAGGGGGCGCGAACAGGGTTATGGCACTGGTGCTCTAATGCTCCACAGTGACAGTTTGAATATTGGAGAAAAGACTGTGGGTACACTGTGCATGTGCACCCATTGTACATTCATTTTCTTTGACCTTATAGAGCAGCTTTGTACTGTATTAGTGACTTTAAAGCATGGTCTGAACGCATGACTACTCCAAGCCGCAATACTTTCATTTTGCTATTTTTAGGCTCAAATTGTCTCTTGTGTGGACTTTTCCTCTATGGTCTCTCTTTTTCTTTAAACTACTCCTCTGCTAGCGAGTCACTCATGGCAGCATTCTTCATAAGAGGGTCATTTGTGTAATAAAGAAGCAACTTGCGAGTTTTCCAGCTCTTAACTTTCAGGCTCTAATTGGCCAAGGGCTCTCCATCAGGCCTGGCAGAGTTAATGTGAGATTTAGAGAGGCTGATGTGGCGTAATCACTGCTGCAGGTTGCCGGCTCTGATTTACCGCTTGCACTGTGCTGCAATAAACGCACAATAAAAGGCATAACAGCCCATGCAAGACGCCAAAATAAGACATTACATGCTGCAGGCTCATAAAGGTTAAAAGGTGAGCTCAAGAACAATCAAGTGAAGCACATATTTTTTCACTCAGCTATAATTCAGCAGGGAAACGCTAGATGATGCTTTGGGGACCTGTTTAATGGTGTAAATCTGACCACTTCACTTTGAACATTACCGGGTGGATATATGAATGTCCATTTAATTACTACCTAATGTTTAGATAAAAATTGAAATGGCTAGGTTTTTAATGCGTTCTGCGTCAGTTAAGCCAGTATGAACTCTTTTGTGCATTGTGTCATGTACGAACAAGGGAAGTCAGGCAGCCCACCCTGTGCCATTGTGGATATCAGCTGTTAAATCCTCTCTCCTCTGTGACTTTATTGGTTCATTCAGAGCAGGTTTGTTGTCATTCTATGGCCTGTTAAAAGGCGTGCATCCATGCGCGCGCGTGTGTGTGGAGTGGGATTGGAGGGCTCTTAACAGGGCCCTCTGCCCTGTGAGGCCCTGCTCCCTCAGGAGCTGTGATTGTTCTCATTTAAGTGGAGGCTGTCAGCTCTAATTTGTCCCTCTCCTCCACGCCTCTCCAGTGGGGACGCCCTCTTTAAAATATTATGAAAAGATCAGCTGTAGGGCCCTATTTGTTTAGTGGGAGGGTGCCAGCTACAAAGGGCAGGAGGGATAATAGGTAACCATTACAAGGCCAGAAGGGAGGTGGTTATCAAAGCCAGCAATGGGTTACACAAACTATGTCGGCCCCAAAGCTGCTTTCAATGAACTCTAATATTAGTGAACGCATTGGCAGGTTCTCCAGTGGTTACATTTTTTGATTTAGTTTCATTGTAAAATCTTTGAAATTAATTTGGACTTGCAATGGATTACGTTGTCATAGTTAAATAGTGGTTTAGTCAAAAAGGAGAAGCCAACATTTGAGAAAGAGAAATGGTGCAGTATTTTAAATGGTAATTTTACTGAGCCAAAAACTTTGCATGTGTTTTTTTTTTTCCTTCTCTCAAAGAGTCATGAGAACAAGTGACTGGGCTGCTTTGACCTCTAACTAACTCTGGCTCTCTCTGTCTGTCGTGCACCTACAGAGCAATCCATGTACGATTGTTATTTTAATCTCTTTCCTTATTCTTCTCCAGAGCATTTCAACTTGAATATGAATTAGCGAGGCGGAATTCGATGTGAAAGGGCAGAGTCTCGACTAGCGCTCTGTGTTTGCGACATAATACAGCCGGCCTGTGTGTTGCATTTCAATGAATCCCTTTGCGACTCTGTCTAACAATTTATTCATTTGCACGGCAGATTAATAAGGGAGGCATGATTGCAAATAATAGTTTGTGACATGTTGTGTAGGCTGCGTTAAAGGCTCTAGCGTTATAGCCAAGGAGAATTGCCCTGTTTGATTTATCTGCCTTTGATTTGTAAAGGAAAATCAATGAAACAATTCGTTCCATTTTTCCTTCCCCCTCTCTGCCTTATTCCCATCCACTTCAATGATAAGGCTTTGGGCTCTGGGCACTGAATCTTTCTTTTCAATTATCCAGCACTTGTTTACATTAGATTCCCCAGAAGAGAGGGATGCCGACCAGAGCCACTCACACAGCCTGTCCCTTTACTGAACAAACTAAATAGAATTTTACATCTATGTTGGGTATGAACCATGAAGGAAATTGTTCAATATCTCAGTTCGGGGCCAATTTCTTCTGCCCATTGTTTTGCAGCATATGATAGCAGAGAGGTATGGTAATTTAATATGCATAATTCATATGCCCTCTTCATTGCTGATTCTGCTGTCCTGTCTGTTTATGTGGGTAAAATAGATGCTACAGTGTCCATTAGGCTGACATAACACAGGGCGGACGGTTTGGCACATTTTATGCAAAGAGACAGGAGGCCCCACTTGCTCTGCTGTTTGCCTGGCCTGATTTTAGTAAATCTAATGTTCGTACTCCTCCACACGAATGATTTATGTTACAGAAGTAGTTGCTTTCAAAAAATGTCTTTATGCAAACAAAACATTTTTAATACATATATTCAGATTTTGTGGTCTTTAGTCAAGGTCTTCCTCCCTGTATGCTGCAGTTTAAAAAAAAGTATGTAACACATCATTGCTGTCCAAAAAAAAAATGAATTGTTCTATACAATTTGAACACTGCAGTTGTTCTTCACACAATATGAACATTTGTTGTTGATAAATGGGCCAATACAATTTCAAAATTGCTTGTAATAAAATTTATTTATATTAATTTACAGTAAATGTTTCTGCCTTTCTGTAAAGTTATTATATTTTGAGATTCTTTTTTTGGACATTGATGACATTGATATGAACTATAAATTGGTTTTAACATAATTCTATTTAGCTAGAATTTTAAATGACTGAAAATTCATATACTTCTATTTGAGCTCTGCTTGGCCTTAAAGTAAATAAATATAAGTGTATTCAATTGTGGGAATGGCACAATACAGTTTTGGCTATGGTGTTATTTTAAAACCCAACGTTTTTTATGAATTTGGTTGTTGTATTCAGTATGATGCCACATACTTCCACTACAGATTAATTAGGTCAGGACACTGTTCCTCAGTCATGATCCATGTAGGAACTTACTGATACATGTTCTTCCTCAGGCCTTCGCCACTCCACCCTGCTGAATTATGTTTATGATCAGGTGTCTGAGAGCAGCATATCTCTAGACATACAGTATAACCTTTTTATCTCCAGAGGGATGCATTTCTTAATGCATTACTGCATTCATCATGTCAGTGACACAGATATCCTCCATTATTCGAGACCCTTAAGATGATCCATGTGGGTGATCCTGTGTGTATAAAATGTCACAGAGCTCATCAGCACCCTGGCCTGATCTGAGATCAGTAATAGTGGTGAAATGTGTCCGTGTCCCTGTGGTTCTGTGATGTCAGCAGAAACAGACACATCGCATTGTTACGTGTAATTTGGTCTCTGTGTAGTAGCATGAGTCACACAAACAAGATTAGAGCTTAGATATATGCCTTATGTCTTAGAAAACTAATATTTCTTTTAAACATGTGACACACAATGTCTTTTGGCTTTGTTCTTATGAATATGTATTTAAACATGGATTTATATGTTTATATGTGCTTATGTAAATATGGATGCATAGGTATAAACAACAATGGGTTTAAAATTATATTAATAGAGTTTCAGATACCACAAACCTATTATATTAAAAAGAAAAGGTTTCAGACACCACAAACTTATTATATTAGCACTTTGTTGCCAAGCCATTGTTGACCATTCAACTTTAAGACATCCACAACAGGAAGTAATTTCCCTTTTTGCTGTGGTTTAATTTGGGCCCATTTCTCTTCGCAAAATTTCTGCAGTTGTCTAAGCTTAGGAGGGTCCCACTGTTGAACTCACAATTTGAAAATCCTTTACACATTTTCAGAGGGATTCAGGAGATTAATGTTCGGCCTTGTTTTTTTAGTAACTAGTCTTATGTTATTTTGGTTGTGTGTTTGAGGTTGCTGTCTGCTGAAACATCCATTTTCTCTTTGTGATAAGATTCAAGTTTACTCTAAAATGTCCTGTGTCATCGCTCCATTCATGTTTCTTTTGTTGACATGTAATGTCCCAGTACTTTTTGCAGAAAATACCCCCACCTCCATACTTCACTGTGGGCATGGTGTTCTTGGATCATACATGCAGTACTTCTTTCTCCTGACACGGTGAGCTGAATTTTTGTCAGAGTTTTATCTTTTTTATTATTGTTTAAAAACAGTTGGTTTGCCTAAGCGCTACTTTTGCGTATTTGTGCTTTTTTTTTTTTTAGCTGAGGACTTTTGTGTGGCATATAGGGACAGAGATAATTGTGGTGTCAGAGACGGATCTAGGATTTTTCTAAATCAGGGGCCACATTTTACACAGAGAGGCCAAGTATATGTCAGACATCCATGTGCAACTATTTTGCCCTTTTGTCATTATCTAAATGTTTTCTGATCTGGTAAAGAGGGGTTAGAGCTCCTTTTGTCTGGTCTCTGTGTTGCTCTTTCTCTGTTACTCTCCTTGCTCTCACACTGCTCTGAGTCTTTTTCACTACTGGCAGACTGTGTGTCTTTTTGGCCAAAACAAAACACTGAATATCCTCCTGTCCCTTTCTTTTTATACTTTCAGTGTAAAATGATACTCTGCCAAACATCATAACCTCAATGCAGATTACTAAGCATTTACAACACAGATTAACGTTAGCTGTATGTTGAGTTCATTGCTTCAAAACACAGCATTTGTTTCATTTACTTAGCAATTACTGTAGCATAACAAACATAATTTCACAAACTAGAAGCACCTTTCAGATGGTGAGCTCATCCCACAAGTGGTTAATGTTGAACTGAAAATGACCTAGCGAGCAGTTCTGAGTAAGAACTAGCTAACATTCTGACCATAGCTTCATTCCAACAATACAACAGTTAACTAACTAGTGATGTAGTAGCTTGCTGCTACCTAATGTTTGGTAAAAGCTCTTTTACTCAGTAACGCTGACTGAATTGCAGAATCGTAAGTTACCATGAAGCTTTGTGATTGATAAAATGTTGGCGCCACTGTTGAGCAACTCTCTATGCAAACTCATGCCACATCACATCAGACTTACCGTAATTACCAGTTTCCCACTTCCACATTTCTTATGGACTATTGGTTCTGATCTTTCTATTACTTTTCCTATCCTTTTTTTCCTGGCATATGACTTTGTACAGGTATCCGCAGTGACATTTTGTTGTGTGTAGAACATTAGCTACAGTCTGTGCAAAAGTCTTAGGCACCAGTGAAAATAATATTTAAAAACTGTTTAGATGAGCAGTGAGTTTTTTCACAATTAAAATGACTAAATATACTAAATAAAACGAAAAAGAATAAATACAAACAACATTATACAGTAAAGAGTGATTTTATGTACAGATTTTATGTGATACAGATTGTATTTTTCAATGTGTTCTTGTGGAAGCTCAGTATTACTTGTAGTTTTCATCAGAAACCTGCTTTGACTCAATCAGTCCTTCATTAAATTAAATTATTTGTGCTGCTGATGGAATTTCACAAATCCAAGCAATGGTTGGAGGCATTGAGGAGAAATCTGGAACCGAATTCATTGTCTCCTTACAAGGTCACAAAATTTCAACTACGTTTTTACAAACAAAACAAATTTCTGTACTTTTTACTGCTTTCTTGTTTGTTTCCATTTATTCCAATGTTAACTTTGCTCGCAGAAAGACACATTATCACACGCTGAGAAAAATGGCTATAAACAATTTGCATAGGTGCCTGAGACCTGTGCACAGTGCTGTATATATGCTGTTTAAAATAAAATTATTTTAAAAAGTTTCACACTCATGAATAGGATTCTTGTCAACATCCAAGCTGAATCAAGTGGTAAACATGGAAATCTTTCCCATTATTACTTCCCCTTTGACGATATAAGTGCAGCATCACTTTAATTATAAGAAGTGTATGAAGTGCAACAGTATGTGATGTTTACGCATCTTTAAGGATCCAACCAGTGAAACACTGGAAGTGAGTCAGTTGATTAGTGACAGAAGAGGGGCGATGCAGGGGCTGATCAGATTCCAGCTGCTCATTTGTGGTGCAGTTCATTGCTTACTGTCCTCTGTGTAACTATTTCTGCTGCTTTTATGTCATGCGCAACTCTTTTCAAGTGACTGCTGGATTCTCTCTTGTTTTCTTTAATATTAGTTTGAGAGAAATCTTGCATGGCACACCTGTCTGGGAAGATTAGTTGTGGTTCCAACAAAATATTATATTATCTATAATACTACCACTACTGCTACATCTACTACTACTACTAATAATAATATTGTGTCCAATACTACTACTACTACTACTACTAACAAGAATGCCTGTTTCTGTATTTTCTCTCTCTGTCACTCTCTCTCTCTCTGTCTTTCTCTCTCACTCTTTCTCTCTCTCTCTCTCTCTCTCTCTCTCTCTATATATATATATATATATATACATATTTATATATATATATTTTTATTATTATTATTATTATTATTTATATATTTATATATAATTTAGTAATTCACTGAACGCTATGTATTGTACTAGAGCCCCACAGTGGCTGATCAGTAGCTTTTTCTTCATCCAATTGTTGGCAGAATTTGCAGTCAATAATTTCTCAGCTCAGATGTTCTGGAACATGACTATACTATTTCTAGGATGTTCTTCTGCTGGTGTCTGTTGGGAGGCTGTATTCAGCTATTTCTTGGCAGAGACAGCGTAAGTAACAGTAGCAGCAGTAATGGTGACCTCCACCAGGCCTCTGCTCCCAGCAGGGAACATAAGGCCCAGACACATCCAGCCCACAGCCTGCCTCACTGGGTCACTCAGGGGCTAAGCAGGCCTATTAAAGCACACCCATCCATGCCAAGAACACACACACACACCAGCATGGGAAAGACCTGGGAACTGAAGGCTGATTCATCGTTTGCTTAGAGTTTTATACATCCCCCGTGGCATTATGCTCTGTTCTTGTCTGACTCAAGACATAATTTGACTAAGTAAACAGAAACTGCAGAATCAGATTCATAGTTGCTTTCCTGCTCAGGAACAACATATAATGTGACAAATATCTTTAGTTATTTAAGTTATTTAAAATTTGAATTATTTATTTTGGTTATATGGAGATGTTTATGACACCGTTTGCGTAAAGAAACTGGGCACATACGATATAAACCTAAGCCTGTAATTGTGTCTGAAAAGTCTCAGTAGTAGTGTGGTGGATTTTCCTCTTGGTTCGAAGACTTCTCTCTGACTTCCTGTATTTAAATTCTGCAGTGCACGCTATTTAAAATTCTTACCTCACATGCTGCACGGCCTTCGCACATGTAGAGTGTGTGTGGAACGGCCTGTTTTGTGTCAGCTCCCTCCGTTCGAGCGCAAGCATGCTTAATAACAGCCGCAAGAGCTGTCTTTGATTTTGAAATGTGTGTGTGTGTGTGTGTGTGTGTGTGTGTGTGTGTGCGTGCGTGCATGTGCGCGCATGTGTGTGTGTGTGTATGGATGTGAGTGTGTGTTTCTGGAAAGGGGGGCAAGCTTCACCTAAGTGTAGTGAAGCAGAGAAATAATGGTAGCCTCCTCTGGTTGTGTGAGAAAGAGAGAGAGAGGGAAAGAGGGATTGTGCGTTAAGAGAGGCCTCTCTCTGGGTAACTGACATGACGCGTGTACTCAGACGTAAATACCGGCAGTCGGAAACTATGATGAGTTCTGTGAAGCGTCTGCTTGCTGCCATCATTTTGTGTCTAACCTGGCATTGCCCGCTTCACCCGCCTCACCTTCTCCCTTGCCCTTCAGGGCTTTTAAAAAGGAATAGCTCAATGAAAAAATCATTTACACAAATTTAACCCAGATGGAGTCAATCAGATGTTTGTTTTCTGAAATTCGCAATTTTAGCTTTCCTCTTGAGCTACGAGGCTAGTGTAGCTAAGACATTAATGGAAGTTTTTCCCCTATCAATAAACAAAGGACAACAGATGAATGACCAGATACATAACAAACTTTCAATAAGAGTTGCTTTCCTCCCTGCACCTCTCTTATGTCTCCACCTGTCCCGGCATAGGAACAGCTTAAACTGAAAAGCCCTGCATCAAATCCCTGCTTTGCTCAAGTGATGTGGGCAATTGTATTGATCTCTGTGATAATGTAAATGAATTTCTTTTTGAATGCAGGATAAAATTAAGACACAGAGGCAGGCAGAGAGAGGTGCGTGTCAATGCCTGTAACGATTTTGTGCTGAGAGGGGTGGGCTCTTAATAAACTGCAGTTTAAAACGCAGCGTAAACGCCTCGCGTCAGATCAGTCTGTCTGTTTACTGAGCTCGGTCTAATTGAGAAGGATGAGAGTGAGTCTAAATGTGTAATTAATGTAGCACGCCAAAGTGACAACCCAAGGTCACACTGTGTATGACAAGAAACGTTATTTAACAAGCACTGGAGAAAATCAATAATTTGCTCACTTTTTTTCTGGTTTTGAATAGACTTGTTTAGTCTGAGGGAGTACAGATTGTAGAAGGAAAAAACAGGATTCCTGCATTTTTCACTGGGTGGTTTAAATGTTTAAATATGCAAGTTTTGTGGTCAGCCTGTGTGTTGTGTATTGCCATGACATTTCATCTGCTTAACATGATCATCACAGGCCAACCCGGCTTTGCCCCAAAGATTGTGTGTTGTGAAGCATGGCACAGTAACTGTTTGCATATCAGTGGTAGTTCTAACTCATAATCGGAATATGCCTTTTGGGAAGGCAGCCCTCTGATTCATAACTATTAAACACGCAAAACATAGAAATTTAAAAATGACGTGAGCGCATTTGCATAATGCAAAATTGAATCCCCTTGAATACATGTTAATCTGAATGGCAAAAAGCAGTAGTGCTCCTGCTTACATTCCGTAATTGGCATCTTGTGGTTTGCCGTCCTGAGGAGAGAGTGAATTTTATGTGCGTTTATAATAAATAGCATATTTAAGCTTGCAGGAAATCACTGTGAGGCATCCATCCTACACCGTTTCATTTATTCTACCGCCTTTAATTAAAGCCACAGAAACCGCCTGCAATTTGTTTCTGAGCACTGTCTAATGTCTGAGGCTGCTTATTAGATATTAAATTGATGCATAATTCAGGCAATTAAGAAAGTAATCACACAAAGTAATGTAATGGAAGTTAATTATTACAGCATAAGCAAACAGTTCATTAATGCTAGTTAATGCTGTGACTGCGTCCTTAATATGCACGCCATGCCTGCGCTCTGCAGCTCAGGACTGTGTGGATCGGGCTGTTAGAGCTGCTGCTGCTGGCTGATCGCAGATCAAAATGGGAATTCTCCTCTTATCCGGAGCTCTGGGAGGGAGTGGGTGAACAAACGTTTGAGGAGGGATAGAGAACGGGCCGTAGAGGGTAGAGGAGGCTCATTGCTGGGGGGGGTGGATTGAGACAGAGGCGAGAATGGAGTAAAAAGGAGTTAGTGTAGGAGTGTAAAAGGAGTGTGGTAAAAGATGTGTGGGTTACAAAGAAGAATGCAGATGGAGAGACTGGAAACATCCTTTAATGCCATCTTTCTCTTGCTTATATTGCATTATAACGTCATTCTGTATGTTTCTTCATCCTTCTTTCATGTCTTTCTCTTTCACATACACAGCTGCTCTAACAGATGCACAGTAGTAGTGTTTCTGTGTCTACCGGTTCACTGCTACGTAACCTTATAAATACCTGAAACGATCAAGTGGCCTCTACCAAAAAGCCTTCATATGAGATCATGCTCTTAAGCACTAGTGTCTGAGGAAGGCTTGGCCTGCTTTAAAGCCAGTTATCTGTACTTTTTATATCTGTGTACCTCCGCCTTTGATGGTACGGCTGGGTGGATTTGATGTTTAAAAGCAAAGAGAGATGGTGTTAAAAACAGGCTCTTCTCCATGGAACAAAATCTCTTTCTTTCTCTCTCTCTCTCTGTCTCTCTCTCTCTCTCTCTCTCTCTCTCCCTCTCTCTCTCCCTCTCTCTCTCTCTCTCTCTCTCTCTCTCTCTCCTTCCCCCTCCTTCTTCCTCTTTTAAAGCTGCCTCATAAAACAGGCCCCTCCAGTCTGGTCTTGTTTCTCTGAGTAAACATGCATGTCACAGTTGACCTTTGCAGGGGTCAGGAGCTTTTTATATTGGCTGACATGTTTCAGAGTTAATAGAAGCATTTAGCTGCGCTCCCTTGGGCCTGGCGATTTATTAAGCTGCAATGAGTTGCATCTGTCTGAACAGAATCAAGGGGACCTATCAACAAGGGTCAGATACGCACCAGCACACTCCATCGACGCACACTTATCACACTCTACACGCAGTTCTAACACACACACACACACACACACACACACACACACACACACATACAGACACACACACACACGCACACATAAAGTCTTGTGAAATTATCTTTCAGACTAATGATGGCTAGTTCGTTTTCATCATAAAATGATGTGATGTCTGTTTGGCAGTGCTCCTGCTGTGAATGCAGAGGGACTCGCTGACAGTGGGATGTTGTTGCTCAGCTGTTGTCTTTGGTGTATTGATCATGTTTGTTCATCCATTGTGCTCCTTCCCATAATGCCGGTCACTGTGTGAGTCGGCCTCTAAGCTGCCGTCTGTAATCACGGATAATTGTCAATTATCACACAGAGCCATCAGATCAATTACTGCACAGTCAATACAAACACACAAACACACACACACACACACACATCACAAAGAAGACGACTGCTCTGTATCACTCCAGAACCTGCAGAACAATGTGGATTACATACACACACAGGCTGCAAGGGATTGCTGTATGGGTGAAATTCACCCTAGGCAATGTCCTTTGTGAACATTATCCAAGAATGGCTTTCTGTTTCGACATTACACGCACACACAAGCACACACACAATACACAGAGACTCCCCACACACATGCACACACTCACACAACAGATGGGCCCTTGGTATTGCCTCCTCAGTATTAGCTAATGGTGACAAAACTACTGTTAGGAGCTAAATGGCTGGTTGTGTATTACTGCCAGTCCTTTATGAGTTAGCTGGAAAGACTGTGTATGGCGAGATGTGGTGATTGTGTGCGTGTCTATGTGTGTGTGCATGCTTGGAACGACTACAGTGATGAAAGTTAATGTGTCGGTGTCCAAGCACTCTTATTTTCCCTGTCGCACTGTAAAATTTCGTTGCTGCTCGTGGTAAATCGGATAGCGCTCTCTCTCTCTCTCTCTCTCTCTCTCTCTCACACACACATACACACACACACAGGTGGGGTGGGTGTGAGGTGTGTGTGTGTGTGTGTGTGTGTGGATGGAAATAAATGCCCTGCCGTAATGGTGGCTCACTAGCCAGCCCTCTGATGTATTATCTCCCCTCTGTGTATTTATTTACACTCAACTTCTCAGCAAATTGTGTTGTCATCTTAATGGGGAAAGATTAATCTGATGTCACGCAGGTTTAGGTGAGTGAAAGAGATGGACTTTTCTACTCTGTTTTTGTTTACACACCAATAAAACCAGTTAACTCCTTAAGCACCACAATGCTGTGCACCCAGGCTAAAACCCCAGGCATGAGTGGTTAAGGTGTTGTGTATAAATGGCTACACTGCTATACAGAAGTAGAAAATGTTTCTCAGTTCAGAACAGTCTGTAAATGAATGTTTTTATCTGTGAGGTTCATGGCTCTATGAGCCGCTTTCCTAGACCCCGATTAGACTACATAGAATTTTTTGTGATTTAACACCATCGGCATTGCTGTTTAGCCCAAGCCAAGGGTAAATTCATGTCCAGGAAAAAAATAAGCCCTCTACACTAAGAAACAAGTATTCAGACATTTTTGTTTTTGTTATGTAATATATTTCCATTGTTTACATCCACTTCAAATTTACACACGTTTTGACTTTGTACTTGTAAATACGAACAAAAAATAATTTACAAAAGCATATATTAAGATTCATAAGCAAACATTATATTTGTTCATAATTAAATAAAAATATATTAAAGTAAAGGTTAAAATAAAAATAAATGCATTTATACATATTAATGCTGCAAAAATAAAAATCCCAAATGCTTTTGAGCATATTGCACCTGGTGTCATTACTAATGAGTGATATTTACTGGAAAGATTTCACACAAGTGGCAATCATGGTGAAGATGAAGGAGCTTCCTAAAGTTCTCAGCAACAACATCATTTAACACCACTTGAGTGGAAACTAATGATAAGGAAGGTAAAAGAGAAACCAGCAATCACTAAAAGCAGCCGGAAAACAGTTTCACCAAAGACAACAAGCAGTGAACAATCATCTCTTCCTGCACCACACACAAAACTCCTCTGCTAATTAGGAAGCCCAGAGATGTGTGTTGAAAATTGCTAACAAGCATTTTGATGAATCAGAACTGTTTTGGGACAAAACAAAAATACAAGTCTTCAGCAATAATTCAGCTCGTCATGTTTAGAGAAAGAAGGGTTACATGTATGATCCTAAAAACACCTGCGGAGGTGGGAGCATGATATGATTCTGCTTTTCTGCAAGCAGTAATAGGGCTTTACATGTCATCAAATTAAACATGAATGGAGAGATGGAGTCCCTGGTGATATTAGTAGAAAACTTCATCAGCCAAGAAAACAGAAAAGATGTGTTTCAGCAAGATAAAAAAACCCGAATTCACAGCAAAATCACTCAAAACTGATTTCTGTAAAAAAGTGATGGTGCTTGCATTGCCCAGCATCTAACTTGAGTCCCATTGAAAATGTATGGAGGACTTTGAAATTGCAAGACAAACAGAGGAACTGAAGACAGTTTGCCAAAATTGAACCCAGTGTACATCTACAGACATCTCTTCTACAAAATACTAATGTTATTAATTTTTTACTAATGTTATTAACTTTTTTCCCTTCTCAGTTTATTTTTTTCAAACATAACTGTGATTATGCTTATGAATAGATATTTTTGTGTTCAAATTTGTCCAAAGCCAAAGGATGCTTGGGGATTTGAAGTAGATATATGCACTAAAACTATATTAAATAAAAAGAACAAAAGTGTCTGGATCTTTCCCTCCATTATGTGTAGCGAATTAACAAATTAGGCATACAATGTGGATTAGCAAATTAGTTGATTGTGACGTTTCATAGTGTGTAGGTGCACACGCTATAAGGAGAAATGGAATGATGTAATTCTGAACATAGATTTAATTTAAATGTGTCAATGTTAAACCCTTAAATAACCTTTAAAAATAATGCTTATTTTATCCCCATCTGTCTATAAAATGTGCGCAGCTGTAATTACCTTCTGTGATGATAATGAAAACTGTCATTTAGCTTGTGTCCAGTGTGGTCATATTTCATCTTTACCCTACAAGCACACTCTCATGCACACACACACACACACACAGGCAGTCCAGGAGAGAACAGAGTGTGCACTTTGTGCACAGCTATTTATATCAATAAGTCCCGTGCTGAGAGGCACAAAATGAGCGTTTAAGCTGCAGGCTCTGCAGGGCAGCCTGGCGGGTGGGCACCAGGACAGGCACGTGGGGCGAGTGGGTGGGGGGGGGGGTGGGGGGGGGGCTACAAGGCAGACAGAAGAGGTTTGGGGATTGTCGAGAGGAGCAAATCCAGACAGAGGGAGGAGTGTGTTAAGTGGGTGTCCATCACTTTGCAGGTGCTAGCAGCTGACAGGATGGAGAAAGGCATGGGGCAAGATAGGGACAGCTGGAGAAACAGGGGCAAATAAGAGTAGAGAATAGTGGTGAGCAATATTTATTGAAATCATAATCTATTGCATTACCTTACATCACAGTACACTTTTCGGAATTTACTGTGGATATTGTATGTACTTTCAGAACACTGACCAAATTATTAAATGTCAGAAAACAAAAATATCCTGATAGGTATGATAGGTACCTTGTTTTTGGCTCATGCAAGCATTTACACATATGTAGTCAGTAGTTGTGCGTTTTCATCATTTTTCAACTCACTCAGATTCATAGTACAGAGGACAACACCTCTGCCTCACACAGAGCAGAGAGGAGGTTTTCGAAAGAGACAGAATAGAATAAGGAATGGAAAGACAGAGTAGAAAAGAGAAGAGGGTGAGGCAGAGAAAGAAAAGCTGAAAAGAGTGAGAATGTAATAGTAGGAGGTGCTCCCCTCTGCTGGGGCCTTCTCAGGTCAGTGAGTCTTCCCAAAGGGATGGCTGAGCGAAACGCCATCAATTCCCAAACAAAGGGCTCCTCCAGCCACTGCCATACTAACATATGTGATAGGGCTTCTGCTCACTTTAACATGTCACATGCACTTAATTAGTTCTGTTAACTCCCTCTGCTGTCTGCTCTTACTGGATGGGCGGCTGTGTGTGTGTGTGTGTGTGCGTGTGTGTGTGTGTGTGTGTGTGTGCATGTCCCCGTGTGTCTGTAATGGTAATGGCAGATTGTCACATTTTGCAGTGTGCCTCTACTTTTACCGTTTAAACTAACTGAAGGATTTAGGTTTACGTATTGGTGTTTGTATACAAAGCTGTTTGATAATAATAACAGCTAAGCAATTATAATAACATTATTAATTAAATACATACTTGTAGTCATGAATACCATGCTTTCCCAAGTTGATTGCCATGGAGCTGTGAACAAAGACAACTTCCCTGTCCTCATCACAAGCTGGACTTTGCACGCACTTTCACCAGTTTCTGTGTGTGTGTGTGTGTTTAGGTCTGTCTTTATTGGGCTGGCAGTAGAGTCATTACTGTGCACTGTGCAGACTGTGTGCTTCCATGCGTTACACCGTTACACACACACACACACACACACACACACACACACACACACACACACACACACAGGCATCTGCTTCCCTCACAGGACTCCCTGTGACCCCTGCTGCTCCACCGCTGCCAATGCAATTTGGCTGCCTGATGACGTGCAGCTTTTGTAAGACTTTGAGCTCATATGTGTGCATGTGAGTGTGTGTATGATATTGATATTGTGTGAAATCTACTGAACTGGTCAGGAGCATCATGACCCCCGTCTTGGTATCTCTAAAGACAGTGAGCCCAGGGAGGGGCCAGACAACAGGGTGCCCTCTCACCTCTCCCAAAACACTGCACAAATTGGACGTGTGTGTGTGTTTATCTGGAGATGGACAAGTTGCTTCATAGTTCTCACCAGGTAATTGCACAGCAGGTGAAAAATACACACTACTCCATGTTAGTGTGTGTTCAGCATAGGTAGATAGGTATATATATATATATATAGACAGCACACAGTTGTTTTGATGCTTATTAAAATGGCACTGTCTCTAACTAGACACTCTCACTCCAGGTGCATCTGACAACTGACATGTTGTGTAGTCTCACAGCTTTTTATTTACTGTCCTTGGTGTCTGTCTATTTTTCTAAATAGTTATAAACTACTTTCTAAAATAGAGGATTTTAATTTAGTTTACAGAATGTTGACCATACAGGAGCCAGCTGGAATTTGTTTTGCAGTGTTTCATAAAGAGGAGATGGGTGGACACTGAATCAGTGCACAGTTAAAAAAGTGGGCCCTTAAAATGTTGTTTAAAATGTTTTAATTAATATATGACATTAAATTGTATATGTTTCATCCTTGGATGTCCTAAATAGGCAACATCGTAATGCCACTGGTGGTACCAACCCCACTTTTATTCATAATTTGTTGCCCATGATTGCCAAGAGTCCATAAATAAATGTTTTGAACACAGTCTCCTTAAACAATAAAATGTCTTTCTTCTTATGCTTTGTTAATGGCCTCAATAGATTGCCCTTAATTTCCCACCATTATAGTTGTGTTAATTCTCTTAAACTGCATTTCAACTAGTATTTAAACATATTTTGGCCTAACCCATAGAAACATTTTAAAATCAATTTCATATAACACCTGTACTGGATGCTTCCCATTACTAAATTATCCACGGGCTTCATTCTCATGGGAAAGGAGGTACTATGAGATGCACTGGACAACTGGATGCCAATCAACTGGTGCATGGTTCTGTATTAGAAGCTATACTTAGTGTACTTCTCCCAGAGACTGACTGGTACCTTAAAAATTTTGATCATTCCCACACCTTTGAAACCGACATGTTGGAACATTGACAATTTTTATCTTAATTTAATAACACTAATTATACAGTCATGCATTTTACCTGGTGTAATCTCCTGGCAATTTTCTTCATGATTCTGCCATAAACTTCACTATCTTAAAATAGCTCTTCCATTTTCTGCAATACAGTTCCCAATACAAGCACTTTTGATAGCTAAGCTATTAGCATGACAAAATAAAAGTGCTGTAAAATAAGGTAAGTTCCCATACCATAATGTATCTACTTAAATAATGGTAATTAATGATGTAGATACTCAAATGATTTACTATTTGATGTTTATTTTTTCTTACAGTTGTTGGCAGGTGATTATGAACCTGCTATTTTGTGATTTGTACTGTGATATAAAGAAGATGGCTAAAATACTGCAGAGTGGGGGAGACAGATTGTGGGCTCAGTGTTTCCTGGGTTAAAAGTTGGTCCTGATCCCAGATCTGTCCCTGTCTTTGACAGAGGGCTCAAAAATGCCTGGGTTAAAAGTTCTCAGGGATGAGCTGAGCTCTTGCTGGCTTTATGTGATGATGGGTGCTGACAGCTAACTCTGTCTGTCAGCCAGAGCCCCAAGCTCTACATACTCATGCTGAAGCCAAAAAGACATGGACACACAGACTGATTATATAGTGTAGATGGTCTCTGTCGAGCTCACTTGGCCTTGGAAGGAGTTGCACATGGAAATTTAATATGAATACTGAAGGCAAAATGTACCCATACTGTGTTGATCATTTACACCTTATATTTGCTGAGAAGATATTCTATGTATTCAAGAAATTTAAAAATATGTGATAGTAAATATGCAAAGAAAAACTTTTATTTATTGTTCTTTGATAACATGCACCCAATCATTCTTTGATGTGAAATGAAAGCTGTACTTTTTTGCATTTGTTTAATTGGTCATTATGAGCATTTAAGCAATAAACTATTTCCACACAGTATTGCTCATAGCCTCTATAAAACTGCTCTGGTTTTATGAATGTCTGCCCTCAAGAGTTTGGTGCCTCCTCTTCCATTCAGTAAACAGAGCTGAGCACATGAAAGAGCAAGTCGGTGATGTAAAAGGCATTTCTGTTGATCAAGCTAAGAGAGCAGATTAGGATCTACTGTATTCTTATGTTTATAGTCTTGTCAAAGATTTACTACACACCCCTTGGAGTAAAGTAGTAAATATAATCTCTCCTTCTTATTGTCTAATTTAGGTCTTTGAAGTTCACTAATGTACCTTTTGATAGCTCACTTCAATGAGTAAATGTTGTAGCAACCAACCTAGATGAAACTCATTTGTTTCAAGGGATACATTTAGAGGCTCTGGTAAAAGCATAATGTAGTTTTTTGTTATTTAACAGTGCATAGGATCTCTTAGTTTATAACAGAAGCAATAAGTGAATGAATAAGTTGCAAGTCTACAGCATTTTATTGCTTTTGAAGTTGGAAGATAAACAGAGTAAGAAGACTTGGTCTAGAGGCCAATCAAAATGGATTGAAGGTGAGTGTTGACTTTTTTTTTATTTAATTTGAAAAATTAATAGCAATGCCTTACAGAGCAGACAGTGAGCTGAACTTGAACAGAAATGTAGGAGCACAAGATGGTCAGAGTGTGTTCTGTATCAGAAGTGATGATTAACAAGAAGACTCAAAACCAAGTACCATTATGATCTGAATTCAGTTGTGGTGGATCGAGTTGTGTCATTACTAGTGTGGTTGTATGTAATCATACAGGACAGAGACTAAAGGGATACATAAAGGTGAATACTTTCTGAAAACATAGTTTTATAAAGAACGCTATAAAAATGTGGAATTATATTCCATTCATGTCATATGTGTGTGATTGCATCATACCCTTGCATCAAAATATTTACCAATCTACTTGACAGGAGAGTTCTTTCTTTCTTTCTTTCTTAGTTTTCTTTTTTTGTTCTTTCTTTTTTCATTCTTTCTCTTTCTTTCTCTGTCTCTCTCTCCACCTTTTTTCTCTTTCTCTGTCTCTGCTCCACACCGTATCTCTGTCTCCATCCCTCTTTCCCTCTCTCTCTTGATTACTCTCTCAATCTCTCTCTCTTCTCAGTCTCTCTAGACTCTACATATCTGCCTGTCTGTGTCTGTCTCTCTCTCTCTTTTTTCTCCTGATTTTTCTCATTCTCTTTCTCTGTCTCTCTACATATCTGTCTCTGTCTTTCTCATACAGTGCTTAGAATAAAGATCACATGCAGTCTGCACAGTTTTTGAGGAATCCTACGTCAGGCAGTCAGAGAGATGCCTCGCCAAAAGGGATTTGTCCCCGTGAGTCTGAGGTAGAGAGGAGTCTGCCCTGCCATTTGCATTTCTGAATTGCTTTGCTGGTCAAGCATGCGTTGTGCGGCGGGCTGGGCTGCCTTTGAAGAGTGTCATAGCATCGTACGCCCTCTGTACAGGGGGCCTCACTGTTGGACTTTACCCAACAAATATGGATTATGTTAACGTGGACTGAGAATTGAGCAGGATATGCTAATGCGTCCCTGCTGGGCTGTGTGTGTATGTGTGTGTCTGTGTGTATGTGTGTGTGTGTGCGCGCGCGTGCATGTGCGGAGAGGACGTGAGGCTGTGTATGGCAGCACAGCCACTGTTTGGCAGGTCTATCATTCCATCATTAAAGGCCACATTATTACTTACAACCAGGCTTGCATGACAATCACAAGCAGAAAGGCGAGTCCTCTGAGAGTAGCCTGCTGTGTCCTTCACCGCTCTTTTCTTCTCTTTTCACTCCTTTCTTTTGTTTGCCACATCCTGAAGAGAAAAAATACAAGCTTTTGAGGCCAGCTGCTGCTCTCTCCACTTGGCTGAAATGGAGGTACTGTGGGATGGTCAAGAAACCAAATAGTTTTAGTGTGTCCTCAGCCAGTTGTTTCTTTGTTAATAGGGCAGTCACTTTTCCATTTGTTTCTGAAAATGCTTTTCTACAAGGTCAGCTCTTGCTCAATGTTATCTCTCATTTTTGCTTTTAAATTTAGTCGTCTATCTGCTGATGAGGTAAATCGCACATGGAAAATAGGCCAGTCTTATGCACTTGCCACAAGACCAATAGTTGTGTCACCCTGCATAAGCTGTCCCCTCTGTATTATTATTGAACTAAGGCATTAGGCTTTGTGCTGGTGAAGCAGAAATATAATGGTGGCTTATCTGGGAGTGTGCATTGGGGAAATCTCAGTGTTCCTCTGATATAAGGAGTCATAACAGTAGCATTAAGGAGAACATCTAAATGCCTTTAAATATGTTTCTGCTCTGTTGGCTCTGGCCGGAGCAGGACTGAATTAGCCTGATATTGTACTCACTCAGTTTCCTCTAAGAGAGCTGACTAACACCATACCTCTCAGGAACTCCTTAAGTAAAAATATCTTGTTGTTTTAGGAATATGACCAGTGTTGCCCTTGTGTACAAAGCAAAAAAGAAAAAAAAAAAGTTTTGTGTGCAAATCAGAGTTGTGGGAATTTGCATAGGCAGTTACACTTTTTTGTAAAATAAATAAATAATTTTAAAAAATAAGACCTTGAACTGTTGCGTTAGAGTTTTTGTCCATTCAAATTTCCCTTTTGCACTGAAACAAAAACAAACTAATTATTACTACAATCACTTTACAGTCCATAAGTAATTGGACAGTGAAACATGAGTTTGCCTCAACTGGACATGATGTGAACAATAACTTTGAAGTTAAAGTCTGAGGCCTGCTATCCAGAGAAATCGTCTTTTGCATCACAAAAGTGTCTTCCTCGGTAATGCTCTGCCAAGTCCGTAATGCTGGTATTTTCAGTGTCTTGTTGTTTCATCGCCTTTTTGCCTCCAGTTTCATCAACAGTTAATGAAATGCATGCTCTGTTAGGTGGCTGCCTTTTCCAGTGAAGAACATTCTACCTTTCAATCCTGAAAACTAACAAAGTTCATATTATTGCCCTTCTGCAATGTCACAATCCATCTGCTGAGTTTTGAGACACGTGGTTGAATCAGAATAGCTGAGATTTGTCTGTACACTTCAAAATTCATCATGCAGCTGCCATCAACACACTGCCAGTAAAGACAGGTGAATCAGTTTCACTGACAGCCGTACTTGCCCATAGTTGAGGTTGTATACTTTGCATTAAGAATTTTTCAAAATTGCTTTTTTCCACTTATTTTCCAACTGCATTAGATTTTAATTTTTTGATCGTTTGTCATTTTCTCCTGTAATGCTTTGATATGGAGATCTTTAAGCTAGTCCCAGCTGCAGTTTTTAGCTCCTGTAGAGTGTTTGAGAAAACAAACAGTTACTGACATTCCATCCAACCCCATAAAGAATTATCATCACCAAAATGACAGAATTAAAGGAGTCAGGGTTGGATTTGAACTCTATTCCCATGGTGGGGCTGGTGGAGCTTGCACAAGCTGGGGGGGCTGGCTCTGGTGGAGATGCTGAATTTGCTTGGGGCATTGTTAGCCTGCACCGCCTCCAGTCCCGGATTTAGCCTCGCCTCCAGCACATGTGGTCCCCCTCCTATACACACTCATACACACACACACACACACACAGAAACACACAGCCCTGGAAGAGGAAGGGGTGTTTGCCCCCAGGCAGTCAGCTTGTTTGGAGAGGCTCAGATGAGGCACATTAAAAGGCCAGTGATAAATTTGGCATGACAATTCCAAACAGCATCGCTTTTGTCTGTAATTAATTCCAGTGGTGCCCGAGGCCCCTTCTGCCCCACCACCGGTGTGGGCCAACAAGGATACAAACCTACCAGCATGCCTGCAGCCATACCAACACTTCCATGCAGTGGCTGCATAACAATAACATTAAAGCCATGTAATAATACCAGTACAGTATAAAAAAAAAGTTATAATTGTACAATAACAGTTAGTTATGATGTTCTACACTACTATACTAATACTACTGCAGCTTTTAACATAAAGATGTTACATGACTATTTTTATATGTATATCATTACAGTATTAACAAAACCTAATATCTCCAAAAACAAGAACTTTACAGGAGAAGTAAAAACCTTCAGTAAGTAAAGTAAAAAAAAATATCATTGTAAACTAATGGAACTATGTTATAAGGAAATTTGGACCATTTCTAGCCGTCCATTAATCCTGTTAACACAGAGTAAACAGCAGCTGGCAATTTCTAATTTCAATATTTTAAAATACTGAAGGTATTGTAAATTATTTCTTTCACATAGAACTGATGTACACATTTGAGTCAAGTTAATTAAAAGTGTTTTTTTCGGTATACTTTAGGGAATTCTCAATACGCAAGGTAAAGCATGAAAAAAGGTACAAAGAAGGTCTAGCAGGTCTAGCAGCATTTCAACAGTAATTCTATAATCAACTGTGTTGATTTTTGCAAATGACACCAGTACAGATCAGACCATTCATTATGACAAATATTTGTTTGGAAGTCACTGAGCACAACTCAAGAACTGACTTCCATTAGTTCTTTATCTCAAAGATAAGCAACTGCCCAGGCTAGAGCTTATAAAGCTTTTCTAATACGGCATCTGTAAAAGACGTCTGCTGAGATGTCCATGTGGGACTGGGATTTTAGATACACCAGACAGATTTCAGACATTATGATTACACAACAAACAGCCGTCCTCTTCTTTGTTCTAACAGGCCTAAATATTCCTCAGAGCCAGGAACAGACAGACAGACAAAGAGACAGACATGTGCAGTCAGAGCCAGTGAGAAAAAGGCCGGCCGTAAAAACCGGCTTATAGTTTTAAGTAGTTTAATTATCGTTAATGCACCTCATTAAATGAAATATAGCTGAGTGTGGACATTAAGAGTGTCCCACTGCACAGCAATTAATCTTGATTTCACCACAGAGGCCTAGAGAGAGAGAGAGAGAGAGAGAGAGAGAGAGAGAGAGAGTGAACGAGAGATAGCACGAAGAAAGGCGAGAACTGTTATATGCTGTGATAGTGTCCAGCAAGGGGGTGCTGTACACTCCACCGCTCGGTGTGTCATTGTTCTGTCACCCCATCAAATCACATGATTACACCCACAGAGCCAGCCACACCACAGCGCAGCAGTCCCCTGATGATGACATGCACCAGCAGCCGTCCCTTGATGATGACACGCGTGGGTGATGTGATGAAGGGCCGTGAGGTGGCCTCAGTATAGAGCCCAGCGAGACGCCATCGCTCAACCCAGCCCTGGTGAGCTGAGCCCAGACAGTCTCAGACTGAATTCTAGTTTCTACCAGCCCTCACTTTAACCCCTCAAACCTTAAGGACTAATTGGGCGGTCCACACTGTCCACTCATTTAACTACATATGTTATATATTAGTTTCACAATACTTACTAGAACCCCACCAGTATATCTTTTGGTTGAAAATATTGTCCGATAGAAAGTTTACATACACATTTGGGCATAGGTAAAAATACTGCTGATTAAACATTATTTATGAAGTTTCTAAGTTTTAAAAATTGCTTATTTCTGAGGTTTTCAGACAGCTACACTATTTAGCTGAAACTATTGTAGCTTACTTAATTTTTGTAATTGGTCATTGTCCAGTTATTAGCTCCTTAAACTAGGTATCCATGACAATACTGTCACTCAAGCCTTGGTAGTGAATGAGTGATTTATAGTAGTTTCTGGATAATAAGGGTAATGATAAATCTAGAGTATAAGGGGTTAATACAGACAGTATACATCTACAGTTTTTGTTAATATGCCAGTTTCTGAACTCTAGTCTCCTTTTTCTCTCTGTTTATGCATTATTTTCACTGCTATACTGTATCTTGTTTGAGCATGAGAGCCATGCTGAGTGGATGGAATAGGGGGTATGGTACATGTTGTAGAGTAAGATATTTAAAAAAAAAGAAAAAAAAAAGATAACAGAGCAATTAAATTGTAGGTGGGGTGCTTAAGAGCTGTAAGAGGCCTGTGTGGTGTGTGGCAGGCGGGAAGACAGTTTGTCGATGGAGCCTTTTATAATGCAAAGGCTTATAATTATCCGCCGGCCTCCCACTCCTCTGCGCTCCGCTCTGACATATCGCTTTCCTAAATGTCAGGAGGAGCGGTCCGGTGCCGTCGACCCCCAGGCTGCACCTCTGGCAGCCCTGCTGCTGGCGCCGCTTTAGCCCCAAGCTCCGAGCTCTGAGCTCCTCTCTCCTCCCCTCTCCTCCCATCTCAACGGGGAATAGCCATTCAGGCATCAGCGATCGTTGACCTGGCTATTGTTGTTTGTGATACTTACTAGTAAACTTTTGCAATCAATACAACATCAGGCGGTGGAGCCCGGGGGAACAGGGAGCTGAAGCAGTGCACTTAATCTTGCAGCCGGCCGCTGCTCCCTGCTCTGCCGCTAAACTGGGTAGTTGGCCTAGTTGATGTGGCATTATTGCAGCAGAGGTCAGATGAGAGCTGTCTGCCTGGGGCCTCTGATGAATGGCTGTTTTTGATAAAGCGCCTCTCCCATCCAACAAGAGACATTTAATAATGATGGACCATAACTGCACACCAAAAAATCCTTGTAGGCTGTAGCAGGGAAGAAAAAAATTATTATTTTCCTATCCTTGCTTACTCTGCCTTGCTGCCTCTGCCTTTCCATTCTTCCTTCTGTTCTCTCTGGTAACACCTAGCTCTATTTAGTAACAGTGTAACATGTTCTGTTGAAAAGCTCAGTTTTGTTAATGGCAGGCCTCACTCTTGTTTAAGACTGATATGAAAAAGACCTAGATGTTATTTGTTGTACTTCAAATGCAGGATGTACAATGGGAATATTTTCTTGGTATTTTCAATGGCATTACACATTTTCATGTGCATTCTGTCATGTAATTTTTTGAAACATGTACAAAGTTTGACGGTATGTGCCTTAAATCTGACTATGACACCTTGTAAAGCATATACCCATAAAATTATAGAAAAAAATAATGATAAGATACATTTTTATTTATTCATTATTCAGTTTTATGATTATTCATTCACTTGCTTATTTCTGTTGAACACCTGTAAGCTAAAGCATGGAAGGAAGACATACCACTAAACAACTGATAAAAGCAGTAGATCAGTATCATAATTTGGCACAAAGGCTGTCAAAAACATCTAACTAAATGAAAACAGCACCCGTAATTTTATTTAGTATGCACGCTCATCCTTCTCCGCATGTGTGTGCAGCGAAAACAAATATTCGCAATTCACAGAGAGAGCTAAGCAGCCAGATTATACCATCATAATGAGCGTCAAAACAAGCGCTCAGTCTTCCCAAACTCTTTCTGATCCGGCCCGGCTCAAGATAATTGAATGCCTTTTAAACCATATATGATCTTTCAGCAAAGGCTGCAGGCTGCATTTTGCTCTATATATCATCCTGATAAGCAATCAAATCAGCATGTGCTTTGCTTAAATAGCGCTGAATAAAAAGGCGTCTCTACAATGTGGAATCTAGTTACGAGAGAGTTACAGTGAAATTAAATGCCATTCTTCCTGGAAATAAAGGGGAGGAAGCACTGACAGGTTTGACGGCCGCGATGCCTGTGGTGACAGGAATAACAAATTAATTGGGACCATAACACATTCTCTCCAAAGGTGAGGTAAACACAGCACACTGTATATTTTCAACATCAGTTAAAAAAAAAAAAAAAACTCAATTGAACCTAAAAATAAACCCTGAGACATTGAACAGTTTTAATAGATTTTGACATGTCTGCATTATACTGTCACTCCAGTATAAATGAATCATAACTTTGCTCTGCACCAAGGAATTACCGACATTTTTGAGAAAATATATTGTGCAGCAGGCTGTGAATTATGATGCAAGATCAAAATAAATGCGTAATGACTTTGGAGGAACTCAGAATAATTTATTGGCAGGAGACGCTTCCCAGGTTGTGAGGGAGGGGAAAAAAAGGAAAGAAAAAAGAAAAGGAGAGTCGTTACTCCTCTTTCTCACACAGGGTAAGAATGCTTTCCACTGTCCAAATGTCAGACTGGGGCTTACCCTGCTCACTGGAGCTCGGAGAATGAAGCTTTCCTAAATGCAGCTGAATTTAATCATATGCTTATTTATTGATCACACACAATATGTGTCAAAATGTGCAGGAAGTCTAAAGCCATAGCTAAAGATAAGAAGGAGTTTTTTTTTTGTTTTTTTTTTAACAGATTGGAGGGAGGACTTTGCACATTGAAAAGAGTAGCTGCCTTTTGTTCTCAGCACAGCTCATCAAAGAAAGTTGAAGCCTGTCATAAGAGAATTTTTAAAGTCGACACCTGCTTGACTCATGTACTTTTGAATACTGCTTTGGATCTTTGAACATTCCAGTTCAAGATTAACAAATTCGTACTAACCTGTCACAAGGGTGGTACCTATCGCATCACTGGGGTGGTATCCTCAAGTACGCCTTCAGTACCTTTAGTTAGAGAAAATAATTTACCATGTTTCATGGAAGTTACATTTGTTGCACTGATTTCATACACTGTCATGACTTCAGCCCTCTTATTTTACTTTTCTACTTTACACATTAGGTTATGAAGAAATATCCCCCCTTGCCATGGAAAAATGTATTTTAGATTTAAAAATTGGCACAGCACTGCTGAGTGCCACACCCTACTCCATTCTAGTGCTTTCTAAATCACATTCTTGGAATCTTTTTTCCACCATTAATGCACTTCCATGCCGTTAAAAGACAATTATATGAGTCAAATGTTTGCAACAATCTTTTTGTGGAAATGAATGCAATATTCATATTTAAAATTCCAAGACTGTACTGTCAACATTACACTCACACTGAGACCTTATTAGTTTGACCTAACACACACACACACACACACACACACACACACACACACACACATACAAATGTTACGCATTCGTTTTGATCCAAAATACAGTGTTAATACACATGCATGGTGTAATTCAGTGTAATCTTATTTGTGTTCTGTTTCATCATGCGGCCCTCCAGAAGAGGGAAAAAAAATCCTGCATAAGATATTTACCTCTTAAATTTCATCCCAGCGGGACATGAAATCCTTTCTTGTCTGAATCTGATTTGATGCTATTAGGATGGAAAACAAACATAGTCCCAGAGATGTGAGCGGGTGGTACGCAGTGTGGGAGTGCCAGTAATTCAGTTAACGGACGGGCTCTATATGTACAGACATAATGCACAGCTATTACGGAGCGACTGAAAAAGATTTGCAGTTTATTCCTGCTTAAGAAATTAGCTCTCAAACACAAAAAGACATATGATACTACACTAATGAATCTTGTAGACTCTTTTTAGATGTATATTTATATATCTCATTTTCTTAATAAAAAAATCCAAAATGAAAGTCAAACTGAGTGTTCAGTTGTAACCATGTATTAACAGATTAAAATAAAAATATTTTATTAACATGTTAATACAGTACACATGTTTGACTTTTATTTTGAATATTTTTTACGAAAATTACTTCACCATTCAGAATATTTTCATTTATCTCTATACATTTAACCCAGAAAAAAAGAGTGTTTTAAAAGCTCTCCTAAATCATAAGAGCGCAATAATTTTGGATGTGTTAGTAGTTGTGATTAATCGTATGCAATTGGCCTGGCCTGGTAAATTTGTCATGAGGGAAACGGTCAACATCTGTTTGTCATTAATTACAGTAAGATCAATGCAACCTCTGGTTATTACAGTAATCACTACATCATTAAACAGATTCATGAAGGTTGGAGCTGTGGGCCGGGCAGTAGCGGCTGGGGTGATTGTAGCAGTAAAAAGAGAAATGTTACTAGTTGTAGTATCGCTAATGGTAATTTATGGCTTTGGAGTAAAACGGTGGCTCTAGCAGTGGAGGAGCTACTGGAGGAAGATGGAATCATTAGTGTCAGTAGTTATAGGAGCTGTTGTTGATGTTAGACACTTAACACTGAGGTCTGCCTGTGCTATTACTAAGCTACCCTTGCTGGTGGTGTTATAGGGAACTTGTCCTGCTCAGGTTAGGCCTTTGTTCTCTCTCTCTCTCTCTCCTTCTCTCTCTCACTTTCTCTCTCTCTCTCTCTCTCTCTCTCTCTAAAGGCCAGGGTTCATTTAAAGGGTGCAGTACATGTGATGCCCCAGCACAGCCTGTCTACATATCTCACTGTAAATACTGCTGTTATATTATTCACTCGGCCTCTGGAGAATCAAAGCCCTTTTGAATATTTAACACAACCTATTGTGCTCATTCACTCCCTTTACCACATGTATTGTAAACACACACATACACACACACACACAGAGTCCCAGAGACTCTTAGACGTGCATAAACACGCATTGTTTCTACTCACAAATCCAAAGACACACGCACACACTAGCTTTTCCTGCTCTTTAGCTTGTGAGGAGGCTAATCCCTGGGCTGGCAGGGCAGCAGTGTTGTTTTGGCGGTTGTTTTCAGTGTAGTTCATAAATTATAGATGGGCCATGTCGAGGGCCGTCACTGCGCTGAGGCCTGTCTGGCCTGACAGCTGTATGATGCCCACTCAGTGCAGCAGATTGGGAGCTCAGAGTTTCATCAATAAATATCAGGCCGACCCTCACACTCAGCCTCGTGTCAGCGGTCAAGGTAATGGCTTTTTATTATGGTGAAGGGCAGCACAGCGAGGGGTAGGCTTAAGGTTGCTCGTCCATCGCTGGTCCTCAGACAGAGAGAGAGACAGATGAGACAAGGGAAAGCAGTGAGAGAGGGAAGGGGGGGGAGCAAAAGTTTAAATGTCTGAAGCTCAAACTAAGTGAAGTCTTAGAAAATGGGTGTATGGCTAGAAGCAGTGTCTTTTCTGAGCTCTTTTTTATAACCTCCAGAAGTGTAATGAGTAGACTTTTTCACGCTTTCTTTATTTTGTAAAAGATATAATGGTTCATTTCATAATTTTGTTGCTGTCCATAGGTGTGTGTGTTTGGCCACACTGATGGGTGTGGGAAGCTGCTTGCTGTAAAAATGCAGAGATGCTGTGAAATCTCAGTCATGTACACCCCCTCCCCCCTCCCCGACATCTGCGGAATTATAGTTTTCATCTCAAACGCCACAGAACAGAACAACATTTTGTCTAAAGTTCATTCATCAGAAGGCCGCATATTTTGAAAAGGGTAAAAGCGCTATACTAGCCTGTCAGAGAAGCGCAAAGGCTAGATACTATAGATTACTCCTATCCCCCTGCCAGATATAAAACGGATAATTACATATTTGTGGCGGAGGCTGAGCGCTGAAAAAATCAATAGAACTTTTTTTTCCAGATGACACTTCATTAGGGAAGAGAAATCTGGCGGCTGAGAGGAAGAGCAGTGCAATTAAACGCTCCTGCTAGCTCACAGGCTGCTACACCTCCATATTATTATCCAGTTTATCTGAAATAGTGGTTGCACTTGAGGAGTAATTGGAAAGCATTGATTATGTACTTTTATGTGTACACTGTTGCAAATCATTATGGAGAGAAGCAATAGTTAGTTAGCCTCTCTAATGAAGCGCTAATTGCGCTAAGTAGGTTAAGATGTTAGTCAAACTGTGAGATCAGAGCATGGTTGCCTCTCCACCAATCATGATCCAGAAAAAAATACGCACACACACACACACACACACACTGCCAGTTCTAAAAATGCACGCATGAAAAGTTAATTTGTGTTTTTATAGTTTGTAGAGTGAGAGAGATTGTATTTTTTTTATGTTCATTTAAATATATATATATATGCTGGCCACATATGCCATCTTAATTATTATTACAATTTGCAACACTGCTACTAGGACTGCTATTATCACTACTACTGTTACAACTATTCTATGGCTGCTACTGCTGCTACAACTAATATTACTACTACAACTACTATTGCTACTACTACTATTAATACTACTACTACTACTATGACTACTGTAACTATTACTATGACTACTGCTATTGCTATTACTACTACTACTGTGACTACTACTATTACTGCTACTGTAATTACTACTACTATTACTACTACTACTACTACTACCTGTGACTACTACTATTACTGCTACTGTAATTACTACCACTATTACTACTACTACTACTACTGCCACTATCACTACAACTAATATTACTTCTACTACTATTACTATTACTAATACAACTGCTACTAAGACCATACCTACAGCTATTACAACCTTTATTACTGCTACTATTACTACTACTATTGCTACTACTACTACTACTACTACTGCTACACTTCTACTGCTACTTTGACTACTATTACTACTACCATTTTTACAACTTCTACTATGAACACTACTACTATATACTAATACCACTGCTACTACAGCCCCTACTACTACTTCTACTGCTACTATGACCATTATTACTACCACTACTACTGCTACTATTACTACTACTACTGCTACTACTGTTACTTCTACTACTACTACTACAACTACTACTATTTCTAATACTACTGCTACTATGACAAGGACTACTATTACTACTGATACCACAACCATTATGACTACTACTATAACTGCTACTATCACTTCTACAACTACTACTACAACTATTAATTACTACTACTGCTACTATGACCAGGACTGCTATTACTACTGATACCACAACCATTATGACTACTACTATGACTGCTACTATCACTACTACTACTGCTACTACGACTTTTAATTACTACTAATGCTACTACTACTACTGTTATTACTAATACTACTACTATGACCATGACTACTATTACTACTGCTACTACTACCATTACTAAAACTACTACTACTACTACTACTACTACTATTAACTTAATGTTAATTTCTACATTTCTTTTATGTCAAGTCAAGTCAAGTCAAGTAGAGCTTTATTGTCATCCCAGCCGTATACATTTAGTACACAGTGAGACGAAATATCATCCTCCTGGACTGTAGGTGCAACATACAACACAACACACTCACAACACAGATCAACAATGAGGGTAACAAAGGTGTGAATGAATTATATAAATATATATACACACACACACATACATAAATATATATATACATGTATATATATATATACATATATACACATACATACAAACATATATATACAAATACATACATATATGCATGCTATTATACAATTTTACAGTAATTAAAGATATATAATTATAGCCACAATTAAAAAATATATCATATTTCAACAGAATGTAAATAATATTATGTTTTAACGTACAATGTGTCACACCATAACACAAATTCTACATTACTAACTATCTAGACTATCTAGGCAGTGTTTGGTGCTTCCATGATTCGGACTAGTTTGTCCAGCACATCCTTCAAAATCAAGAGGTTAGGAGCATTAAGATAACAACATGCAGCCCCATACACACTGTGTGTTCTGACACCTTTCTCTCATATCCAGCATTAACTTTTTCCAGCAATTTGTGCTACAGTGATTTGCTATTTTTGCACAATTATTTATTGCTGTCTACCTCAGTCTTTGCACTTCTTTGCATTTTTTGCACACTGGGCTGGTAGAATGCAGTATGTCGTAATAATAATACTAACCACTACATTCTGGAAACGGCCCACAACACCAGTTGTTTTGCAGATGCTCTGACCCAGTCATCTAGCCATAGCAATTTGGCACTTTAACACAGATCCTTTATGCTTGCTTTCTTCCATCACAACTTCAAGAACTTACTTGCTGCCTAATATATCCCACCCCTCGACAAGTGTCCTTTTAATGAGATAATCAATGTTATTCACTTCACCTGTCAGTGGTTTTAACATTGTGGCTGATTGATCCTCAGTAGAGGTGGGAGAAAAAAATCAGTGGTTTA
>JBBPCZ010000002.1:15827462-15849876 GCA_037974445.1 Brycinus macrolepidotus | reverse complement strand
CATAACAGACAGACCAATATTCATAAGTACTGATATTTGTATTATTGTATGTAATTTGTAGTATTGTATGTTTTAATGTGCTGTTAAAGTAACATAAGTAATATAAATCTAAGTGATAGGTTTGACAAAAGACAAAAGACAAATGATAATGATTTACTGCTTAATAAGTAAAATTATTATTATTGTTATTGTTAGTATTATAGCAACAAAAACAATTAAACAAAGCAATAGCATATTTAGCGTTAACCTAATACAGCTTAACATAAATGTTTAGATCACTGTAATAAAGGGGCCACTTTACTTTACTTTACTTTATAGTGACAGAAATGACAATAACTGACCCCTAAATATAAATCCCATCAGTGCTCTTTTTACATTAATGTATGATATGAGTCACTTAAACACAAATTTGAAATGTTTGAAAAATCTGGATTGCGATGGGAGCATAGCCTTATAGCAAATGTGTTAAAATATTGTGATGTTGGTAGTACTGTCTCATTCTGGCATGAGAATGTTTTACAAGAATTTTTGGAACAGTGTAATTATTGCATTTCTGTGACTTTATGATTGAGCAGTCAAACAATAACAGTTCATATGCATGCTTGAATTTTTCTTAATGGAGTTTGTTTATTTGCTTTTTTATGCACATGTACTTACAAGAGGATCAAAAGAAGGCTGTTCTAATACACGTCTTTCAGCTGCATATGACAGTTTTACTTTTAAATCACTCTGCCAGTGGTATTGGCTGTATTTGCCTCTTGCCCTTCCTGATGTAAAAGGAGCAAATAACAGGGGGAAGAAGAAGCTTGGTAAAGTGGCGAGTCCATATGTTTAATTATGACTAGTTATCCCGTTAACTCCTCTTTGACTCAAACACGTATGTAATAAGCACATTCCTGCGAGGCAGGAGGGGAAATGTGAAAGGTCAGCTGTCAGTTTTAATACGACTAGCACACCTCTAATGAAATGCTGCTCACAATATGTGTTGAATACGAATGCATTAATTTCTTAAATGTCTCTCAGATTTGCGTGTGTATCAGACCCCTTTTAGGGGGGATAATTTGACAGCAGCCCCCAGACTGGCTCTGACAGCTCGGAGCAGAGCGGACCCACACCTGCGTCCAGCCAAGCATCACCACCCCCATCCCTTCCTCTCATCCTCCCTTCCTCTCTTCCTCCCTTCTTCGGCCTGCTCACAAATGAACTGTCACATCATTACTGTGGCTGATGCAAAATAATCTGCCTCCAAATTAGCATGGGTCAGGCCACTCAGCCTTTTCTCTCTCTCTCTCTCTCTCTCTCTCTCTCTCCCTCTCTCTCTCCCTCTCTCTCTCTGGACTCTCTCTCTCTCTCTCTCTCTCTCTGTTCACGTGGTGTTCTTCCGTGAAGGTGTTGGTTTGAATATGCATCTTTGCGCACTTCCATCAGGCGTTCCGCAGGGACAGCACGCGGAGAGCAGCAGCTCGCTCTGCATTAGCATGGCGGGGGGAGAGGAGAGGGGCTCCTCGTGGGTTTGGGGTCCCTGTGCAGATGCCCCAGCCCACTTGTTCATTACTACTGCATTTCATCAGCCTGATGATGTCCACATGTCAATTGAGCGCGTGGGTTTTACACACAAAGGAGCCTGAGGGAAAAGGACTTCAGAAACTAATCAGCTGATTATCATAACTCCAACTCTAAGGGAGACAGGAGAGAGAGGGAGAGAGAGAGAGAGAGAGAGAGACAGGATCAGGACAGGCCGATCGACACCCCCACTCCTCCTCCTTATGAGCATACGGAGCGTTATGCAAAATAAGTAAATGAAATTCAAAGCATATGAGCAGGACAAATAAAAAGCACATAAATCACTGCCTGAAAAAATGGTGGGGGGTGGACAGGGGCCTGTTCTCAGGTTCAGGGTCACACACTGTTTCATCATTACTGTGTAGGTTTTAGCTGATACCATGGCTGAACTTCAGTGCAGTCCATAAGTAATTGGTCAGTGGCACAATTTTTGTTTTGCTTCTATACTGCAGCACACTTTGAATTTGAAACAAAACAATGACCATGAGCTTAAGGTCCTGAAGCCTGGAATTTATTTGTGGGTATTAACATATGTATTATTTGAACCACATACACCAATCAGCCATAACATTAAAACCACTGACAGGCGAAGTAAATAACATTGATTGTCACATTACACTGGCATCTATCAATTACTGAAATATATTAGGCAGCAAGTGAACAGGCAGTTTACAAAGCTGATGTGTGAATATAGGCGACTTGGGCCAACTATGATGGCTAAATAAGTCAGAGTCTTTTTGGGGGTAGTGTGTATGCAGTGGTTAGTACCTACCCAAAGCTTTCCAAGGAAGGACAAATAGTGAACTGGCGAAAGAGCCATGGGCATCCAAGGCTCACTGATGCAAGTGGGGAGCGAAGGCTAGCCTATCTGGTCTGTTCTCACTGCAGAGCTACTGAAGCACAAACTGCTGAAAAGTTTATGTAGGCCATGATAGAAAGGTGTTAGAAGACACAGTGCCTTACAGCTTGTTGGGTATGAGGCTGTGTAGCTGCAGACGGGTCAGAGTGCCCATGCTGACCCATGTTCAATGCCTACATTTGTCATGTGAGCATCGGAACCCGAACATAGAGCAATGGAAGAAGGTGGCCTGGTCTGATTAATCAGGTTTTCTTTCATATTGTGTAGACAGCCAGGTGTGTGTGTGTGTCATTTACTTGGGGAAGAGGTGGCACCAGAATGCATCAGAATGGGAAGAAGGCAAGCCGGCAGAGGCAGTGTGATGCTCTGGGCAATATTCTTGTGTGAAACCTTCCTGGCACTCATGTGGATGTTACTTTGACACGTACCACCTACTTAAACATTGTTGCAGATCAAGTACTCCCTCTTCATGATAACAGTATTCCCTAATGACAGCAGCTTCTTTCAGCAAGATAATGTGCCCAAAGATTTCTATTAGTTATGTATATCTCAATATTAAAGTCTGATGGCCTGCTTTGCAACTTACAGGACTTAAAGCAACATCTTGGTGCCAGATACCACGACACCGTCAGAGGTCTTGTGGAGTCCATGTCTTGACAGGTCATAGCTGTTTTGGTGGCACAAGGGGGGCCTACACAAGGCAGGTGGTTTTAATGGTATGGCTGGTTGTTGTAAAAATCACTCTCTTTAATCCATACTCCATTACTTATTTCAGGGTATTATTAATATTTGGACATATTCAAATGAAATACATGACTGTAAATCCTTAACAGAATATCTACACTCTGTGACCCATAGACATCAGCAGATGCGGGAAATCTTCTCTAGGAATGCTCTTCCTAGCCTGTAATGCAAATGTTTTTGGCTCCAGCACTTCTGTTTTTGAAGCTTTGCTGTGTTTTTTTTTTTCCCAGGAAAATTAAAAGTTTTTAAAATTTCACATGGCTTGTAACTGTTTTAGCTGATTGTTTTAGTTCAGTGTTTTAGCTGCTTTTTGGTTGCTTTCTTAATATTGTTTATTGTTTTGATTGTTTTCTCTTTGCTGTGTTTTTTTCAAGACTGTTTTAATGTCCTCTTTATTTGTATTACTTTTTGTTTATCACTGCGTTTTATTATTTTGCTTTATTTTATTTATTATTTTAAGTCTACTTATACTTTTTTATGTCCTTATCTTTTTAATCTCCCTGAAATGAGAATTCCCTTTAATGTAATCTGAGTTTAAATAAACGCAAAGTAATTGATTAATTAATTAATAAACATAGATTATATCGTAATCCATGCTGTATACCAGATGGTCTTAAACCTGGAGCAGTATCTTCTTAATTAATTAATGTAATTGAAATCTAATATTTGGAGAGCATCTCTTATCTGAGTGGATGCCTTGAAAAGAATACTAAGGATAAACAAATCATTTCAGGGTATAGTTTTGCATTCTAAGAAACTGTTTACCAATAGCATTTTTATATGCAGTGTGTATTTGCCTGACAATCTATTCAAGACTCTTCACAACATGACTGTTGTTCATCTTGAGTCGCATTCTCTCGCTTATGCACACTAAACACATATGCATGCTTGCTCACACCACAAAAATTCACACTGACGTATACTCAGAAACACATAAACACACAACAGACGGCCACACACACACATACACACACACACACACACACTCACACATACACAGTGTGCCTCAGGCCCAATTATAACGTCTGCAGTCTGCATTGTTCCTGTAGCCGTAGGATCAATGTGCTGAAGGCATCTCCCCATCACCAGGCCTAATGATGTCTTTCTGGACCATGGCCTCGCACACTGCATAGTAATCTTCTGCTAATTAGCGCTATAATGCTCAAGCAAGCCGCCTCAGCTCCGCAATCCCACAGCGAGCTCGCTGCACTTATTTATTTCCAGCCTCTCACTTCCATTCTTACTAATACAATTACACTGAAATTATTGCAGTATGAGCAAGGATTTGGTGGGAATTAGGTATAACTGAGGAAGGTAGGAGAGAGACTGGTGGTGTCCTATAAATTAGATGAGATTAGGTCAGATGAGAGTAGAAACTAGATGTTCTCTATCTTTTGCTTATTATATGTTATTACACAAACCATTCTGTATAAATCATTTTTCAGAGGTGCAGAAGGATGGTGAAATAATGCTGAATTTCTTTTTTTCTTTCTTTCTTTTTTTTTTTTTTTTGGTATCATACCAAGCTGTTAGTTAGCAATGCAACCCAAGCTGCTGGTTGTTCTGCGCAAACCTGAGAAGAGATTTAGACTCATCTATACAGCTATTTGCCATATTAATCATTATTTACATATATTATGATCTGTGTGCTTTTCCTTAGCACACATCTGCAATCACCCATGTTTTTGGGAGTCCACGAGTGTTGGTGTTGCAAGCTGTAAAAAACTAGGCCAGAAGGGCTAAAATGCAGACGTAGCTGCTCTCACCTGGGGAAGATTAGCCATGTGTCAGGCGCACAGGTGCAGGGCTAACTCACCTTTGGGACACCTGAAGAATGGTCTAAACATGGGTATGTGAGAAGGGAAAAAAGTGTCAAAATTATAAGCACATTGAAATTCCCAAAAATAAGAAAACTAGTTCTTGGCAGTAGCCATAATAGGCCAGTGAAGGTGTGCCATTTTCTCCTCTTTTAGTTTTCCTTTTTTGATTTTCTTGCCTGTAACTTATTTTTTCAGAGCTGACATTGAGAAGTTCTGCTAAATTTGGTGCGTGTATCCGCTCTGTGTATGTCTTTCATGTTTTAACGTGTGTCCGTTTCTCTCTTTCTCTCTCTCTCTCTCTCTCTCTCTCTCTTTCGGAGAGGTTAATACCTGCCCAGTCCTGCAGACAGGCTGGCTCGAGCTGACAGCATGTCTACCTGAGTGGAGATGTTCCTCTCTCCTCACATACACCAGCCTGACAACCTGATGAACTGCCAAAGAACCTTCTCTCATCTTTCCCTCTCGTTCCCCCGCTTCCCCTTGGCCGTACACACCGAGTGAGTGAGTGATGTTTATACCTCCGTCAGTCCTTTCTTCTCTCCATCACCCTTTGATTCTCTCCCCATCTCATAATCGTGTCTCTACCTGGGAGCTCTTTGGTGAAAGCTTGTTTGAGTTATGTTATGGCACCAGTGAAGCTTCTGTGGAGCTGTGCTGATGTTACTAGCCTGATGTTATGTGTTGTTCAAATGTTTCTCAATAGTTTTGATCCGCTGTTGAGTCTCCCTTTTCTGACTAAAAAGCTGTTTCTCTGTGACGGTCGTGCAGTGGCTTTGATCGTTCTTGTTTGTAGTAGGCCTTAAGGCATGCTTTGGAGCCAGGATATAATCGGCAGAGAGTGAGAGACCACGGGAGAGAGAGATAAAGATAAAGAGAGAGTGTTAAGCCCCTTTCCTCCAGTCCTCTTCATCCTTTACTCTCAGTACAGCGGTGACCTCTCCCCCTGTGACAGCTATGTCAGGGGACCAGGCAGTTCAATACACTCACATGCTCCATAATTAGCCATTATAGCATGTCTGTGTTTGTGTGTGTCTGTGTGTGTGTGTGTTTGGGTGGGGGGACAGGTTAATGAAAGCCTCACTAAACTGAGGAACCAGTGGGATTGTGGGTGGTGTTGGGGGGTGGCTGTGTGCCGCCATCAAGGTGACCACCAGAGCAATTTACACCATGACTTATTTCCCACAAGCCTTGGTTCCAGCCAGCTCTGTGTGTGTGTGTGTGTGTGTGTGTGTGTATGTGTCTGTGAAGGTGTTGCATGTCCAGGAGTGAATTGTGTGTGTACTTGCTGCTGTGTTTTGTCATATCCCGTGCAAGACGTCTCAGGAAAATGTATGTTTGTGGATGCGTGTATGTGTGTGCGTGCGTCTCTGCCTGTCTTATGTTCCATTTCCCCTCATTAATATGCATGGAGGCTGTAATGAAGCAGAAGAGAGTAAGATAATGAAAGAGGGAGACGACGCCACTGGCTGCTCTAATGCTGTGTGACTATATTCTGACACATTCATCTCCAAATGCCTTTAGACGCTGTTTAGCTGAAACACAGCATTATTGGAGCTGCTCTGTTAGACATGCCGGCTATAATTACATTTTACACTCACTGCACCTTTGAATTCGACTTTTCACTACACTGAGAGTGAGAACATACTAAAGCATACTTTGTTTGACATTCAATTAGATAATTAACAGATTGAAGCACCAAAGCCCATATTATTGAATACGATGGTCTAAGGTGGTTTTCTCTTTGAGAAAAATGAATTGAAACTCACCACTATTGCATCGTGTGGAAACTATATCTGCTATGGAAGTTACTCAAATTGAAGGCTACAGCTGTTAATGGGACTTTACTACATTTGACAAAGCTTGCTGGTTTGTGTGGAGTATTTTTTGGTGGGATTGCCAGTCTTATGATGTCAATTCAGTGTACAGCATATAAGAATATATACAGAAACATAAAAAGATGTCAAAAGACTGACAAAGTGCTTCTGGAATGCAGTTGAATGCAGTGTTAGCTTGCATGTGGTAGCAGTCGTATTGCGGTCTCTTAACAACCCAGAAATTCAGAGGACATTCTAAAGGAAAATGTGCAAACAGCAGAACGTACCCGGTGTGGAACATTTTTGTTTACAACTGGAAGCAACAGCAGAGATTTTTGTAAATGGCATTTACCTCTCTCATAGAGAAAAACACATGGAGTTCCTAATATGGGTATTACTATAGAAGAAGGACTAACCAGCAAGGCAGTGGGTTGAATTGGTCAGGCCAGTTGTAGAATACATTCAACTGCATTCCAGCTATTCTTTGACAGTTTTTTGCAGAATAAATTTTTTACCCCCTTTTATCTTTCTGTTTATATCAGTGGAGACCACACATTTTAAATAGAGAGGGAGAGGTATAAAAGCGGAACAGAATTATTGATTAGGTGTGCAAAGCTGAGCTGGAGCGAGGCAGGCACAGAAGTAGAACAAGTGAGGAGTAGGTTTGTAAAGGCAGGGCAGCACCACACTGTCACAGGCCGCTGTGTTCCTAAATGCAACTATAAATATAAGTAAGTGTAACATGGCCTTGAAGGGGAAAGCTATGATTTAGCTGGAAAAGTTCTCTCTCTCTCTCTCTCTATCCCACTCCCTCTCCCTCTCTCTCTCTCCCTCCCTCTCTCTCTCTCCCTCTCCCTCTCTCCTCCCTCTCTCTCTCTCTCTTTCTCTCCCTCTCTCCCTCTCTCTTTCTCTCGTTCTCCCTCTCTCTCCCTCTCTTTCTCTCTCCTTCTCTCTCTCTTTCTCTCTCTCTCCCTCTCTCTTCCTCCCTCTCTCTCTCTCTCTCTCTCTCTCTCTCTCTCTCCCTCTCTCTCTCTCTCTCTCCCTCTCTGTCAGCAGTATTTTCGCATGGGGAGTGGGTCCAATGCGTTAGCTTTGTCTTCTGCTCTGTAAATAAGGCGTCCCCATTCTGTCACACGCAGGAGAAGGAGCATTTGACTACAATGGGCTATTATTGGCCATCATAGGGATGAGACAGACTCTCAGGGGAGAAAGAAGGACTTTTGTGAACTGGAAATGTCGACTGCTTCTCACTCCGCTCTCCTCCTGTTGGGTTTTTCTGCTCAAAAGCAGGCAAGAGCACTGCAGTGGCTCGGATAACTCATCGCAAACCCTGCCTCAGACGCCACTTTAATTTGAAATGGATAACCATTTCGCATAGAGCAACCGTGAACTCTTCCCCTCTGTGTCTAAGTGATGTCCCCAGTCTTATCACAGAGATGTGTCTTAATGAACCGCTGGTGAGAACAGCTATATGTGAAGTATTGTGGTGTATTTTCAGTTCTGTAGGATTTTGGTAGATTTGTACTTTCCCATGTATTTTCAAATGATAATACTTCTAATGCTTCTACTACTAATCAAGTATATTTGTTAAGAAATGTAGTTATTAGATAAATACTCTGCCACACTCTGATTGTATAGAAAATGCCTTCTTCGTGGTCACTCAAGTCCACTAGTGAGCACAGGTCAATTCAGGCTTTGAATTAAACCACTACCTTATTGGTGTAGAATATTGTCTCTATCAGCCATTACGCTTTTTTCCCCACATCCTGCCGAAGATGGGGTGTGTTAGAAGCTCGGTGCTGTCAAGATCTCCTCCATGAGTGTCTGTGAGCGTGTGTGTGTGTTTGTGTGATGTCCTCTGGGTGGTCAGATGGGCTGCTGCTAACTAGCCAAGCCTGAGACAGGACGGCCTAAGGCCCCAACACCGCCATCCTGCATCCACAATGTGTTCTTCTAAGCACACACACACACACACACACACACACACACACACCCTGAATGAAGTCCTATCTCAAAGGGTGCATGTTAGGGAGCAAACAACTTATACATACATCAACACTTCTCCATGTCAGAAAGTTACCTGTGTGTACCTGAAAGCTGTCTTTGAGTGAGTTCCTGCCCTGAATGTTTAATATGAGTGATACTGAACAGGTCTAACTTGGTTTATAAACATGTGGGTCTTTGCATAAATACCTTCACAGCATCAAATGAAATAATACAAATGGTTATGGTTGAGCCAGAGGATGGACATACTACTATTTTATACCTTTTCATGCAAATAATTCATAAGAGAATACTGACGTTGTCTACAGTGCGGTCATATTAGAGTTTTGTCATGTAAAAACTAAGTATGTTGTGTTGATAAGGATAATCTTTGCTACAGTTCATGTAAGGCCCATCATAATCCATACGTTTTAGTGATTGATGTACCATACACATAAGTGTGAACAGTTAAATTGTCTTTTTAGTTTACTGAATGCCATTAAAGAACTAAAGGACACCCTTAAAAAATCAAGGGTTCTTTAGTAAAGCCAATGGTTATATACAGATTCATCACAGCTCAAATAATTATCTGAATGTTTAAATGCTTTCTTGCTTGATTAAAGTGCTTTAAATGCTTTCTTTAAATGCTTTGATTTAAATGCTTTCTTGCTTGATAGTTCTCTATGACAGAGAAAACTGTTGTTTAAAAGATAACAGTTCCTTATAGAACCTTTCAAAATTGGTTTAGCACCAAAACATGTATCTGTACAAAAAAATCTATAGTTTTTTCTCTCTAATTTGTACGGATGTGAAATCTGGACAATAAAAAGTGGGGCAGTAAAAATTGTGATGCCTTTGACAAAGAATACCGCACAAGAAGCGCCACCTTCTTGGCTATAAAAAGAATAATAAAAATAAAACTTAAGAAGAACAGTAGTAATGCTAATAATAGCATCTACATTAGGCTACATAGAGACTACAAATAAACAAACATCACTCTCTGCTGCCCTCTAAAGTTGTTGTAGCACCAGTCGCAAGATAAAACTTTTTTGTGAGAGTCACGCTTTCTTTTATTTATGTGAATATGCCTCAACCCAAACCCGGTGCACATTCTGTTGCAGCGTGTCAGTCATCAGCTTAACAGTGGAAAATGGTTGTGATCAGCTCAAATATCTGCAATTAGGCAATTACGTAATAATTGTGATAGGTCTAATTAGCACTTTTTGCCTAATAATTCTCTATCAACTTATGCTGATAAACATCATTTTTTTCTGTTTTCATATAACTGTGTTTTGATTTCATTGATTTATTTTCCAACAACTAAGGTGTAAATCTGACATGTTTAAATGATTTTCTTCTTGCAGATTGGATGTGTATATTGACTGAAATTGGTTTGCACTGCCATCATAGCCGTCGTTAACATCTACACTCGAGCAGAAGCAGAGGCTGAGCTGTCTTAATGCATTTCCCTATTGCACAGGCCCTGGTGGAGTCTGCCTGCTTTAGAACAATTCTGCATATGGACATAATCTATATTAGTCAAAGTAATTAAAGTAGAGGAGCTCTAACAAGCTCCCTCACACACACACATCCACACCCACACCCACACACTCACACCCTCACACACACACACACACACACAGCTTTATCTCATTAAAGCTAATCATACTTTAGACTAAGTTTGGAGGAGGATTTGAGACCCTAGTGTTTTCTTTGTAATTGATTTTAGCCCATAATAGCCACCATTAAGTAGGTCAGGTAAGGATTCAGTTAAGAGCTGATGTTGCTTTATCGTGAAGACAGAGAGAGCCGGCTCATTAAGGGAAAAGCACAAAATTTGGTGTTGAACTTGTAGTCCTCGGTCCTGCAAAGGCGGTGCGTATAGATGTCTGTGGTGGAGTGTGCGGTGCTCAGGGGCCGACGATTAGCATAGTGTTAATGAAAAATCACCAGCGTACTTGAAAAGGGAGGGAAAAAATCTGTCTATCATCTCTCTTTTTTCCTCCCCTCGGGGTCTTCCCTCTGTTCGGAATGTTTGAAAGTTTTGCGGCTATTCCCAGGAGCGGGGCTCCTATCATATCAGAGATTGGCATTGCAGCAGTGACCCGCCTGTGCTTTGGGCCTTCTCTCTCTCCCATTCTCTCTTTCTTTCTCTCTCTCTCTCTCTCTCCCTCTCTCCCCCATCCCCCTCTCCCCGCCTTATGCCTCCATCAAAAGAGTCAGTCTCACAGATGCACTGCTTAACAATGCCATCTCTCTGTTACACACAGACACACACAGACACACACACACACATACACATGCTTGTCCTTCCGTCAGAGGTGTGTGTGTGTGTGTGTGTGAGAGAGAGAGAGAGAGAAAGAGAGAGAGAGAGAGAAAGAGAGGAGGGGGTGGTTCAGAACAGCGGCCTGACGAATGAGGGGGGCAGGTCCCCTGTGATTGGCGCTCTCTGAACATTGATGCCAGCTTCCATCTGTCATGATAGCCCTATCGCTGAACCTTCAATCTGTCAAACGCCTGCACCAGCCCACCACTCGCCCAGATCTGGCCTGCTAAACACAGCTGACAACAGGCATTATCACAGCCAGAGAGAGAGAGAGAGAGAAAGAGAGAGACAGAGGGAGGGAGACAGAGGGAGAGAGGGGTCGATCTAGTGCTAAAGGGACTGAAAAAAGCAACACAAATGTGTTAATTGCAGGCGGAGATGTAAACTGTCGCTTCTCATCTCATTTAACACTGACTGTGCCATTTTTTCCACACATCCCATGTTTTTTCTCACTCTATTTATCAAAGCATATGGGGGATGCAGCCTAACACTAGCCTAACTCTTGAGGTCCCATTGGTGTGGTGTGAGATGCTAACGATGCTAGCTGACTAGTAAGAGTCGCGCTCTCTTTAAGTGGTGTGTAATGAGATTATTAACAGTTCACTGGTGGCACATACAGAGTTAAGCGTCCCCCTCTGTGTTATGCTAACAAGGTTAAGAGCGCGAGGGATTCTCACAGTTGCTCTTTGACTGCCGCTTTTGTTCCTGCTTTTGCCTCCGGTGCAGAAATCACATTTGAAAGAAACTAAAATGGTTGAAATGAACACTGCATGAAAGGAGATATAAAAGAAGGATATGGGATGTTAAAGAATAATAAGAAAAAAAATTATGCTGGGCTCGCCCATTTTGTTGTTTTATTCAGATTATTTTAGTCAATAGCATTTTTGGTCAGTATGTTTTATTGGTAGTTATTAGTAGTTGGAGTATACAATATGACTTATGTGTGTATGTGTGTGTGTGTGTTTCTGTGTGTGCGTGTGTGTGTGTGTGTGTGTGTGTGTGTGTTTTGTGGTCGTCCTTGTCAAAGCTTTCACTGACTCTCAGTAATTAGTGCAATCATGACACATCCAACTAGCTGTTTCTCTGACAGGCCTCAACAGAGACAAGTGTCCCAGCGGACAGAGTTCAGCCCCCTACACACACGCGCACACACTCACACACACACACACGCTTTCCACTAATAGGATTGAGCAGCAGGGGACCGATAGCTTGGTAAAGAGTTCACAAACACTCGTCTCTAACTCAAATTTTACGGTCCTCTGAAACATAAGTATCGGAAGAAACCTGGGCTATTGATAACAGCAGAAGCTAATTGGCTCGTTCACTTTGAACTGAAGATGTAAAGAAACCCCTCTATCTTTTGAGGTGCACTGTGGGGAGCTTTGTAGAGTGGAACAAATTAATATATTTACTTGCAGTTCAGACGCTGATCATACAGTAGCTTTGTATCTCAGTGAGCAAATGCCTTTTAATAACTATTGTACTGCTGAGAAGAAATGGACTTACATGCAAACAAACATGGCCTTGTGTGTACAATGGTAGCCACATATTGACTTTCTAACCCCCCAGCACACACACTCACACGCACAAACACAAACTTACCCCCAGACAATCTTAGGAGTTTTTTCTAAAAGACAACAGGTTCAGGCCAAGGGTTAGACACAGCCACACACAAACACACACAGAGTATCTGCATTTCATATTACAGCAGTTACTGTACAGGTCAGTACTCTGATTTCTAATGTAGTTACAAAGGTCATATCTGTCAGCTGTCCAAACAAAACCTGTATCTCCAAAATAGTCACTTTACGGGAGACGGCCAAAATATTCTTTACTTCTATTGTTAAGTTTGACAATAGAAGTAAAGAATATTTATTAATCACAAATGTTTCACCCAAAGTAATACACAGCATTTGTCTTCAATTTATGTGATTTTGTAATGGGGATACATGTTTTTTCTTGTTTGTTAGATTTTTTTGGACCCTGGTGCAAGTGTCTTGTGTGGTGGTTAATCTAACTTCTACACTGGGCTGCTTTTTGTGGCAGATTTAATTCCTTATTTAGTCATTTCTAAAAGAATCTGCCCCAGCGAATGTTTTCAGCATACTAGTCCTTCAGCAATGTTGAGCATGAACACACACTCTGTCAGTCTCAAGTATAACATCTTGTGGGTTCCTTAGTAAGAAGCGAAAAAATGGCCCTGCTAGAATTGCACCGTTAATAGTTAACAATAAATTACATCTTGTTGTGGCTGAAACCAATAACCTACAATTGTACAATTAGTTTATTTATTTAATTTTAAGACAATTTCACAATAGGTTCTGTATACAAAGCGCAGTGAACCCACAGGTTGCACAGGTTAAAACTGTTATTATAGATAAGGATTTATTTCATTAATAAATAGTTCAAGCACTCAAGGCACTCATTTAGCGAATGCTCATTATTGTGCAGACATTTTTTTTTCTTCAAGAGACTTACAATGGAAGGACTCTCATTCCTAAGGACTCTCACTGGTGTGGTAGTGGCACTCTGGCACTCTGGTAGTAGCAATTTTGATATAATTCCATTATAGGATTTTTTTTTTTTTTTTTTTTTTTTTTACATTTTTTACATTTATCAGCAAACTATATATTAACCACTTCATATTCCTTTTTCTCTGTGAATCTGTATGAATCTGGTAGGAAGTGTAGCGTGGAATATTTTTGAGAGGTATGTATGTGTGAAGGCATGTGTGCGCTGGAGCCATTTCTCATGAGGAGTACCTGTGCTCTTTTTGTATATGTGTGTGTTTGTGTGTGTCTGGAAAAGAACAGAAAATGCTTGGGCTTTATCTCCATAATTAAGAGTGGTGTGACAGTGATGGTGGGCCAGGACAGGGCATGGCAAATGAATGTGTTCTTTTATACAGAGAAGCTGCTCTTTAGCTCCCTCTCTCACTTTCCTTTCCTCTCTCCCTTTCTCTCTCTGTACTCTGTCCATCCTCCCGGGACCTCATCATCTTCCCTAACAGTCAGAGTGGGATTTAGTACCCTCTATTCCCTCACCTTCCTTGGCCCTTTTTCACTCTCCCTCTCTCTCTCTCTCTTTCGTTCTTCTTTCCTGTTCCAACTCTCTATTCTACTTTCCTTTTGTCCTCCGGCTGGTGTTTCCTCCTTTGGTGTTCCAGTCTCTCTCTGTGTTTCTGTTCTCCAGTAGTAGAGGTATAGTACTGTTTTACTGAGGTGGTATTGGACTGCTTAGGGACATATAAGATATACTATGACATGAGACTGAACTACCATCATTATATGACATTGAACTACCATTATTACCATTACATGACATTGAACTACCATTATTACCTTTATATGACACTGGACTACCTTCATTACCATTACTTGACAATGAACTATCATTATCACCATTGCATGACTTTTGCTTTTGTGATGTCAAAAACAGCAACATATTTACATGTCTTTCATCCTACTTTAGTTTAGCTCCACCCATTCACACTGAAGGCCTGGATTGCTTTTTAAATAACCTACAATAAAGGGAAGCCAAACAGAACCAAGGTCATTTACATATATAAAGGCACAATAACAAAAACAGTCCTGTTTGATTCTAAAGGGTATTGAAGAAGTCGTAAAATAGTCATTTAGAAATAAATTTTGACTGTTTTGGTAAAAAGCTCATACAAGTGAACCTCGGGGAAGAAATACAACACAAATATAGGAACATGGGCCATGTAAACATTTCAAGCACTAAAACTTTCTCTTCCTTTGTACATTTTTGTTAATCCAGCCTCTTTCTTTCGCAGTCTGAGAGAAGAATCTTTGGTGGGGCGAACATTACTGTGGAGTATATTAGGTTTAATAATTGTCTGGAATCCGGTAGGAAATTGATGATGGTATTTAGGATGTTTCAACGAGCACAGAGTGATGCTGATAATTGCCTGTCTGAGAGGCCATGTAGTCCCACAGTCTAGTCCCCAGACATCACAGCCTAGCCCAGAGCACACTGCACACTTACTGGATAGATGACAGACAAATACAAAATGGTAATTTATGTGTGAGGCTTTTTTTTTCTCTTTTTCCTGAGATCTGCAGGAGTCGACAGGCCACCAAACCCCTCAGAGACCAGAGAGAGCGATACTGCTGCTCAGAAATCACGGCATAATGTGCCAGAAAAGGGATGATGTGCACTGTGTTTTTTTTTTCTCTCTCTGTCTCTCTCTCTTTTTCCTCCTCCTTTTGTCTGGCCGTACTCTCGTGTTCATCGAATGAGAGGTATGATTGGGTCTCTCTTTATGTCTCTGTGTCTCCCTGCGTCTAATGTCTCCTGCACTTTCTTTCCTTCCTTCAGTATCAGTGTTGGTGATGGAGAAAAAGCGGAGACTCTGGGGTTTAAAAGTACCCAAAGCATCCTGGGTAATTAGCCATTACGTTGCTGTCACAGAGGGTTGTGCAGTCAATACAGAGATAATTTGGGCAATGGTGAATGACAGCGCTGTCCGGACTGCTGGGATGATCAAGGACAGAGCCAGCTGCACCCGGCATCTGTCAGGCTCATGAATCACACACGCAACACACACACACGCACACGCACGCGTGCGCGTGCACACACACACACACACAGCTTGCTGCTTAACAACTGAAGCAGAGCAAGAGAAGCTAACAAAGGCGGAGAGATACACTAAACAAACATCCTCTTCTCTTCTCTTCTCTTCTCCTCTCTTCTCCTCTCTTCTCTTCTCTTTTCTTCTCTTCTCTTCTCTTCTCTTCTCTTCTCTTCTCTTCTCTCCTCTCCTCTCCTCTCCTCTCCTCTCTGAGAAGGAAATGGCTAGTTAAGGGCTGTCTCTCCAGTAGAAAGGCAGGCTAAGGTGCTTGTTACTGCTGGTGGCAAATGAGTGACACTGGGTGTGAAATAGAGAGGGAGGCCCAGAGCGACCAGGGCAGAGGGTGTAAGTAATGGCAACACAGGCAAAGAAAGAGAGATAGGAGGGAGAGAGGGCCTGGTAGCATAATGAAAAAGCTATTTATTTCAGTAATAAAGATAAATGTGTGCCAGGTTGATTATATTTGGATCGTGTGAATTGGAGCTGTAACACATTGTGCTTGTATGTTGGGGGCAGGGAGGGAATAAGGCAAGCAAACGCGTGTCAGCCTCAGTATTGCTGCGCTTACTGAAATATACCATAATTGTTCTCCATCTATCTATCTATGTCTCTCTCTCTCTCTCTCTCTCTCTCTCTCTCTCTTTCTCTGTAAAACTAATATCCTAATTACATGATCAAATATTTTGTTTCATAGCATTAATATGGGTAATTAGTTTTCCAATAGAATATAGGATATATAAGACATTTCTAATGGAGATATTAGTTGAATACTGTGTAAAAAAAAAGGAACTCTCATCACTGCGGTCTTTCTGACAAAATTTGCTTGGGTACCACTTATAGCCTTGGATAAATATTGGCATATTACATGGTATTTAATTCGTATTCACAAATAATTTTAAAGGTGTGTAATAAGAAGCAATGATTAAAACAAAAAAACATATGCATTATAGGATACCGCTGTACACTGGATTTACAATTTGTTTGTTTCTGTCAGTCAGAAATTTAGTAAATAATTTGCACTGGTGTAATGGGGTTTATGAAAAAAAACCAAAAAAAAAACAAGTGGCATTTTCCCCTGTGTCATCATTCTTGGTCTCCATAATCCATTTCTGGCAATTAATTCTGGATTTTCTTCTGAAGTCTGTTTAGTCAATCAATAAATCAATAGCTGGTCAGACGGTGCTCAAAGCCAAATGATAATTTTTCTATTTTGGGCTGCTTTTGAAAATTGTTAATTATTTTAAATTAAAATAAGAGAATAATTTAAGCATGTAGGAGTGATGGAACCTAAATGAACAATTCATCCACTTTTTCTGTCATCAAAGCATTAGTGGTTAATAATGAGAATGATCACAGTTTCATTACATATCACTCTGAGGCTGAACAATATCAAATTAACACATATTAACACATGTAGTTCATATTAAAATATGAGCTGGAAAACACTTTGTTTTTAAAAATACAAATTAAATGTTGTCCTTGACTAAAATTGATTGACATTGTAATTTTATCCAGTTATAGGCAGTATGTTACAGATCTTTATTGATCTATCCATGCTTCTACCTATTTATCCATGCATCTATACGTGCTCTGCCACAAAAAAACAAATTAAACCCATCAAAAAAATGCACACACACACACATACATATATATTGTTTTTAAGACATGTAATATTGTTGGAAAATAAAACTTTGCCAGATAGTCTGATAGTCTGAGCAGAAGGTCAGAAAGTTCACGAGATTTGTTTTAACACTGCTCTCTACTAAGAGCAAGTTACCATAGTCTACACTAACAGCTACTGTAGCATGGCAGAAGTTACTCCCACATGAGAAAATTTCGTATTTTGCATCACCTTGTGAAATAGACTGCATTTGAAAAAAGTTTCTGTTTATAAAATAACCTTTGAATAAAGAACGTTCAGTTTTCATTGATGTTTTAGTCAGTCATCTGTCAAACATGTAATAACGTGGGTATAAGCCCACATGCACTTTTAAGTTGAAATATTTTAAAAATAGGAGCACTGGTCTACTTTGTCTGTTTTGAGCCAATAGAATTCCTTTAGTTTACATTATGTGGATGAAAGTAGAGGAGCTGTTCTGAGCAAATGTCAAAGTCGCTATGAAAACTACTTTAAAATGTGGTGCTCAGTAAAGTAGAATGGTTCTTAAACATATCTGCAAACACAAACCACATGAGCCAAACTTCCAGCTGCAGACATACTGATATCAAGGCCATTAATGGGATCCCCTTTTTATCAACAATAGGTGCACCTTACAGTTCACTAAAAAAAAAACAGGGCATCGGTATTCCTTTGGCGTATGTAAATAAGTCAACAAATAAATGCATTTAGTCAACTGGCAGAATCTAGACTAGGAGTAAGGGAAGAGTCCCAGTCTGGATTCATGAAATGTTGAATTTTTAAAAAATAATTTCACATTATTTGTTCTTTAATTTTTTAAATATGTAATATGCATACCCCAAATACTTTTCGAACCAACTGCTGCCCTCTTCCAGATGTTAATTTGAGAAATTCAGCGACTGCCCATTGACTTGTATTAGAAGGTTAGTTTTAGTTAACAGCTTTTCAGCTCTTTTCTAAGTACATGGAAATGATTTAAATTTTCTGCTAAATTTAGCAGATAGAGATTAGGTTGAAAAATGTGGTAACAGTACTTTAAAAAGCTCAATAAATGGAGGTATTGCGTTACAATTTCTCAGTACTTTGAATGTTCTGCAACCCATGTCTGAAGGTTGTTCAGACATGGGTTAAACTACAGTTAAACTACAGTGGAACGCGGTTGTTAGCAGGGCATGTGAAGGTCAGTTCTTTGCTTGTAGTAAGAGCTACGTTGGATAATAGCCAGTGAGTTTCTGAGATGGCTTTCAGAAAGACAAAACTGTGCTTTATTTAATTGCTCTGCTTCTGAAGAACATCTTGCAGCTCAGAAGACATCTGCGCCACGTCTTTTTTATCATACTCTAATCAGAATCAGAGCAAAGCTCACAGTACAGCCCTTCCTCCCAGTGTCATCAGAATTAGTCACTATACCAAATTTCTTGCCCAGAGGTAATGTAGTCAGTGTTTTTCAATGGATTTACGGAAATTTTGGACTGTGATTTGTATCGAGAGAGAGAGAGAGAGAGAGAGAGAGAGGTGGAGAGTTGTGGAGCTTATTTAATCTTATTATACAGCGGTGTAGCAGTGACCTACAGTGGTTGTGCGGATAGGAGAACACAGTGGAATAAGTCACCTTCCTGGTACATAATTACCTCCATTCATCCTGCACTGGCATTAGCCTTATGATAAAGACAGTGAAACTGCCTGTCTCCTACTGAATGACTCTGCAGATGCACAGCTGTGACAGTCAATTAAAAATGAAAGATAAGGCCCTATTCTGAGTGGGCTCTGAGTGGAGTGTTTAGGGCCTTTTCAGTTATGTAAATGTCTGGCAGGGCTCCGAGAGGTGATTTCATGTGTATTTTTCTCTTTTATTTTTCACCATATGCAAAACGACATAAACTCTGAGTGTTTACCTGCCGTCTACCGGAGCTGGGCACAGGCACCTCCTCACTACATCCCACCACATTAAGAACTCCTCAGGGATCCATTCTTACATATGCCTCTATAAAAGAGAGAGAGAGAGAGAGTGAGAGAGAGAGAGGGAAAGTGTGTGTGTGAGAGAGAGAGAGAGAGAGAGGGAGAGTATTTTACAATGGCTGTTTACTGTGCTTCGAGATACTGCTTCAAACTGCATTTTAAATGATAAGTGTCTCTCTATTACTGTCTTGAAATAAACATTTAAATAGCCTTTAATTAGCGTGCTCTTTCTGTCTGTCGATAAGGCCTGTGCTAACCGCTCAGCACCTTAACGAGCCTTAATTAAACTGGTTAAAGTGGAAGCCAGCAAGAAAGCGTCTGTCATTTGTAAATAGATAAACATAAATGGATTTGGGGGCTTCAGCGTTGGTAAAATGATTACATGTTCAATATAGTGTAGTAGACAGGACAACATTATCATTCTGCGACTCCAATAAGCAATAGTAATTTAATGGAGACCTGGTAAACAAACCTGCAGTTTCCTTCCCAGTTCACATACGTTGCTTATCTACCATCTCAGAACTCGTGAAACTTGAAGATTCTGATGTCTGTTGGTGTATTTCATTCTGCAGGCTGTAAGGATTTGCTGCTCGAGCAAGTGTCCCACCCCACTCAGAGAAACAGGCCCACTCACAGTAACTTCTGTGTTAGTGACAGAAACAGCAGACTCCTTTTCGTTTCTATTTGCTGGCTTGCTGTTAACAAACTGGACCATATTCTGTTTATTACTAAGCTAAAAGGCTTCAGTAATATGGAACAGGCTTTGAGTTGCTTACTGAAGGATTCAGCCTCCAAACAGTAACAGCCAAAGCAAAGAATATGTTACTTAAATCTGTTTACTCTGGATAGGTTCTGTAAAGTTGGTGTAACATAACAGGCAAATCCCTATTACCAGCCTAGCAGAAATTAGCATTATCTTAGCAGCCTAACACAAAAACAAAAGTTACTTTCAAAGCAAATTACAAGCTTTCTGCATTAAACATGCTGTGTAATGACATGCTTGGCTGGCGCATGCTCATAATGTAGCGACTGTATCTGGTGTTTTGGCGCAAACAAGCTTAAGAAGACCAGCATGTGTGGTTTCTATATTATAATCTGCTGCAGCCTCGTTTAAGCTCACCCCCACCCCACCCTCTCTACTGAGACAGCCAATGAGAACAGTGGTTATTAACATGCAAAATCAACACTGAGAAAATGAGTTGTTCTTCAAAGAGGAGTGAATAACAAAATACATTTATTTCCGACCAGGTTCACGATGATTTTTCACAAACATCTTTTTGCACACTCCCACACATTCTCTCTCAGCCGCACACACACACACACACACACACACACACACACACACGTTCTCTTGTGCTCCCTGTTTTCTCTTTCTCTCAACATGCATTTTGGAATAGCTCCAGAATTTGTTAGGGATGTTTGTATGGAATGACTGTGGATTTTGAGGAGTTGGTAAATGTGTTGGATTAGTGGAAAGATCACAGCAGATGATGCCACTCGTTTGTTAAGTTCATCTCAAGTGTGATAACGATTTTTTGCCAGTCACAGCAGTAGCACAGTGAAGCTAACAGTTGGGCATTATTTTCTGTTGTCTGTCAGGTGCACTGATAATACACTGATAATAAACACAGTGAGTATATCACAGATGTGTAAAATACCAGTTTATTCCAGCAGTACATTTTGAGTCACTTAACTCAAGCGCTTAGTAAAGCTCTGAAAAGCAGTGTCTATGATAATCCATCTTAGTTAGTGTGAGCGAGCCAGTTTGAGTTTGGTTTGTGTTCAGGTTTCAAATTTAGCACTAAGAGTCATCCTGGTTTGGGTCGGGCTGGGTCTCAAAGTTGTGGGTACAGGTCACGTTCACCTTCGGTTTCACACCTCTAGTACAAATGTTACTAGTTTTTCTCTTCACTGTCGTCTTTCAAAGAGTACAAGGAAATATACTCAACTCGAAAAAGGAGTAAAATTCGTGCTCACCACTTTGACAATGAAATCAGAAGGACTTTCAGACTTGTTGAAGATCCATTTTGGTCTCATTTTAGTTAAATTCCTTTAACTAATAACTTTTGTACAGTGTACACCCTGTTGCTATGAATGTGTGTTGGCTCTCTGTTACATTACAGGCCTATTAGTGACAGTGATGAATGACTCCAACCTTAAACGAGTTCAGCAAAGTGGGCAACAGTTTATTATTTTGTTCTGTAGTTAATAGATAACTATGCAGGAATAAAGGACACTGGCTAAAATACTAGAGTCTAAAATGTTCTTTTGCTTATCTCACTCTTTTTTACAGGATGTGTGTCAGTACTGTATCTTCCAAACAGTTATGTTCTGAAGTCTGCTTGAAAAGCATGTTTTTTATAGATGGCTTACAGAAATGCATGTTTAGTTTTGTTCAATCCCATCTAAATATGAATAAATGAATAAGTTTTATTTTATGTCCTGAATTAGATGTAACTGTGTTCTTCGTAAAAGGAGTCAAAATTAGGTGAAATAGATGGTAACTTATTACTAATGACTGACAGGTCTACTAATTACTTTTATGGTTTACAGTTGTAGTCGTAGGTTTACAGCAGGTAGTGTTGTTGTTATCAATGATGAATCAGTAGTTATTATTAAAAACAGCTAGTTAGAATATAGTTTTCTATAAGGTTTGGAACTATGCATTTACGGCATTTAGCAGACGCTCTTATCCAGAGCGACGTACACTAGTGCTCAAGTAGTCCACATCTGTTCATCAAACCTGTAAAGCTAGACTTAAATCAACATCCGCCATTCAACCAAGTTACTGCCAGCTACGTTACATGCCTAAACAAATCCTGTCAAAGAAAAGTCAGAAGTTAAGGCAAAAGTAAGGATGGCATGGAAGTGTAAGTGCTCGAAAGGTTGTTTTTTTTATTTGTTTTGTTTTTTTAAAGTATAGAGAAGAAATGAATAAGCAATAACAAGAGGCCTAGTTAGTCACCAAGGTGCTCCTCGAAGAGGTGGGTCTTCAGGCGACGCTTAAAGACAGTGAGGGACTCCGCAGATCTGATTGGAAGAGGGAGTTCATTCCACCACTGGGGGGCCAAGACTGAGAAGAGTCTTGACGCATGTCTTCCTCTTCTTTTGAG
>JBBPCZ010000002.1:15787266-15804859 GCA_037974445.1 Brycinus macrolepidotus | reverse complement strand
TTGAAGGCTTTTTAGCCATTAGAAGGGTGTAGGCTGAGATTTATTTATTTATTTATTTATTTATTTATTTATTTATTCATTTATTCATTTAACTTTTTTTAATAACTGAAAGCTCTTGCGGCTTGTCTGGTCTCAGCTTAATAAACACTCTGTATGTTCATACAGGATGCGTGTGTGTATGTGTGTGTGTGTGTGTGTGGGTGTGGGTGTGGGTGTGCATGCTTGTGTGTGTGTGTGTGTTTGAGTGTGTGTGTGTGTGTATGTGTGTGTGAATGTGTGCATGCATTCGAGCATGTTTTCAGGTTGGAGCTTCATTTGACAGCAGAAGTGTGAGGTTTCTCTTCCTTCGTGCAGTTGAGCCCTGACTCTCCTTCACCACACAGGTGAAGTTATTCTTTAAAATAGCCTCACACTGGCTGAGTTATTTTCTTCTCCCCCACTCGCAGAAAATAATTCATAAGCAATATGAAGTAGAGATTATGACTTATTTTCTAAGAGCAAGGAACATTAATAATAATAATGGATTCTCTGGCTCTAGCAGAACATGTGATTTCAATAGGCTGCAGTGAATGGGGGAAAAAAAAGAAAAAGAAAAGAAAAGAAGCAAAACAAAAATAACTCAACCACTTAATAAGAGATGCCCACATTTGTCACCGAAGGTCACAGTAGCTTTTCTAGAGCAGCTTTTCAAAACTACCGGTAGACCACCTCTTGTCGAAGTTGTATAAATTAAATACAAATAAGTATAACAACCAGGTAAAGCCAGGTTGGTGAGACAGAAATAAAGACTATATGTTATTTCAGGAGCAGTCCCACTCATACGACACCCACCCTTCCCCCTACCTTTAATGCTACTGGTTGGATAACATATAATTAATGCAGATGCATAGACATACGTGTGTGTGTGTATGTGTGTGTGTGTGTGTGTGTGTGTGTGTTTGTGTGTGTGTGTGTGTGTGTGTGTGTGTGTGTGTGTGTGTGTTGAACGTACATATCAGAGAATGAATGGGGGTTGGGAGCATCTGTTGGCAGAAATAAGAGCTTTTTCATGTTCATGTTGGGGGGATCATTAGCATAATATCCTCTTCTGTAAGGTGAAAACAGAATAATAATTGGCTTGGCCTTTTCTCTCTGTGTGTTGTAAAACAGTTAGGCATTAATTTGAGGATAACTGTGCAATTATTTTGAAATGCTACCGATCTCCAGGCTGGTGTGGAGGAAAGGAAAGGGGCAAAGAGGAAAGGAGAGGTCATAAAGGAGAGAGGCAAATTAGAAAGGCAGCGTGGAGGCAGAAGAGTGTAGAAAAGTTAAAGAGGCCATCCCATTAGTTAGCAGCCTTATTTGAAGTGGACCCATGCTTGCCGAAGCTTTGATTACCAGCCAGTTAGGAACACATACTTATCTGGTGATCATTTTCTTCATCTGTGGACTAAATAATACATTTATTCACAGTATAACCAAAGCACTGAGCCATGTGAACTTTGGCTCACAGAGGGAGTGTGTGTGTGTGTGTGTGTGTGTGTGTGTTGAGTTAGTCTCAGTACCCATACAAAACTGTAACATATTAAAAATGATATTTCAGCATATTTCCTTTAAATGTCAGAATATATTGGCAACTTATTGTGACCAGGTGTGGATACACAAAAGACACTGCAATATATTACTATATTTTTGTATTTTTGTATTTTGTATTTTTGAATATTTCTGATATTCTGTAAAATGCACCATGGAGGGCCTGTGTGGAACGGCTTTTCAATACACTGTATATTGAGTGTATTGATGTACTGACAATAAACAAATCTTGAATCTTGAATCTTAAACCTTGAAATGATGGCGAAATTATGGAAAAAAGGGTTGTGAGAGAGTGCAGGGGTATGTCTGAACACATTTTGGCTTTTCCTTAATAAGTGACTGAGCAAGATTCATTATGTTTTTATGCAAGTGACCTACACATCTCTGCTACAAGTGAAAATTAAAAATCACCTGCTGTGTAAAGTTCAGCCAAGAGTGGTGTGAGTGCAACCTTACAACTTATCCACAGGCCCCAAAATGTAGAGGCCGTACTCATGCCTGTCTAGCGTTCACTGTGAGTTGTTTGCAGGCTTAGTGACTAGTGCTGTCATAGGAGCGCTGTTTTATAGCCATCGAGAGGATGAATAAAATAATAGTACTGTGAATTTTGTGACTGTACCACTAAACACAGTAATCAGAAACACATGATGTAAAAAATTACTTTCAGAAAGACACTTTGGGGTGAATCTGTCTGATTGCTGTTTAACTACCTATATACATAAGATCTACATTCTACCCCATGTTAGACTGAGATTTTCCCTCCCCGACTAAATAGCAGGGACACATATTCAATGAGGACATTTATTTAATGTTATAAAGGAACGTTTTCCTTTAGATTCAAGCTATTTAGGCATTTACTGTACGTTGATTTAGCTTCTCTTGTGACCCTAATGCTGTTGTCTATGATTGATGGTCTGATTGTGTGTTGTGTGTCCAGTTTGTTTTGTATGTGTTAGTGGTGTGGCAGTAAGATTCTTGTGATTGGAGGACAGCATGCACACACGTATGCACACACACACACACACACACACACACACACACACACACACACACTTCACCATTGTCGGTCTCTCAGGTACAGTGTTGTGGAATTCTTTAAGAGGTTTGTGTCTGTAGTTACTTAAATGCAAAGAAAAAAGTGATGTATTAAGCTGACTTGACTGAAACCTGCACATAATTTCCACATGAATACATTACAGCAACACAATCACAGCCAAAAATAGGTAAACAGTAAGACAGATTTGTGCTGTGATTTGTTTTATTACATTTTATTTGGCAAATTCAGTGCCCTGCTTTCTTTGAAGTATGTTAAATTCGTATCACATTTCCTCAAATTGGTGTTATGTGCCCTGGTTGCTTCTCTGCAGCGGTGAAAACATGTTCACCACACAGCCCATTAGTGTCTCCACACACATCCTCGTTCTAATGACTCTTACAGGAAGCAGACACAGGCAGGCCTGTATGGAGAGTCACGTGAGAGTTAATGAGGTCATCATTTACTGCCCTTTACTTCCTGCTGCTTCCACAGAGAAAGACAATGCTCACTAAACAGCAACACACACTCTCTCACAGTCACACATTCACAAATCACAGTCTCACAAACAAACTTTTTTCCCATCCAGCGACAGACAGGAAGAGGAAAATAAAAGGAGTTATTTGAGTGTAGTTGGAAAGGCTGTTTCCTGACTGTATGAGAGTGTGTGATCAAAGAGGAAATATTGTAATTCTCCACCTCTGCACCTCACTCACTTTTTCATCCTACAGTGTTGCACGGCATGGACTGCAGTGTTGCACACTGAGTGTCTGCACAGTATGGACTAAATATCTGATTCAACTTACAGCTGTGCACTGGTGACACAACTATTCAGTTTTTATGTATATGTGACATGGTTAAAGAGCATAACTGCACATGAGCTGCTCATGTTCATGCATTCTCCTCTGTACGTCCATTCTCATTGAAATGCATCAGCCACGGCCCAAATAATATTCTAATTCAAAGTTCGCATCTAACCCGAGTATAGATTACAAAAAAAACTTGATTTGTGGGTTTTGTTGAGGATCCATCAGGAGCTGACCTGTGTGGATTTGGGTAGTCATTCCCAGAATGTATTTTATACAAAGTAGCAAAAATGGTGGCAGAGTAACTACCACAGTTTTAAGTGACCACTGCCCAACTCATTGTACATGTTTTCGTAAGGTTTTGTTCAACTATACTCATTCAAACTACTTCCACCATAACACTCCATCATAACATTCCACCATAAACTTCAACCATGACATTCCACCATAACATTCCTCCCTGACTGTCCACTGTCAGGATGAATGGCCAACAGTTCGCCCAGTGTAGCGTGAAGGATGAACCCAATCGCGAAGTACACGAGAGAGTAGGTAGTTCACACACTTTGCTCTAAGAACGCTCTCTGAATGGAGTAGGGATTCACACCTGGAATCCGCGTTCTCACACACACCGTATACCATGTGACGCGCTCACTTTCGAGCCCTTTTGCGCGTCACTTGACTGGTATGCGTGACATCCACCATAATATTCCACCATAACAGTTCACCATGACATTCCACCATGACATTTCACCATAACATTCCTCACTGATTGTCCACCATAACAGTCCACCATGACATCCCACCATGACATTCCACCATAACATTCCTCCCTGACTGTCCACCATAACAGTCCACCTTGAGATCCCACCATGACATTCCACCATAACACTCCACCATGACATTCCACCATAGCATTCCACCATAACACTCCACCATGACATCCCACCATAGCATTCCACCATAACACTCCACCATGACATTCCACCATAGCATTCCACCATAACACTCCACCATAACATCCCACCATAGCATTCCACCATAACACTCCACCATGACATCCCACCATAGCATTCCACCATAACACTCCACCATAACATCCCACCATAGCATTCCACCATAACACTCCACCATGACATCCCACCATAACATTCCACCATAACACTCCACCATAACATTCAACCATGACATTCCACCGTAACATTCAACCGCAACATTCTACCATGACATCCCACCATAACATTCTACCATAACATTCCACCTTACTTCCACTGTATTGGCAGATGGGTTGCCTTTGGCAAACATTTGAAAATTGCAGTCTTGTCTTTTCTTAGATTCACTTCTAAGTCTTTTTCCTTCTCTCATAAGCACTCATATGGACTCCCAGCCTCTCTTCACCCAGCGCTCTTGTAATCAATGCTATCTTGCCTCAACAGCAGAGATCAATGTGTCAGGGTTTCTGCTCTGCACGTGTGGAGGCGTGGGGGACTTAGCCCTGAGGTTTTGAGTTTGCGTGTTTGTGCGGGTAGTGCGGTGGATTTGTGGCTATCCGTGTGTGTGTGTGTGTGTGTGTGTTTATGAAGTGTGTTTTGGGATTTAGGCCTGGGGCATGCGTCTGAACATGTACTTGTGTTTTTGCTGTGTGTGTTTATAGTGGATCAGAGGCTGGTCTTGTCTGTGGCTTACCCATAATCCCGCTCTGATCTAAGTGTTTGATCAGCCGATTGCTCCTGCAGCGGTGTGATCAGCAGAAGCTCTGTAATTTAGAGCTGATGTAGCGACGGTGATCCCTCTCTCTCTCCCTCCACACAGAGCAGCATAAGCAGTGAAGAAGGCTGCTTACAGGCAATCCTCAACCTGAGCGTTCACACACTTCCACCATCGCCCACAGAGACCAAAACACTCCTGACACCCTTTTGTGGCTTAGGTCTTCTGTATTAAGAGAACCATTTTGACAAAACTTGATGCAGTGTGTTTCTGTTGGGTCACTGCAGCTTTCAGTGTGTGCTTGTTTGAGTTTTTTAGGGTTTGGGTATTTGACAATAATACGAGACATTTAGATTGCCTTTGGCTCATGTTATAATCAATGGCTTTGATGCCATTTCTTTTCATCAATCTATTTGACTATTTATCCACTTATGGTTTAGCTAAACCGAATTAGATCCTTCTTAAGATAAGATAAAATAGGATAAGATAAGATAAGATAAACCTTTATTAGTCCCACAAGTGGGAAATTTGCAAACTTGTGGGAAATTTGGAAACTCAGCTACAGCTATAGAATAATGTTACTAAAAACCTTTTGACCAGCTATGGGCTAATTTTCCAAAACATTTAAGGTAACTTTCTTAAATAAAAAAATAAAATAAGCCTTGAAAACAGGTCCAGTGCACCTGCAATAAAACATGGTACAATTATGTTCCCTAACTAATAGAACTGAAGATGTACTCTTGAAGGTCCCACCCCAGTGACAACATCTGTACCCTGAAACTTTTCTTTCTAACGGAGTAGTTGTAAGATAAGCTTGTGGACGAAAACATATTTGTAAAAGCTTATCATGGCAGAGAAGTGCATGCAGGGTACTGTAAGGCAAAATAGTAATCACTTTTTTTTTCAGATTTAACACTTTTAACATTATCAACATAAAAAATTAGACATTTTGTGTAGTAAACAAGATGATCGTACGGATGACTGCATAGGCATCAAGACAATTGTTACTATAACCACCACAGTAAATAAACCAGAGACAGTACATTTCTGTACAGTGCAGCATTTCACATCACACTCTCAATGACTGAATTATGTAGATTTTTTTAAATTGGTGGAATTCCTCTGTGTAATTGGATGTTTCTGGCTAATTCATTGTGCGTTTAAGTGTACATGTCTGGACATAGGAGTATTTTGAATGGGAATATGAATGTATAAGGGGGTGCAAGGTTTTGTGTATGCATATTGTATATGTGTTTGTGTGTGTGTGTGTGTGTGGGTGTGTGTGTGTGTGTATGTGTGTGTGTCTATGTGTGTGGGTGGGTTGGGAGGAAAGGGAACAGGCCAGTGGGAACTACTATCAACATCATATCCTGCTGCTGTGATGTGTGTGATAGGACAGGCACTCTAGGGTGCACTAAACCTTACTCCCATCACGATCTCCAACTTCTGACACTAAAACTTTCAACAGGACACCCATTCCACCACCACTGTGTGACATTGCTGTAAATTTGATCGTCTGGGTCAGTGAACTCTTGCTCAGGGTGAAATGTCAAAAATTGATTCCTATTGTGGCAGCAATGTTTATTGACAGAGCCTGGACCTTTTATGTTGTTGCCATATAACCTCCTGCCCTTCTTTGAGGAATGGGATATAATCGTTACATTATAAAACTGCACAAGGTCTCATCTTCGCTTCGGATTAATAAAGAGACGTCCTCGCTCTCTTTCTTTCTTTCTTTCTTTCTTTCTTTCTTTCTTTCCTTCTTTCCTTCTTTCTCTCTCTCCCTTTCTCTCTCCCTCTCTCTCTTTGTGAAATGTATCCTGTTTTTAGGCTGAGATAAAGCACCGTATGTGCTTCTGCAGGTCCGCAGATATATGACAGACTCTCTCTCTGGTCAAGGTTGAAGTTTTTCTCTGTTTAATGACTCTCTCTGCGAACCCAAGGTTAGAGTGAAACGTGCTCTACAGCTTGCGAGAGCACCTTTTGATAGCTCCAGATTCAAGCTAAGAATTATGTGTCTTTAGGGACCGCCAGTACAATCTATGTTCGTATGTACATAAACAGTGCGCCTTGATTTGCTCTGACCGCTGCATTGTGCTTTGCAGCCATAAGAAGAGTGTATATCCGTTTGTTAAGTATGCCACTGGCCCACTTATAACTTAAATGACTAGTTTAGTTAACCTCTCTGCTCAAGTCCAGCGTATCGTTATGGCAACAACAGAGCACTGCATAATTTTACTGGCATTAACATCCGTCATCTTCCCGCTCCGGCTATAAATACAACTGACGGCAGAAGTCTACACACACACACACACACACACTCACTGCACACGCACAATTCAGTGGAAGAGAGTGAGTCGGGTTTCAGAGGTGAGGCACTCTGATAGTCCAGCAGATGAAATATTTGCTGACTTCCCTCACCTAAGGGACTGCTGTTCTGATGGAGGCACTTATATGTGGCCCCATTAGTCTCTGAGGATTTTCTCTAGCCCACTTTTCACCCGATCCGTGCCAATTAAGCAGCCGAATTATGTATAATAGTGGGAGTGACTCGCGTTTGCCAGAGCAGGAATGAATAGGGCTGCATGACAGAGGGAGACTGTTGAATAATTAGAGTGAATTTTCAGAGCCCTGGAAGCTCAATCATATTCTGCCATATGCTAACTATTTTTAACCTAATCTCTCTCTCTCTCTCTCTCTCTCTCTCTCTCTCTCTCTCTCTCTCTCGCTCTGCATACCCTGCTCTGTTTTAAATAAATTCACAAAGCGTCTTAAAGTAACTGAGAATATTAAAGTGCTGGGACTGAGGCTTTGTTTTTGCCAAAGTAAGGTTGCAGTTTCATAATCTAAACTTGACCCCTGCCCATAAATCCAACCCCCCACCCCCCACCCCCCAAAAAAAAAAAAAAAAAAAATGTGTAGTTGTCCAAAAGAATGAACTAAATTATGGGACACTCCTTAGGGGACGTGCCAGTTCAAATTAAGGCCCAACATGCTAATGCCAGGCTAAAAAAAAGTACCACTGTGGTAATGTTTCATGAGTGTTACATTTACATGTTACATTTGAGTGGCTCCTGTCACTTCAAAAAAGAGCAGTCCCACTTTTTCTGAATACACTGCACTTACATTGCTGTGCCTCTATAAATGTATAAGCCTATATGGTAACAGAATGCAAATATGTTACAAAAGTACAAATTGATTATATCTGTATTTGATGTATTATATTGTATTTTATGAGTAAGAAAACTCTAGTTAATGTGTGGAAACAGAAGGCAGCAGGAGGAGGAATCATTCTTTAGCAGTATAATAGTTCTGTGCAAAAAAACGGCAGAGCAGACTGTGCAGATTCAGAGTGGGCGTGCCATAACATATGCCCATACCTGTCCATACTGTATCAGACACCACACTGCCAAAAACCAAAACAATTAATTCGCTTTACTAACTTACAGCAGATTGAACCATCTGTGGGAAAAATAAAAAAAGTTTGGCAAGGGCTAGAAGCAAGAAGAGGCGGGGTAGAGAGAGAGAGAGAGAGAGAGAAAGAGAGAGAGAGAGAGAGAGAGAGAGTCCCTAGGCCCCAGCTCCTTCTGATCAGCCTCTCGTCAGTTCTCTCGATGCCCTCCACTATCTCAGGCTTTAATAATTCATGCTGTGCTGATGCCGGGTGTTTATTTTTAGTGATGAGAAGATTGATGAGCCGTTCATATCACTCTTAACCACCAGCTAATGAACTAATTAGCAGGTCTAAATGAAGCCGCACATTGGATAACACAGCAGCACCAGCAGCAATAGTAGTGTGTGTCTGCAGCAGTTCTGTTCACTCTATAACAGGAGCCAGGAAACACAAACAGACACATACCTCTCACCTTTTGGGTGTCAGACCCTTAGTGCTGGTGTCCCAGTGAGAGATTAAAGTCTGGCACTAAAGATGAATTACCATTAAAAACATGTGTAGTCTAAATTAATTTGAGCTTAACCTGGATAATGGAGTTTTAACATTGATTCATTTATTCATCTTCTGTAACCGCTTATTCCTTACTAGGGTCGCAGGTACCCGGAGCCTATCCCGTGGTCTACGGGCGCGAGGCAGGGAGTCACCCTGGGCGGGGCGCCAGCTCACCGCAGGAGTTTTAACATATCATGGATAAATAATTTACTCGTTTTTGCATAAAAAATATGTTGGTGTGATATTTGAACACCAATACAGTTTCAAAATGTGTCAGTCACTCCCTAGCCCACACCAACCAGTATTAGAAATTCTATTCAAAAACAGCCAATTTCAAACTTTGTGTTTCTGTGATGTCACAAAAACCAACCTAATTGCATATCTCCACTTATCCATTCCAACAGCAACTTAGTTCACTTATTCACTGCAGTTATAAAGCCCATTTCAGACCACATTGTTTTTTATATGATGGAACACTATAAAACAGCCAATTGGAGCAAAGGTCATATGTCAGTCTTAAAGGCATAGCTTGTTTAATAGAGAAATAAAGAAAGGTTAAAAATGAATTGTTTTGGGTCCGTAAACCAACACAAAGTTATAATAAGTGAACTTTAAGGGAAAAATGTGTAGGATATGGCCTTAATAATATAATATTTCTTTAGATGTTATTTGTCTTAAATATTACAACAACTACTAAAAGATCAGTGTGGGATGATTGTGTGTTCCTTTTTTTGGAGATAAATTGAGGAGGAAGAGGGAGGAGAAGACTGTGTGACAGATTGATGACAGGATGAGTGAGAACAGGTGAGTGAACTCCCGTGTCCTCTCTTGCCCTGAACATGTGCACAACTCTGAACAGAACATTTATCAGATTGCTGTCTCCAGCTCATTTCTTTTCCTCAACCAAGCACGAGCGGGGTTTCTCCCCCTCAGCACCTCATCTCCTCCTAAATAATCCGAAACCGGGAGCCTCCCGTCAGACCTCTGCCTTTGGCTGACTTTGACCCGCTGCTCTGCTGGGTGAAAGGTCGCATGTCCTTGTTTCAGAGAGCTGATTGGGCCGTGTTCTAATTACTGGTTTACCATTGACATAACACCTTGCTCTTTCCTTTTCCTCCCTCTCGTGAACAGCGCTCATATTGATAGTCTTGCACACATCATTTTGCCTTCTCCCGTTCGCTGATTGCCTGTAGAGGCTGGGGTAACGAGATGTCAGCCCACTGTGAATTCTAATTTAGCGCAGGCCAGTCCTTGCTAGGTATTTGTACCGTCCTACGGGTCTTCAGCCGGGGAGAGACAGGCCTTGCAGCAGCTTCACCACAGCGCCTCTGCTGATTATGACTGAATTACCTTGTTTTCTCCTCATTCCGGCTGTTTTTAGCACTCTGACACCAACATTAGAAGCAGAATCCCACATGGCTACTGTAACCTAAAAGTTAATAATCCTTTTAATTAATGGTTAAAGCCAATATTGAGCACAAAGTATGAAGGATTACAGCCTAAATGAGCAGCATCAATTAGGCTACACTTTAAGTGTTGATTTGAGAACCGTGGCACTGTGATGAGTCATAAAAACCAGAGAGCCGTTAGGGGAGAGGTTGCAGAAATGTTAGTTTGTGTATTAACAGCGGTGTTGTGTGTGCATCAGGGGTAGATTTGAAATGGGTGGTCTCCCTGGAGTGAGCCCCTCCAGCTGGTCTTGCACGAACCTGGTGATATGTGCCATACGATCGCTCCATCCACGCTATCTGCATTCATCCAGCAGCCTTATCAATAAACACACCCTCAACAATTAGCCAACTCTGAGGGGGAACAAAACCGCGAGCCAAGGAATAAATGCCAGACGTACACTTTAATCACCGACACTGTTAATCAATGAAATGCCTTCATATCTTTTAATTAAAATTTTATTGGAGGAAATGTGTTGGGATATTCATTCAATGCTGATTTTCCATTAATGGCGACTGGAGGGTTTGGGGAATGGTAGTGGCAGATGCTGCTGGTCAGTCACGCTGGGCTTCCTCGCGTCTGTAATTGCATTTTCTCACCTACAGAGGGTGGTGGAGGAACCCCGTTAAAGGCAAGGCTCTGCCTAACAATTATTGTCGAGCAAATTACCAGGTAGGCAATATATAAGCTGTCAGGAGAGGTTAGCAAGAAAAAGTGTAAGGAAATGGACCATTCAGCCATTCATCATGGCTATACTTGCTGGGTCCAAATTGAAAAAATGTCATTCTATCTGCTGGAATTAGAGAATGTTACAGCTTAGCTCATCACAGTGGGCTGAAAATGAGGGGGGGGGGAAAACAGTGTAATGAATACTATTTTTCCTCTTCTCAGTACCAATCTGTCAAAGATCAAATTACATCTAAATGTACATTTCTACAACATGGTCCACTGCAATTATATACATGTGCAGCACATGGACCTTTACTGTAAAAAAAATACTGTTGAGGAATCCCTCAGTGGCCTCCCAGTGTATCAATAGAAAACAGTTTTGTACTCACATGAGAGCTGTACTCTACCATCTGCTTGATTCTCTGCATGGTGCACACACGTATGCTATCGCTCACTGACATTTTCAGACGATCGCATGCGCATGCACACTTAAATACAGGGGTGACACAGAAACAAAAACACATGCATTATATTGAGATACACACACTGGTTCACATTTGGCAACATGATGTCTAATGTGAATTGTCTCCTGATAATATTCAATGTTTTGGAAAATTAAGTCCTTTCTCAGTTATAGTTATAGTTGCAGGTTTTGGATTTTGTGCATATTAAACATTGAACTGAAATTACTGGAGAACTATTTTTGAAGTATGAATCCACCTAGCAGGTAAAAGGCTTAGCAAAAGCTCAATCACATGCTTCTCCACAATCACTGATGCCGCTAAACATCTGTAAAAAGGCATGAAAAAAATGCTCTGCATGCCCAAAAGAAACTGCTGGGCAAGCTGATTTTTTCGTAGCCGACTTGTACAATAGTAGATCATCATTCAGAGAACCGACAAATAGAAAACATTCTATACCTTTACTGAAACGTTGCTGTATTTTTAAATGAAGAATATGACCAGTAGGCCCTACTCGGTAAGTTCATGTCTACTTCATAACCAGGTATTATGGTAAGGACAGATTGTATTAAGATAAATATTAAACGTTACAGCCATAATTAATGTGCCTTAGGTATGCACTGTAGGAAAGTCGGCTAAAAGTTAACGCTTACAAAAAAAACCTTACAGTCTTGAAACTGTAGTCTAGGCTACTTTTCTAGGTGTTTTTAAATGACAGTATTCTTTACATCTATTTAATTACATTGTAGCATTTTATTTTAGACACTAAGTATCACATAAAGAGAGCAGCACCAGTCTCCCTATGCCACGCTTATTCCCCCCCCTCCCCCTATAGATTTTATTCATACTTATAGTGGGTGGATGAGTGTGTGTGTGGCTTATTTCTACTAAAGTCAAGAAATCGTATTTTAATTAAAATTACGCTCTTGTCTTTAGAGTAGCCTGTGGCTTAAGGCTGCTCCACCCACCTCCTGTGTAAGGTGTCAGTCATGTTGGCCTTGGTTTGAAGCCTCTTCTCCGACTGCAGGGGCAGGAGCCTGAACCCCTGCAATATCACAGCCTGCTTTCGCCTGGTTTCAGCCGCTGCCTCTGTTGCAGAAGTCCGTTTTATGGTTGTTTTCTCTTGGATCGGCCCATTTTGTCGTTTAATGGCGGCTCGGAGAGCTGGTGCTGAAATGGCGCCCGGGGGAGCAGCGCGCGAGCGGCTGAATCTGCCCACCTATTAAGGACCCTCCGTTCAATTAGAATGCATGGAAACCTGACGCGCCATAACTCACTGCGCCGCGCGCACACATAAAGCATGTCTGGAGCTCAGGCACCGCACTAAAAATGCTGAGCCCAATCTGACGAGCACTTTTATTGGAAGCTAATTACATTCTTGATGGGGTTTTTTGGTTTGGGGAAAGCAAAGCTGGATCAGTATGGTAATATGAGAGTGGTGAGAGTGTAGAATCTGGTCAGCATGGCAAATGTGAATGGATGTGGAGAGAGAAAGAAAGAGCACTGAGGAGAGCAGCCACCTCTCTCTTTATCTCTCTCTCCCTCTCTCTCTCTTCTCTTTCCCTTTCTCTTTCTCTCTCTCTCTCTCTCTCTGCAGCCATCAATTAGGCCGCGTCTCAGGCCAGCACTCCCATATTTCCATGTCTAATAAATTATGCTGCATATCAGAAATGGCTCGGATACCTATTTAAAAAAAACAGGATTGTGTCGAGGCGGGCCGTAAATATGAAATATGAAAGGCAACAAATTGAGACAGTCAATAAAGTGAGAGATTTGTTATAGGGCTAAATGCTACGTGGGGAAAGGTGATGCTTACTATCAGGAATTATGATGATAGAAATGGACTGTGATTGGTGTTTAATTTCTCGCTCTTGTACAGGCCTGGAAAACAGCAGGCAGGTTCTATTTACTGTATGATTAATAACAAGCCAACTGCGCCTCGGCGAAATGAAGGCATTACTTCTAATTTGACTTTTATTGTAAAAATCACCTTTTTCCTACATTCAGATTGGATTCATTTATTTCGTATTATTGCTTAAACGCTCCCTCCTGGTTTTAATTTAAAAAGCAAAAAAATTGTCTTCTCACCTTTTTCCCCATTTTTTATCCGCAGCGCAGTGTGTCTGTGGCGGTGCTCCTTGTTGTTCAGAGTAATCTCTGAATCACCTCATTAATTTGCCACAGTCTCTTAGTTTATTTAATTATTGCTGTGCTCTGCGTTTTCTTTAAACCTTGGTTTTTTTTTTTTATCTGCGTAATATCCTCGCCTCTCTTTTTGTTTTGACCTCCCAATAGTTTCTGACCTCCCACATTTTTAATTGCTCGTTACATAAATCTGTCCCAAAAGCCTGGAATAAAGACTTTTATTAGCCACTCACATGAGCCCATGAAAGGCCTGTGCACTGACACTGACATAGTCCAGACCAGGTCCATTTGTTTGGAATTAGTGAGACCATTCCCCGGTCGCATGAATGTGTGTGAGTGACCTCCAGAACAGGCAGTCGATCACAGAGAGAAGGATTTTCTCTGCTGGTGGCCGATCTCGAGGCTTTTAGCAGGTGAGGCCTACCGCAGCGACCGGCAAACTGTTGTCAGGCCTTCTCACGCACAGGGGTCGCGAGGGGTCACCCACACTGCAGGTCCTGACACCATGACAGATTAAGGGGATGGAGCTCAGCTGATGTGTATGTGTGCAGAGGAAATCCAACAGTCTGCATTAGCTCCCATTTCTACCCAGTACAGTGTGTGTGTGTGTGTCTGTGTGTGCATGTATGCATGCACGCGTGTGTGTGTGTGTGTGTGACAAACTCATAAAGCTCCATGATGGATTCAGACAGAGGCATGCCAGATTGGCTCAGAGTGTGGGAGGAGTGGGGCCAGATCAAGCAGGTTTCCGTAGCAACTGCTGCCACGGCCCCCATTTTACACAGAGGTGCTCTGACAAGACAGGCCTGCACCTTTCCACTTAGCACCTCGGGTTGACTGTGTGTGTGTGTGTGTGTGTGTGTGTGTGTGTGTGTGGCCCTACGTGCGTGAATGAAGGTTTACTTTGTTTATTATTTGGTCTTTTCTCTTTCACATCATGGTATGAAATTAAAATCTTAAGAACCCCCTACAACCACTGTAAGATTTTTTTTTGTGTGTTCAAGTCATGTCCGTTTAATAGATTTTCCACTCTCTAGGAGGTTTAATTCCGGGTGTGTTTCATGTGTGTGCTGCCTCCCAGGCTCATAGCCCTCGAGGTCAGCCTTTATAGAAGGCCTGTGTTCCTCATAATTTGTTTATGAGCCTGTCAAAGTCAACACTCACTTCATTTTCAGGATAATAGCGCTCAGACGAGTGGTGGCTAAATGACTTTTTTACCGGTCTCTTGGCTGGGTCATTCTGATTGGTTTCATTAGTGTTGATCAGGGTTTCCACCTCTCCGCTGATTGTTTTGAACCACACTGTCAGCAAATAGGTCTGCTCCACAGAGTCATTTGCTGGGTTATTTTCGGCAGGACATTTCAATTGTTTTGAATTAGTAATACAGGATTTTTGTCGCTTTTGATTTTTTTCAGACTGCTCATGTGTTTATTCATAAAGTGTCAGCTCAGAGGGGCCAGCGCTTTTGCAGAGACACCCGGAGCAGTCTGGCTGCGTTTGGCTTGGCTCATATCTGGGGAGAGAAAATTAATGCGTATTAATGGAGCCTATAAAGGCGACTAATTGAGCATTCCGGAACTCGCTGAGTTGGGCATCTGCTACTGACATTCTACAGCACTGGGCCTGCAGCTCTCTCTCTCTCTCTCTCTCTCTCTACTCTCTCTCTGCTCTCTCTTTTTTCCTCTCTCTCTCATCTCTTTTTCTCTCTCTCTCTCTTCTCTCTCTCTCTCGTGCTATCTCTCTCTCTCCTTCTTTCTCCCTCGCTCCCTCTCTCCCATTATGACACGTGGTCAGGCCGTTAAAAACAGGAGGGGCAGACGGGGTCATTACTGAGACAGCCATGTTAATGACACCTGATCTTTCAAACGAGCCCTCAGAGCCAACAGTGACTGATCTTCACTCTGTGAGGCCGCTCTGCTCTTTAAGTGGCTGGGAATAGAGGTTCAGAAAGGATGAGAGTGTGCTCCGCACCATATGTGTAATCATATCAGACGTGTTCTGTTTGAATACTCCTGCAGTCTACGAGAGGCTTCACAGTAATGCAGAGACAGACAGACACTCTGCATGCTAGCATGTGCGGTGCCTGCCTGTCTGTCTCCCTTGTCTCCCCAGATGTCTCCTGAAAACACGTCTGAGTGTGCGCAGGGAGGGCTGTGTCTGTGTGTGTGTGTGTGTGCATGCGTATTTGCGTCTGCCGTCTGTGTGCAATCGTACGTCTCACCACGAAGAACAGAAAGGTCACATGTCCTCCATTATGGAGCCGTTTTTAATCAGCCTACACTGCCGCAGATTAAACAGCTCGAAGCGCCCGAAGTGTAAATCCAGCTGACCTTGGGGACAAGAGAGGAGCCGCACATCTGTAAACCAATCATCGCTCGGCTACCCCTGTCATCCACGCTCCTGCACCCATACACTACTAACACACTGCCACAAAACTGCCACTCCGGATGCTGAGCAGAGACACACAAACACAGAAGGGGGAGAAAGAGGGGGACGGTGTTTTTTTAGCTTCTAAGAGAATCAAGGCCTGGTCTACTCTTCATTTTTCACCCCGCAGCCCATTTGATTTCAATCACACCTAATAGAAAAACCATGGAAGGCAGTGAATTTCTCAGCAAATTATGTCAGTTGCTTCCACACACACACACACACATATACACTCTCTCTCACACACACATACTTGCCAGGCGACATCTCTACCCTCTGGGTTATGTTCTCTTTTCACCTACCCAAGGAATATAATGAATTTATCACATCGATCGGCTTGATGATTCACTTGGTGATATTGCTATTATTATGCCTGAGTATTTCTAGTTTGCAGTTAAAGACACATTTTATAGCCCCTGAGGGGCTGCTTTATGTCAATATGTGAGAATAGGCTCTCTCCGCAGCCTCCACACTCCACCCAGACTCAGAGGCGTGAAGACCCATTTAGAGGAGGAGTGGAGTGTCTGATATAGAGAACCCACTTCACACAGGTAGATTACTGTGATTTATAACACTTTGCATTATAGATACACTTTGCAACCATAAATACATTAATGTGCAAACAGGCAAAGGAGGATTTGTAGCAGAGCTGCAGACTGTTGTATTCGTTACTCATTGGGAATTATGCCAGTACTGGAGGTGGATGAAGATGTAGAAAGCACTTTACAGCTCATTTTTTAGCTTAGGCTGAAATTTATGTGGAGTGCATCCAAGCGCAATATGTGAACACGACCTTTTGGCCTTTGTTTTATTTTTTTGTCATAAACATACGTCAGGTGGACTGTGTATCTCATGGCTGCACTGGCACTTTGGTGCAGTTTTGCAGCTTTCCCCCTCTTTCTCCGACTTACAAAGGCCAGATCACTAGAGGGCTGCAGTGATGTGAGAGAATGCCTAATAATCTACCATTAACAGCACACTAAGTGGCAAAAGCACACAAGCATAGAAAATCCTTTGCATTAGCAAAAATATGAAAGCTTATATGCAAAAGTTGCAGGTTTTTGCTGCAAAATAGTGACAACACTCACTTGATTTCATCCCCAATACACGGGCAAGCACAATTCCACATTCTGTCACATTTACTTGCGTGCATTTTGCAGGTTATATTTTGCACAATAAAGCGCTCAATAATATTCACCTCTTGAAGTCAGGGATGTTTGTATACCATTGGCTCTCATAGGTGCCGGTTTGATAGAAAGTGGAGGGAGAACTATAATTCTGCCCGTCTCAGCATTCTCAGCATTTCTCTCTCTCTCTCTCTCTCTCTCTCTCTCTCTCTCTCTCTCACACACACACACACACACACACACACACACTCTCT
>JBBPCZ010000002.1:15776171-15787166 GCA_037974445.1 Brycinus macrolepidotus | reverse complement strand
CTCTCTCTCTCTCTCACACACACACACACACACACACACACACACACACACACTCTCTCTCTCTCTCTCTCTCTCTCGCCGAGAGCACAGATCAGTGCTCTTATAGATCGGCCCACAAAATCAATGCTGTGAATACTAATGGCCTTTAAATCTCTGAATGCCCACAAACAAAGCAGGAACATGTCCATTTCATCCAACAGCCAGAGAGCAGAGCCGGCTGCTATTTTATAGAAGTTGCGCTGACGCACACTAATGCAGCCCAGCTGGCCAATCCAAAGCCTAATCTCACCCATTATTAGGGAACTGGTAAATTTGCTCTCTGTGTAAAAAGGTATTTCGATTGGAATTACATTAAAATAGTGTAACATAATACCTACCTACTAGCAGATCAGAGAATCTCTCAGTAATTATGTTAGTAACAGTGTTATGTTAGTTAATGAGGCCTACCTGTGCACTGCTGTGTGTTTGTGTGTGTGTGTGCACTTCATGCTGCATATGGGGGGTGTCAGTGTTGCTGTAGCTTTCTTCTGCCTGTGCTGTCAGAATGCAGAATGCCTACTCACAGCTTGTCAGCGGTGTCGGGCAGAGCCTGTAAAAACCTTTTTCCTCTTTCTCTAACAACTGCACAGCACACTCAAACACACACACACACACTATCCTCTTTCACTCTCACACGTACACATACACACAGCGCCGTAGGTGCCCACTCTTCTGACAGGATGTGGTGCTGGCACAAATTGTAATTCATAAAGGTTAAGGGGGTCAATGCCTTTTATTACCAGTCTGAGTGCATGCAGCTTGATAGGGGCCGCATGCAAATGCAATGTCTCAAGATGTTCACTCAGCAGAGGGGGGAAGGCGGGGGGAGTGAAAGGTACACGGTGGAGGCGGGCAGATATAAGGTGGGAAAAGGAGAGACTGCATTGTCCTGGTTTTCTTTCTAGAGTCAGTTTGGTCTCTAGCAATTTTGTTAGTGACACATGCCTGACCCAAGGCAGATAACTATCAAAGGTGACACCACAAGTGTGGAATTTTTTGTGTTACATGTGTTGACCTTTTCGTTTGTTTATTTTTTTGTTCTATTTATTTATTTATTGTTAGAACCACAGTGTTCTATGTGTAGGCAGTAAGATACTCAATAGGCATACCCTGTTCACTAACTGGAGAACCCTTGACCCAAGGTGGGCAGTCGGAACATAAGACTCTTTGACCCCCTCTGGTGGTCAGGGAGCACAAGGATCATCACACACCTCTGCCTGCATGGTAACCTATGTTCAGACACTATGTTCACATCTTACATAAAATAGCTTATATAAAATATATCATGAAATTAATGTTATTTTTTGTTAGATAAACGTGATGAGCCCAACAAGTAAACAATGGCCTTGTAGAGATGAAGTTACCAAAATGTGTGCAGTCTAATATTCTAGCAAGTTTCATATTCTTCTGCGATGCAAAATCCAGTTATAAACATGTTCATGTTCAACATATCACTACAAGTCAGCCTTGCATTATCTGTGGGCCCTCTGGCCGAACTGTCTGGGTTCCTGCAGACAAGTGTACACTGCAAAAAAAAAAAAAAACAGTGTAAAATAAGTAAATAAATAAGTAAAATAAAAATAAAACAAGAAGTACTAGAATCAAGCAAATTTATCTGAGAAAATATCACTTGTTAGGCCTTCTTAAAGCAAGAGTTTTTTAAAAAAATTAAATTATTTATCTTTTTAAAGTAAAAAACAAAAAACTAGATCTGTTATTTCTTAAGATTTTCTGGCTGGTTAAGATTTGATTTTTGTGCAGTGTAAAAGTGTGAGCAGCTCTGCTGCAGTAAGCCTGTGCCAGGCCTGTCTGTGCTCACCTGTACAGATGAACACACTTGAGGAAGCAGCAGGGGGATTGTGCCACTGTAGGCACCGGCAGAGCAGCTCAGGCTCACAGCACTCATTAGCTTTACCTTCGCATGGCCCACAGCACTGGCAAGCCATTCATCACCTGCGGCTGCACAAATAGTGCTGCTGAAATGATGCACCTTTACAACTGGGAGACTGAAAATCTGAAGACAGTACATGGTTAAAGTCCTCTCAGAGGTTAGAAGAGGAGGAAAATGCACTGTTTTGCTGTGGATTGATAAAGGTCAGGTTTGTGAACCTGGAAAAGAGGTCTGAGAAGCCTTTTGGCAGAGGGCAGTTTATTTATGATGGTTCTCTGGTGGACATCTCTGGGGCTGCTGGTGGCCTGATGGTTAGGGAGTTGCCGCTGTGTTCAGAAGGTTGTGGGTTTGAATCCCAGCACTGCTAGTGGCACCACTGAGGTGTCCTTGAGCAAGGTACCGTCCCCACACACTGCTCCTGGGCCGCTGCGTTGCTCCCAGCCCGCTGCTTCACTTGGTGAATGGGTTAAATGCAAAGAAAGAATTTCGTTCACACTGTGTGCTGTGCTGGGAGTGTTCATGCGTGACTATAGGGGGGCACTTTACTTGAGGATCAGAAAGGAAATAGTCAAGCTTATGTATATAGCACATTATCATATACAAAAGGTCATTCAATGTGCTTTACAGGAATAGAATAAAACAGGATAGTGGAAGAAATAAAGGAACACATAGAAAATCAATAAAAGAAAACTGAAAGTGCAATAGAAGTGCAAACATTTAAAAGAAGTGCAGTTTTAAGCAGCTTTTTAAAACTGACTACAGTTGATGCAGATCTGTGTTACGGACACCCGCCCACCCTGGTGCAACATATTTGAATAAAGATGCAGAGGGTCTGCAAAGTAAGGAGACAGAAAAAGGGGGGTTATTGTATTCTCTCTGAGACCACTGAAATGTCTGTTGCACTCCTTCAGCTTACTCTCTGCTGCACTTCCCAGTTCTCATGTGCTTCACTAATTTTAACACAAATACTTTTCTGTGTTTCCCCAGTAGATATGAAATAAAATCACCATACAGTGTGCTTTTCCTGCTCCTATATATCTCCAATAAGAACTGAACTGACATTACAAAAACACTTTCACATTCCAACAGAAACCATACATATAGGAGCAGGAAAAGCACACTGTATGGTGATTTTATTTCATATCTACTGGGGAAACACTGAAAAGTATTTGTGTTAAAATTTGCACATTTGCACATTTCCTACTTGTGGGACTAATAAAGGTTTATATTATCTTTTCTTAACCAGTGCAACTTCACTGCTTACCCATGCAAATTGGAACATATGTATCACCTGTTTAATCAGTGGAAATCTAGCAAAACAGTATGAATGAAGCTGCATCTGAAATAAAAATCTGTCACTCCACAGTCCTCCTTACCCTTCTCTTTTGATCATGAACTTCTCATCCCACGTGTCAATAAAGTTTTATCCGGGACTTTTCTTGCCGGGACACGTGCGCATGCGCAGTGTGTCCAACCGCTTCGACCTCCGGCTCTGGTGAGTGCAGAAACTGTTCAGGACTGCTAATCCTGCTTCATCCTTCATCTGCACAGATTTCTCCTCACTGTCGTTATCACAACGGGTGCATTTGGTGTTGTTTGAGAGTTTAGACTGATTCGTGTCTGAACATACGTCTGAAATTGAGAGGTGACCTTAGTTTTGTCTTGTCTTTGTAGACAGCCCGGCTGCTGCTTCTAAATTCACAATAAACCGGCGAAACAAGACAAACCTCGGGATGTACGCCTGTGCTAAATTCATCTCCACGCCCAACCTGGTGAGTAATGTGGTCTGACCTCTTTTAACCATCTGAAATGCTATGTCTTTGACTGTATAATTTTGGGGCCTTCTGTTGAACTTGAAGCAGGTAGCTAACCTGCTAATGTAGCTGCTAGGGCTTCATTCATTCATTCATTCATCTACAAGCCCTGACATGATGTCCTATGTGTTTTATGGTTTGTGCAGAAACACTGGGCTGTAGGATCAGCTGAATAAACACTTTTACTTTAAGGTCAAAATCTGGCAGTCTAAGAGTTTACCTGTATGGATCTTGGCTTCTCTCTATAAATCCTACTGTCTGTTTATGTAATTATTGTCATGATTACCTTGTCTTAAGGCTCAGTTAACTCTGCAGCCATAAACCCACAACCTGTGCCTCTCCCATTAGCTGCTGTTTGGGTGTAGTTTGATGATAAATGGATATTTTTTGCTGGTTCTGATCCAGCTTGTATCTTATTTACACAGATGCTTTCAGAAATCTAACAAAGAAAACTGTGCTGATTTCTCTGTGTTGTCCACTGATTTGAAAGTCTTGCTTAGTCACGTGATGGAGTTTGAAATGTAACTTTTGGACCTTGTTACTGCCCCAGTGTCCTTCAAAGGACTTTTCCTGCTGAACAGTAATAATTCAACAGTATAACAACTTCACCATATTTTGAAGGCCTGTCTGTTGTTGTAATGTTAACAGAGAGATATTTATTAATGTGTTTCAGGTCCGCTCTGGATCCCGGGCTTTGTACAGACCAGTGTCTGCCGCTGTCCTGTCTAGGCCAGAGGTCAAAGCAGAGGTGAGTAGACAGCTGAGAAGCTGTCCACTTTTTACAGCTCTGTCAGACTACAGTCTTGCCATTGTCAAACTAATTTGAAGCCTTGCATGATCACTAAGTATATATGAAAGCATTATCATGGACATTGTTTTGCTAATTCTGTCAGTAAGCTTTCTCTGCCACATTGTCATTTTCAACTCAGTTTAATCGGTTGGTGATAAAATGATATATTTAATCAAAGTAGCAGAACAGTAATTTGTGGTGAATAGGAGCATGCTGGTCAATTTTCCTCATAAAAGGGGACTGACTGAAAAAGGGAAATTATATTTGAAGAAGTCTTTTTATTCAGTTGGTTATTTTAATTTGCTGCTTCTACTTTCTTCTCTTGTACTCTCCACTTAACTGCTGTAATGGACTAATAAAGGGTTATCTTATCGTAAAAGTTGCAATTAGATGTTGATCTTGGATGTTTCAGTCATTTTACACAATGCATCTTAGATCTTAGATGTTGCATTCATTCCTTGTTCAGTGTTGTAGTGATGCCTACATGTGTCAGGCAAGTCAAAGTTAAAGCAGTGCTTTGTTGAGTACAGATCATGCAGACTGATGTACACACAGTTCCAGAGTGCTGCAAACTATTGTAAGACTTACTTTCAGTAGTTGAGTTGGAATAATTATTGGGCCACAGAAACATTCGTGCTGGATTTGGTTCGGATACTCAAGACAGTACACGTTTATTCAGATAGTTGGAGGCTTAGGGGGGGAAACTTCTGTTTGACATGGTTGATGAAAAACGGGGAAGGTTGAAAATACCTTGAACGATACATGTTACATTGTAGTTTTGGACAGACTGCTGCTTATAATGGGTTCCACTAATGCACCAAGAGGTTCTGACTGTGCAGCAACTTGTGTGTGTATGTAATATATACATACACATACATATATACACATACACACACGAGGTTGTCACTGTTGTGTTTCATTGAATGTTTTGTTTGATCTGTATTGAGAACTTCACATGTCATTTTTATTTACGGGACACTACTGCCATTGACAATGAGCTCTGTAAGCCCTGTTTAAACTTGTTAAACATTCTAGTATTTAAAAGGACCAAAATGACCCAGTGAAAGAGAAACAGACAAGCTTTGTTATATTGTTTTGTAATGTTTGAGCAGAATCATTTTTGCTGTGTAAAAAATGTTCTTGGACTTCCTCTGTCGTCAGGAGACAATAAGGTTTCTTCAGAGAGCTCTGTGGCTGCTAAAGAGGCACACTTGGTAAAAGTCTGTTGCCGTGTACTGGGTTGCTCAGTAGACTACTATACTGAGACTTTGAAATACTCGTATAGAAATTCCCCAGTATAGATATTTTTTCTTCCGGTTCTGTGCTAAATGTCCCTTTGCCCCAGAAACAGTTCATATAGGTTTCAGAAACTGAGTCCTTAAAATTGCACTATTCACTTCTTCTCTATAGACCACTGCTGCTCCCCTGCCCCAGTCTCCCCTCACCCAGATGTGTCTGAGAGGCTTCCAGACCAGCGCAGTGAGTCGGGACATCGACACTGCCGCCAAGTTCATTGGTGCTGGAGCTGCCACTGTCGGAGTGGCTGGATCCGGTGCTGGAATTGGGACTGTGTTCGGCAGTCTTATCATTGGATATGCTAGGTGAATATTAAGATTTGAAATATAAACAGATCTGCAGTCCTTTCTGAATTTGTTTAGCCAAATGAGTTTGCTTAGCCAAATGGTAATATACAGCACATGTACAGTGTAGTCCAGTAGTAATTGTGGGTGTTGTAATAATCTGTCTTTTCTGTGTGTCTTGTAGGAACCCGTCTCTGAAGCAGCAGCTCTTCTCGTATGCTATTCTGGGGTTTGCTCTGTCTGAAGCCATGGGGCTCTTCTGTTTGATGGTTGCTTTCCTCATCCTGTTCGCCATGTAAAAAACTGCTAAAAGTGGAAACATACGCTGTACTCAATTGTGACTTTACCGTTGCTACCTAAAGTGTGTGCTCTTAATGTCTATGTAAAAAAAAAAAAGTGCATTTTGAAGTTCACTCTGTCAAAATGATAATGTATTATACAAATGTATTACGAAATTAAACCATGTATTTGAACTATTTAAAAAGACTAATTTTTGTACTTGGGCAGTCATGTCTCAGTCAGTTCCATCGGTGCTCCCCAGAATGTCATCCTTGAAGATTCATAGTGAAACTTAGAGCTTTACTTAGACAGCACTTTTCTGTGCATCACAGCTGGGGAATTGATAGATTTAGGTCCACTCATTTTCAGGGATTGAAGTACTGGTGCTTAGCGACAATGTACGTAGGTTGCAACGGGTTAAAAGCCAATAAACCTTTCGCTTTTGTAAATTGCATTAAATAAATATAGATTTCTGTTTACTGGAGTTCAGTGTTGTCAGATTTTTTTTCCCCCCTCTTGATTTCTTTTTTTTTTCTGCTCGCTGTTGCAGGTTTTGTACTGTTTGACCCAGACAAAAACCTGCATTAACCTGTTGGTTGTGGTAAACTGTGTGCAGTAGTATTAGGTGCCATGTAATGTCAGGCGTGAGTGCCCATCTTGCTCCATGTATAAAGATAAGAACTTTATTTATCCTGAGGTAAATTCTTGTGTCTTTAGCATGCTCAGTGCAACATAAAAGATAAGACAATAGAAAAAAAAATAATAGTCCAACACTATGACAAGAACATTAGTGTAACAAATAACTAACACTGACATTGCTGGGTGTAAGGTGTTGTTTTGTCTTGCAAGAACACCACAGCACACAGTGTGAACAGCATGAAATTGTTCTGCATTTAACCCATTCACCAAGTGAAGTAGTGGGCAGCCAGGAACACAGCACCCGGAGAGCAGTGTGTGGGGACGGTACCTTTCTCAAGGGTACCTCAGAGGTGCCACTAGCAGTCCTGGGATTCAAACCCACAACCTTCCATTTGCAGAGGCAGATCCCTAAACACCAGGCCAAGAGTTGACCCAGCGGTGGACTGTACCAGCAGATCAGTAATGCAAAATGGCTTATAAAAGTGGCTTAGTGTTTATGCCAATAAAAAATAAATGCAATAAAATGTAATGAGATTAACATTCAATAATATTGTCAGTTCACAGATTAAACAGTTGAGTTGTATATTGCACAAATCAGATTCAGAGCAGAATAAGGACTTAAAAACTGTTTTTTAAGTGTGTGTGTGTATGTATGTATGTGTATGTATATAAGTGTGTGTGTGTGTATATATATATATATATATATGTATATGTATGTATGAGTGTGAGTGAGTGAGGAGGTCACTGAGTGAACGCTCGCGAGATCAGCAGTGGAGGCTGTGGCAGGGTTGTGCCCGGGGGTAAGTGACTCTCTCTCTTTGTAAACAAAGACTCCTCTCGGGTGAACGGCTCGGGCAGTCGGAGCGGGACGTAAGTCTTGCACAGATGTTCAGCTGTGCCTTCATGACACACGAATATCTCCTCAGTTGAAGCTTTGCTTTTAACATGGCGACGGCTGTAAAGCATGCTCGCTAGGTAGCTTAGCTTAGCTTAGCCTAGCTCCTATGAAACAGAACTGGGCGCTACAGCTAACGCCAGCTAGCCTGGGACTGTAAACAAGCTGGCCTGTATTGTTATCCTCAGCACCTGCTGCATCGCACAGAACACGCATGAACGCGTAAAACTATATTTTTCTTGTTTAACACGCTACAATCTGGGATTCAGTTTTGCATATAGACAGATTTATTAAGCCATTTAAGAGGGACCATCGTTAAAACTGACAATAGACTGTGCTGACAGCTAGCTGGCTAGTCAGACAAGAGGCAGTGGGCTAGGAGCTGTCATTTCAGACTTCTAGACAGAGAATGAGCCTCGAGAGTCAGTTTTATAAAAGTAGGCATTCATATGAATGTACAGATATTAGACATTGCTAACATAAATAGCATGCAAGCTGTCACTTCAGTGGCTTTTGTTATAGATATGGAAGTCAATAGGTAAACCGTTATTCAAGGACTTAAGCCAATCACTAAAGATCCACATCAGCCACTAAATTTAAGTTTATCTTGAGAATGCAAGTCCAGTACAATGCAAGTCTTACAGTTGTATTCATAGTGTCACTCTAAGATGTTTCAAGCTATAAGGCTGCCACACAGAAACATAGTTTATATACTCTGTTACAGAATGTTCATCTCATCCCCTCATCATCTGCTGCTGTTTTATTGCATTTATTTTTATTCTTATTGCATTAACACTTATTGCATTAAGTCACTTTCATAAGCCATTCTACACTACTGATCTGCTGGTTACAGTACACTAAATCCTCACACAGCAATGTTAGTGTTAGTTATTTTGTTCCTGTAATTGTGTTGCACTAATGTTTATTGTCTGTTTTTTAATTCTCTATTGTCTTATCTTTTATTCTTCTGTTGCACTGAGCATGCTAATGATAAAAGAATTTCCCTTGGCATAAATAAAGTTCTTTCTTATCTTATCTCTTATCTTATAGGTTGGTATTTATAATGGAAAGCATTAAAAAGCGTATTATCCTAATTGGCCATTTTCTTCCAGGAGGTGGCAAACAGAAGCTCTGAATATGAGTGGTGATGATAAACCATTCCTCTGTACTGCTCCAGGCTGTGGTCAGGTATGTGCCAGAATTAACAGAAGCTTTCACATTATTGTTGTGGCTGTTATTGATTTTTGTCAGATACTCTATCTGTTTTCTGTTGGGCTCTGTATGCGTTGTTGTCTATGATGTTGATGGATCTTTGAAAAACATTTACATGGCAACAGTTTATATTTTTTACTTGACTAATAAGTTAAAATGTTACTTTTCCAGCGATTCACAAATGAAGACCATTTGGCAGTCCATAAGCATAAACATGAGATGACCCTCAGGTTTGGTCCAGCACGCAATGACAGTGTCATTGTTGCTGGTGAGTATGTATATATATATATATATATATATATATATATATATTAAAAAAATCTGTTCCGCTGTTGAGGTTAACTGTGATGATATTGGTGGTTCGTTTTATTGGTTGTCCTTGCAGACCAGACACCGACACCCACTCGCTTTTTGAAGAACTGCGAGGAGGTTGGTCTGTTCAATGAGCTGACTAGTCCATTTGAGCACGACTTCAAAAAGGCCACTGAGGATGATATTAAAAAGGTATTTATAAACTGTTACTATGATACAAGAAAAAGCTTAAAATGTCAGTTGGACAGTAACTATTCCAGCTCCTTGAGTATAAATTGACATGATTATGCTGTCAGTAGATCTGAACTGTTTTGACCTGTACTAAGTAAACAGTGTAGTTATTGTTATGGGCTTTTAAAAAAAAAAAATCACCCAATTCTGGGTGTATTGAAACATTTTGTGTCGTTTGAATCTTCCATGATTATTGAAATATTTGGCTGAACAATATTTGATGAATAATTGAAGTGTGTTTAGATATTGACTTTTATTCCAAGCGCCACTTTAGGGCTGGGTGCTATACCATCTATACTGGTATACCATGATAATGCTTTTCAGTTTTATAATTTTTTTTAGCAGTGTGCGGTATTATGCAAAAGTCTTGGCAGGTGAGAAGATTATAAATAAAGCTGTTTAGTATTTGTGTGTTTGTTTTAAAAGCTAACATACGAATAAATACAAATAAACAATAACTTGTGTTAGCTTAACCATTTCCAAACCTTTGCTCAAAGAAGCTCAGTTTTTACATTTACCATCCAAAACCTAGTTCAACTGATCAGTTGTTCATTTAATCAAATGCTTTGGCTCCTGATGGAAATCCAAACAATGACTTTAGTGTTTTGAGAAGTCATGTGCAAAACAACTTTTCCGTTAAAATAACCAATGTTTATAGACAAATAGTTTTTTTTCTTTACTGTATTACTGTTTATTTGTATTTATCCTGAGATTGCTGTTGATGTCTTTACTGGAAAATACACATTTGCTGGCTAAGTAAATCATTTTAAACAGTTTTCCAGGCTGCCTAAGACTCTTGCACAGCATTGTATTTAAAGGATAATTAATGATATAAACAGTTTGGTTTTAGTTTTTGAGTCCTGTTTTAAACAATTGACTCAGGTTTATCAGGACCTGACAGTTGACCACCATGTGTGTCAGTGTATTTCAGACATTTTACATGAACAGTTTAAAATATGTAAAAAAAAAAAAAATTAAATGAATAGTAGATTTCTGTTTTCTGTCTGATACACAATACTCCATAGGATTCTCTTTGTTGTAAATGTAGGAGAACAAACCAGATTAAAACAGTCTATTTAAAAGAAGCTAAGCCAGGCTTGTTAGACATTGTTTTGGCACAGAGTACCAGTAATCAGAAAGTATGGCCTCATATACAGCTCCGGAAAAAAATAAGAGACCACTGCAATTTATTTTTAAATCAGCATCTCTGAGTGTGACAACCATTCCATGCCAGCTCACCTCATTCTGCTTTATGAGGTACTGATCAGTGATCACCTGAATCAAATCTTATTTAATGAGGAAAAGTATAAAAA
>JBBPCZ010000002.1:15750466-15769960 GCA_037974445.1 Brycinus macrolepidotus | reverse complement strand
CTCTCTCTCTCTCTCTCTCTCTCTCTCTCTCTCTCTCTCTCTCTCTCTCTCTCTCTCTCTCTCTCTCTCTCTCCATGAGTTGTTCTAGGAGAATAATGTTTCTCAGGCAGGGAGGGAGTTCTGGAAGGTTGTTATACTATAAACTAATTTGCTAGATAGATTGGTCTGGCAAAGGTAGCTGTTAAAAGAATGTTCTCCTCTTGTTTTTCCATGTAAATGAGTCTCTCCTCTCTCTCTTCGCCCTCAGTTGCCTTGTTCACCTGCTGTGGGTGCATTTGTTACCTGATGCCTTTGACTTTTTTTTGGGCAGCATTGTTGCTTACTTCTTCCTGTCCTTTTTCAGCATGATACTGTGATATATATCGTATGCTGGCAGCGAATGGCCATAAGAAGACAGACGCGTCCCAGTATGTCTTTGCGGTTTGTGCGCACGGGGTGTCACTCTGCGCGTGAGTGTTGACATTATTGTTAGGCAGCTGTGGGGAATGTGTGACAGGCTCAGTGGGAGGCAGAGTTAGGAAAGGGGTGCTTAGCGCTGAGGTCGCTATGCTGTGTGCTCTACGGCTTGCCCGGGAGAGAGAGATTTCCCTGACAGGAGAGAATCACACCCGTCTTGGGGGAATAGGAAATTAGCTACGACAGCTATTACTCCTCTGGAACAAGATGCTGGGAAGCATCTGTTTTTAGTGGTGATGAATATGTTGTTTTAATCCTTGCCTCCCGCTTTCTCTAGAAGTTAATTATTCTAATCTCCTGTACCTGTCTCTCTCTAATGTGGTTTAGCCCCCTGACTTATGAGAGGATCCGTTAGAGCAGCAGTTTTGGTAAAAGAGAAAGAAAGCCCATACAGACAACGGAAAGACAAGCAACATTTTGTTGTTGCATGATTTGTAGCGCTCAGTGTGAGTGAACAGGCCAGCCAGTTGCTTTGTAGCTTGCTACATAATTAGAGCACGTGCCAAAGTAATATTTGCACTGCAAGTGAACTAGAAGTTCACAAAGTACTGACAGTATTACGGTTACCGTGGCAAAGGTACAAGAAAGTTTAGTGTAACTGTGAACTTCATTCTGATTTGAGGTATTGTAGCATCTTGACAGCCAAGTTTTGTTGTTCAGAAGAATAAAAGTCAAATTAGATGGCCGGAACATTTGTGTGATAATCTGTTCAGAAATTATTTGATATTGTTTAAACCTGATGTAAAGGTCAATGGTATTCAGTGGTTTATATGGCCAGAAGTGTATGCGTGAAGTGAGGCCATAGATTGGTATCTTGACCTCTTCTGATTAACCTGTCCTGTTCTTGTCATCTGCGTGTAGAAGCTGAAAGCAGCCCTCAGTCAGATGCTCCCTCAGGTAACCAACGGAGAAGCAGGGGACGTCCAGAGCAGAGCGGCCAGCCAGACTCCACCACCTGCTCCACCTCCAGCCGAGGAGACACGCCCACAGTCACTACAACAGCCAGCCACGTCGACCACAGAAACACCCGTGCGTGCTACAGTTTTGTGTATATGTGTGTGTGCATTTCAGAGACATGGCTAGCTTGCCACCAAGGATAGCATAACTAAGCAGCATTGTACTGCCCCAAACACATGAATATAATTAATTAATGACAGTGTTTTGTTAATTCTGTCATGTATTATGCACATGGAATTGAGATTCATCTAATGTTTGACATTTGTGTATTTTTGCATTTAGGCTTTATTTTTGAGATTTATATATGTTTGGATTTGCAGGCATCCCCAGCCCCTCCTGCTCAGCACACACCCAGTACAGGTGGGCGACGGCGGCGGTCAACCAATGAAGACCCTGATGAGAAGAGACGGAAGTTTCTGGAGAGGAACAGAGCGGCAGCCTCACGCTGCAGACAAAAGAGGAAAGTGTGGGTACAGAGTCTGGAGAAGAAGGCTGAAGACCTGAGCTCTATGAACGGACAGCTACAGGTACACAGACCTTAAACGCAAACACAGAAGCAGCTACAGTGACACAGTGTTACATACAGGGGGTAGTGAGGCTGAGCAAGATGTTTTATAGTGAAGGTTTTAATAATGAATGTCTTTGTATAAATCAACAAAGAAAATACAGACAATTTAATTATGAAACACTTCAGAATAAAATATTATTTTGTGATCATCTGTGACCTTTTCTTGTGGTAATGGCCTCACATGAAATTTAAATATTTTCTTTATTTTCTGACTAAAGACAACAATTGATAAATATTGAGGGGAATGTTCTTCAGCCCTTTTCACTCATAATGAATAAGGGTGCCAATAATTCTGGAGGGGACAATGCAAGAGGTCAACATTAGGCAGATTAGTGCCTTAGTCAGGAATTCGTATTTCCACCAGGCCTATTTTATTTAGTGGTACTTTAAAATTCGAAGGGTTTTGTGTCTGCTTCTTCTGGGCCAGAAATAAGACCCAGTATAATGGAATAAAAACAGAAACAAGTGAAATCATTTTATTGTATTAGAAAGCTCAGACTTTATCAAATAAAGTTTTATAGCCCTTAGTCAGAAACACATGCGCTCTGAGTTGTTTCCCCAGTTTACAAGCAAAATGGCCTTGTATATTTGTTAGTAGCCACAGAATAGTGAAAGCACAAGGTTGTATGTCAGTCTATATATTTTTCTGCCTGTTGCCCTATAATTCTACTGCTATAAGGATAAAATATCAGCTGGTAAAGTGCTGTGGATTGTAGATTACTAATCACTACACCAGGGGTTCTCAATCCCATGCACATTCTTGTTCTCTGATCCATGTTGCATTTGTGATTCAGCTAATTAACTAATTAACAAGCTCTTTTGTGGGCTGGATCAGGTGTTCAGAGTAATAAAAACAAAAAATGTGTAGAACATGGGGTCATCAGAACTGGGATTGGGGACCCCTGCACCCCTTTATGCAAAATTAAGTATAACCGTTGAATGAAAGTGGCTTACAGGTTGCTTTTATTTAGAAAAAAATCACAGTAAAGCATGTGAACATGAAAATGCTGTTATTTCCTCCAGACACAAGTCGTTGGGAGTCAGTGCCTTTAGATAATGTACCTGTATAGCTATCTAAAAATGTCTTACCACTAAAACAAAATATTTCAATAAATTAATTAATCATTACCAATCATTTTTTGATTCTCTTGTGTGTGCAGAACTCTGTAAAAAAAACAAAACAAAGACATTCACCTTTTTTGGTCAGAATAAGATATTAAAAATGCAGTTATTTTTTACCTACTATTTACTTATCTCACACACTCACACTCTGCTTTTGATTCCTGAAAAACCTTTCAGTGGCTAGTTCTTGTGTCATAATTTGAAGAACCTCCACATATTGGCAAGGTTCTTGGGAGAACCCTCAAACTGGTAAAGAATCTTTAGATTATAAGTTTTTACACAAGTTTTTACATTTCTTTTACAAAAATAGTTCTTATTGGGAGCCAAAATGGTTGTTTTGTCATAACCCTTTGTGGGTTTTTTTTAAGAGTGTGGTATTTTCAGGTGCTTTGTTTATCTGCTCTACTGTAAGTGAAGGCATTTATTTCCCTGACATAGTGATGAAGTCATTAATGATGATTAAGAAGTGTTTTGTTGTGACAGCTATTATGTGTGTGTGTGTCTGTGTGTCTGTGTGTCTGTGTGTCTGTGTGTGTGATTTGAGCCTCCTGCATTGATACGTCCCTGTCAATAAAGATATTTCCTCCAGATGTCATCGGCACGCAAGCGTGTCGTCTCTTCTGTCTGCACGTTTAAGCGCTGGCCCTGGAACTCTCCCAGGGAAACCCGTCTCTTTGAACCGCCATTTTGCGGCAGGCAATTAGGATCCGCCACTGACAAGTTCGAAACAGTTCACGTAACTGTTGTCTCTGCTGATAGGGACAGGCTAGGCTATGAGGCGACGCATTCCAGACAATTTAATGAGATGTGCCGCTGTTTATTTGCGTGCTGTCTGTCCTGTTTGTCCGTTAAGGGGTGGGGGCTCCAGGAGAGGAGGAGGAGGAGGGCTGATTAATTTGTGATGGAGAGACAGGCGGGGGGTGCTGATGAGATTGTTGTAACACTGCTTAGGGTTAAATGAACGAAGGAATGAACATAGGCAGATGAAGGTGGGGGATGGAAGAAGAGAGAGACATCCAAGGAGAGAGGAGTATTAGGACAGTGAATGTTAACTGTTGCAAAAGACAGAGAAATCTGTCCTAAAACTAAATGCAGATCATCAGTGTGTTTTTTTATATGCAGTTCGTTAATCAGTGCCATCAGGGTTTTGTAATGGTCCCTTTGGTTCTGCTGGTCTACGCACAGAGCTCTAATGATGTGCGATTACTTCAGCATCATCCTTAACGGGCTCTTTAACAAGATGTCAGGGCCAGTCGGCCCGCACGCTCCACTGTTCCAGCCTGCAGGAAAGCACCTCGCACGCTGGACGTGCTGCGTCTTAATGCCTGCTCTTTGACAGCGTGCAGCCCTGTCTCAGCTGAACAAATGGAGCATCAAGCTTTTTATTCTTCACTCAGATCAGGGTGATTTAGAAAGTGCTCCTGTAGGCATACCACGTTTAACTTTGTTCTAAACAGCTTAAAGTTAAACATAGAACATGCCCTCTCTTTCAAGTACAGTTCTACAGCTCAGTTGTTGCTTTGCACAAACCGCATGTTTCTCTGTGGAATTCCTCCACTTTACTCCGATAACCATCCGCTTCCTGAAGCACTGTCGCCTATATTTAGTCAGTAATTATCTGCCTGATTCCAAGCTGAGCTTCAGCCTACCCATATTGACAGTGTAATTGTACTGTGTGAAAGGTTACAAGGATCCATCACAGTTCTATGGGCAGCACCTGTAAGAGAAGTGGGATGGATAGATCATGTAGTAGGAAAGGGGAGGTGAAATGAGCAAGTGCGAGAGCTGGAGCGCTGGTCGTAATGGGACGTGGCAATCCGCATGGTGAGGAGATCCACGGCTCCACCAGCTGTGTTTAAATCTGTTCCTCTACAGCCTCGTCGTGCCAGCACCGCCAAGCCCTAACAGATGGAATCAAATAAATTGGCTGCTTTTTAGATGAATAGATTAAAGCGCCGGCCATGTTTTAGAGGAGAGGAGAAAGCGCTTAAATCTGCCATGCAGTGTCCTGTCCCTCTCTCCAGCTAGTGTTCCTCTAAATCCCCTTAAAGTCACCTTCACTGTTAAACGGGCTCCTCTTTAACACGCACACAACAGCATCCCGCGAGAGCAGTAAGAGGAGAGTAAATCTTGGCAGAATGGGGTGTGGAGTTTTGCTGACGGAGGGAATAACTCTCCTTCTCTCTTTCTCCCTCCTCTTTTCTCCTTGTCTCTTTGATAGTAATGCTACAGAATAGGTTACTTAGCTAACGGAGTGGTTGTTTCCTGTGAGAATTGTTTCCAGCACTGATCACTGTTAATGGTAGAAAAACAAGCTTGTATTTTGGGCTTGTCTTTGTTGCTTTTGCGCTGTTTTTGTCACGCAGACCTGTTTTCTTGCCTCCTGTAGTTGTCCCACAGGAGCTTCACACCTGATGCCGTATTTTATGTGCTGTCTAGTGATGCACAGGATATCGAAAGTTCAGTATGTTTTTCAGTCTGCATTGTTATTTAGTCCTATTCTGTTCATTACCTTAAGTAATTTTTTTAAATTTATTTAAATAAACCAGTTTGACATTGTATTTTTTATACATCCTTAAAAATGAAAGTGCCAAAAGGATTCTTAAAAGATATCCTATAGAAGAACAACTTTTACTTCTCTTTTTGAAACTGAGAGTGAGTGAGTGAGGAAAAACCCATCTAAAGTTTGAAGAATCTCTACATAATGCAGTACGTCTAGACCAGTTAAAGGTTTCCTGAAACTGTACTGAGGAGAGTGTACCCCTCGCATATCTAATCCACACAAGTGAATAGGTTTTTTTCAGTGACAAATGTCCCATCTGTCCAGAAGCAATTAACATAAATTGTAATCTACTTTGTATTTGTTTTAAATGTGATTAATGCTGTGATTAAGTTAAACTGTAAAAAATGTAATATTTTCTGTGTTCAATCCAATGAATATATGGTGTTCAAACTGTGGTTCACAATTGTGGTATCATGATAATCCTAGTTCTGACCAGGTTTTAATATGTGAGCACATTTACATAAATGTATATCAGAGGTGTCTCTGGACCTGAGCATCTGGAGCTGCAGCCCAAAAAGTTTTATGAGTAGCCACAGATAAAAAAAAAAAAATAATAATAATAATAGCCAAAAGCCACAGATGTAATTTTCATTCTGATCATCATTGACGCTGATGCATTTATGGAGATGTGGCAGTACGCCCTAACTCCCTCACCCCCGACAACACATCACAACTAAAGTCCCAGATGTTTAAAGATCTCATCGGCACTGATGTGCAAAATCCTTAATGAAGATGAATTCCAGCAAAGTACATCTACCTTTCTCTGTGGTTGCATGGGGCAGATCTGTTTTAGATGTCTTTGGGGTATGTGTATGATAATCATGAAGATGGTCTCAAATGGACATTCCTCTTCCCTCTCTCTCCCTTTCTTTCTTTCTTTTTTCTTTCTTTCTTTTTCTTTCTTTCTTTTTTTCTCCCTCAGAATGAAGTGACTCTGTTGCGAAATGAGGTGGCTCAGCTAAAACAGCTCTTGCTGGCTCATAAGGACTGTCCAGTCACGCTTATGCAGAAGAAATCTGGCTACCAGCGTGAGTAATAATTCTTCAATGAGCAGCCCTACAGGCAAGACACAAGTACACTGCTGACAGGAGAGAACATTCTACAATCTCTTAGGACTGTGCTGTTTAAATCATTATCATGAAAATCTTAGTAAATATCCCAATATTACACTGTGTCCATAATTTCCACTCAAGTTTCAAAACTGCAGATGTGTAGCTTAAGTGGTTTAATGGGTAATGTAAGCTCATGTAGCCCCAAGAAAAGTAAGTTACCAAAAACATTAAAATTGCACTTAGTTGCCAGTTTTTCAGGTAGCCAACACTATTTGTCCAAATGTTTGTAGACACATGTTCATTTAGCGTTTCTTCTGAAATAAAGGGTACTAATCTGGAGTTTGTCCCTACTTTACGGCAGTAACAGCCTCTACAATTACATTTACATTTATAGCATTTGGCAGACACTCTTATCCCATGTACTTGGGTGCTTTGTAACCCACCAGCAAAACATGTCCCTCACACTACTCTTCTGAAAAGGTTTTAGACAAGGTGTTGGGACATTACTGTGGAGATTTGATAGCATTTAGCCCCAAGAGCATGCTCGACATCACAAACACTACTCCAGCTCATCCCAAAGGAATTGGATGGAGTTTCATCACTCGAGAATGCAGTTCAGCTGCTCCACAGCCCAATGTTGGCAGGCTTTATACCCTTCTAGCTGTTTGCCCAACGTTGGACATGGTGAATTTAGGCTCGTGTGTGGCCGTTCGAGATCCTCCATTCTTTTGGCAATGCTTTTCTATGGAGATTGCACAAACTTGTGTGCGCAGTTGGAACACCTGTGTCAGCAATGGATGCATCTTAAAGCGGTTGAATGGATGTCTGAATGTTTTCAGACACATAGTGTACCTTACACCATACATGCCCTTTGGTGGTAAACCGTTACGGAGCGAAGCCCATGTGTTGCTGTACAGTTTGTCAGCTGCAATTAATAGAAAGGGGCGGCTGTATAACCTCTGCTGGTGGGCCATTCTCACTCAGCACAGTAGTGACAATAATAGTGCCATGTTAGGGTGTGGTGCTGGTATAAGTTAAACAGAATTTTTGGAATTTTTTTGAAAAACCTGATGTCACTGCTGTCAACTACACAGTAGGAGTTTCTGATAAACTGGCCAGTGAGTGTAGGTACAAAGTGTATGTAAGTAAGCTGAATGCCTCTTTTTGGGGGTTTTGTCATATTTTTCTTGGGTTTGAGAGAGCATTCGTTAATCATTAACTTCCTATTGCGCAGCTTCATGCAAACTCCAAGGAGAAGTAAGGAAATAAAACACAGTGGAAGGTAATCATTGAGATGCCATACATTTTTAGGAGTGGATTTAGTTTGTAATAATGCAAAGTTACAGTCACAAGTTTGGCTTCTCATGTCTTTGCACCTAGTAAAGCTTTTACCAATGTACAAACCATAGATTGTATGTTTAGTCAAATGTATTATGTTTTAATTGGCAAGTGTTTTTTTTTTTTCTTCTTCTCCAAACTGCTGTCTTTTTTCTTTAAAGGGGCTCATAATTGAGCTAGTCTGGGATGGAAGGGCATATGTGATTTAGGCACATCTTTGGCCGTTATGCTTTAATGACATCTTATGAAATGAGCAAATCTGTAGCTCGTCTGCCATATGCAGCCACTTCATATCAATTTGCTGTTGTCAGTGCAATGAAGGAGCGGCTCTGTAAGGCTGTGCTAGCAGCAGATCCTCAGGCTCCCTGCAAGTACTAAAACTTAATGGCTGCTATTTCTAACTGCCATTGTGTAAGCACTTTCTGTAGAGGACTTAACTACTGAGTGTTTCTTCTCTTTCAAAATGACGTCTGGACCCGTGATTGCATTTTTGCGTCTTTGTGTGAGTGAGTGTCTGTGTGTCTGTGTATGTGTGTCTGTGTGAGAAAAAAGTACGATTGAGAATCAGCTCTCCGCATCTCAGTCTCTTTAACTCAATGAGCAGAAATAGAGACTGGGTGGAGACAGTGCTACATAGAGGCGTGTGTGTGGCTTGCTCTGCAGCCCAAAGCTGACTTGTATTGACAATGATTGCCTCCAAAATGAGTCTATTATAGCAGCTAGCCTGTCAGTGCCACAGAGTCCTTGCAGCCGAGCCGTTCATTATGCAACTCCATTGTTAAAGCAGCTCCACTGACATGTCTCGTGCATATTATCGGAGTGATGGGTGCCGGGTAGAATTGGGTTGTCAGGGAGCGGACTCATTTGTGGGTGTCTAGTTGGTGTATTTGGGGAAATGGGGAGCTGTGGTAATGGATGAGGCCATTCTTCACTCCTGTTTGTGGCGCCTCTGTTAGAGAGCGGCGTGAGGGGTCATATATTAGCAGCCTGCTGAAATAAGACGGGGAGAAAAGCATCACTCTGTCTTTTCATTTTAGTAAACAACTAGATGAGATTTTGCAACATTTATTGCCAGCATCGAAACAGCAGATGGTCATTTCTTCTGACAGAAAGTTCTCTAATATGTTGAAAGACTGCAGCCTATGTTCAGTTATTTTATGTATAATATATACGTGTCTGTGTTTGTGTCTGTGTGTGTGTATATAATATATATTTGTATATTATGTGCATACAGAGTCTCTGTAATAAATGAACTGAATTATGTGTATGGGTTAGTCCAACAAGTAGGCCGGGTCATCCCTTTGTGCATGGATGGGGGCACTGTTAGTAGCTGGGCCCCTGAAGTACACCCGCCCCTGCATCTCTGGCTGTTGGCACTTTTAATCATGCGCCCAAGGCACTGCAATGGCAGGTGGGGGAAATTACCCAACCTGCCCTGCAAACACGGCAGGCCATGCCTCCGCTTGGCAGTATGCACAGCCCATCTGCTCGCAGTGGTTAGAAGATCAGAAACGAATAAGAGAAAGAGAGAAGAGGGCGGCCTCAGGAGCAAGCGGTGCTGCATATGATAATATATCTCACCCTGTTATCTCCTGTTTAATGCCATTAGGAGTAATTATAGTAGCCTGAATATGGAGCAAAAAGATGGAGCAGAAATGCTTTTCTGATTTACGTAGAGTTCGACCTTATTCACTCAGAGCTCGTGTGTGTATTTACGGCCTTCTGGCATACATGTACACTAAATCAACGGATCAGAACCCCATCAATAAAGACTGTCCCAATCTTGCACAACGCAGCAGGCCTTTTAAACGCACAGCCTCTTTTACAACACATCTCCTAAGCTGGAATCAGAAGTGCACACAAGAGATAACAAACCCCCATGTTAATTACCAAGTGCCATTTCAGCGGACTCTTGCATCATTAGCTATATTAATTATCATAGTAGTCTGCATTTCTTTATGAGTCAGAAAGAGAGAAGGTTTTTTTCTCCTCTCTTCCCTCATCAGGAGCCAATTAATTCATTGCAATTGTGGAGCAGCTGGTGGCATTTGGACTGCGAGTCTCTGCCTCTCTCCAGTGTGAGCATCATTAAAATCAGGTGCTGTAATCATCTGTCGCTGCAGTAGTTGGCAAGGTAGCAGGAAACAAATGAGAACGCTGGGAGGGGTGCGAAGGCCCAGCCACACGCCACTGCCTGTAATACACCCTTATGATGTTGGTTTAAAATGACATTGTAACTTTAATTAAAGGTTACAAAGCAAGTGCTGGGAATAATAAAAATCAGAGCACAGAACAGGCTTGGAAACTGGGTTTAGTAACAATTACGCATCGAATGGAGTGGACTGTACTAAAGCTTGGTTGTTTATGCATGGTGTATTCACAGGGTCAGAACAGTGGCAAGTTAGTGTTATTTGTATTAAAGCTCTGACCACGAAACAGTACCATGGCCTCCTCATTAGTGAACATACACATAGAGACCACACTAAAGTGTGTATTGTATGTTTAAGGGGTTGTAATTCGAAATAGAAACGTCTCTTATTGTATTGCCAGAAACTGTCCTGCAGTGCTTAAGAGTTTAGGAGGCTTATTTTAATTTTATGCAGTCTTTTACAATGTTGAGCTATAGTGAGATCATTATTTAGATAGATGTTTTGGAACTTTCAGCAGTAAAGTCATTATAGTATGTCTTTTATTATTATTGTTAGCAAGAGTAGTTTTGAAGGGCGAAGACAAGTTCAGTTGTTCTCCAATCTGAATGGAGCCGAACTACCAGTCATGAGCGCCTCAGTGTGCTTGGAAGAAGACTCTAGGCATTAACTGTATTATGTAAATGTGCAGGGTCATATAACAATATTGGAGACCCTATTGTCCTTCCCTTCGAAGGACAGCATGGCTAACTCAGTCCTTAGGGACCCCCATGGACAGACCAGCTGAGTCTCCATGCTGAAACACAACTGTATAATGCTCCTGTCGGCCAAACACTACTAATTCTCTGCGATGGAACACTAGTGACTTTCATTTACTGAGTGAACTAAGCAGGCCTCAGTGTTTTGCATATCTGACGTTTCATATTTGCACCTTTGTGCACTGTGTACTCTCACACAAGTACTCTTTGCATCTGTCTTTTATATTGATAAAAATCAGGCTTTAATATCAGACTCAGTTCCTGGACAGATATACTCATTATCTCTTTTCGAATTATCTCAAATGCAGTCAAGCAGTCTAGGACATGTTCAGTGTCCTAAGTTTGTTTTTTTTTTTTTTTTTAGTTTTAAACTGAAGCTATAATGCTAATGTAGCTAATAAATAAGGGACACTTATAACCTCCACTAATTAGCATCATGCCAACTACATGCCACAGCCTTTTTTTAGCTCAGAGTTCAAGAGAGTACAGTTGGCCTTCCTGTATATGGGAGGGTAGAATTGCCTTCCTCACCCCCATCATTCAGCATGCTAGCCAGTGCGGGCATCTGTTAGCTGATGTAACAGAATTGGCTCTTAGCGTTCTTCTCCAAGTGCGTTGAGCTGTCCAATGATGTTGCATTAGCTGGAATTCAAAAAAATGCTGTGACTGACTTCACATGTCTTGGAGGAAGCATGTATGACCCTACACCCTCTCAGCACTGGTAGAATGATGCTATTAGGTCAAATTGGGCAGAATATTGCGGAAAAATGCAAAAACATAAAAGGAGCTTATCATTTAAGATTATAAAATGCCATTTTGGCTCATTAAAGAGTAAATAATGTTAATAATTATTAGTTGGCTAAAAGTACTGGAAATGATTAACCTTCACAGTCAGAAGTCCTAATTAATTCGGCAAAAAAAAAACGTTTTATCCGACTGATTACATTTGAGGAGAGTTTTGTGTATATTTGGTTTTCAGCCAAACCCTTGCTTTAAGCCTGTTTCAGTACAAGAAAGCATTTTTGTCAGTGAAGAATTAGCAATACTTATTACATGAGCATTACAGAAAACTTTGCTGTAACGTTTTTAACTGTGTTAGCGGATTCTGTGTTTCAGTGCTCGACAAGGAGGACAGCTGTGAGGAGATGTCTGTCCCAAGCAGCCCCCACAACGAGGCTATCCAGCACAGTTCAGTCAGCACGTCCAATGGTGTGAGCTCCTCCACGGCACCTGTAGCTGCTCTCGCCCCCGGCCCTGCCACTGGACCACCCGCCGACCAGAGCACAGAGGGGGAGGAGTCTAATGGAGGCGTGGCTCCAGGCACTCAGACCCAACCCTCTGGAAGCTGATCAGACTTCAGAGGGGTTACTTTTATTCCTGGCAGCCATGTTTATGTGAGGAGGAAAAAGTTTTCCTCACTTTTCTTCAGTCTGGAGAATATTAATTTACTTTGTTTCTTTTCTTCTGACTTAATTTTCCATCAAATGCATTTTTATCAAAAATGTTCATCAAGATGCAAGGGATGGCACTTTACAGATCGTGGAAAATTGTACTGATTGTCTAATTCTCTCTTGCGCTCTCTTTTGCGTCCATGTTTACTCTATTTATTATATTAGTGTTATATGCAGATGTGCATAATCATGAGTTGTAAAGTTAAGAATCTGAGTTAGTGACCGATTCAGTGTGTTTTACATGCCAAAGTGTATCATGGCTTATTGTAACGGAGAATTGATTTTCTCAAGCACTGCTGTAGGCTTACAGACAGAGGGGGCAGTCACTTTTTTTTCCTTTGCCTTTTCCATTTTGCACAGGAGGAGAGATTGGGGGTGTGGGTATTTTTTTGTAGTGACTGTTGACATGACCAGTTCTGGCAGCTTCTAGGAGTAGATTTGAATACCTGCATTGTTACAAATCTTCAGTGATTGAGCGCCATTTGAACTGATCATAGATTCTTCTATTTGTGAGTGAGTAGTTGGCTCCTTCCACGAGCGGCGTGATGTTTGAATGTTCTAAGTAATCTTTCGCCTGTAAAAACAAGTCCTAAAGAGGATCTTTGGTTTAAAACGTGTCTTTTAAGAGCAATGCTTTGATCAACATTCCATGAGTAGTTTGTTGCAAAGGCAGTAACTGTAGGAATATAGTGCATCTTTCACCATACAGACATCTCTTTGATGTTGACTTAACTCTGTGCCATTATTTTTTATTTATTAGTTGCTTATATTAATTCGTAACAGGAATTTGGCAGGTGGCTGCATACAGTAGATTAAGTTCTTGGATCACTGACACTTTCCTGTACATAGTTTCTTTGAGTAAGCGGCCTAATGTTTTTTTTGTTTGTTTGTTTATTTGTTTGATTGTTTTGGGGGGGTTGCCGATTCTGAATCCGTGGCGTTCTACTTTTTGAAACACTGTTTGAAGAAAATAAGAATATGTCTTTTCTTCATTCACCTCAGTTGACTTTCAGAATACTACATTTTAGGAAGCATTGTAAATGCCATTATTGATGATAGCATTGTATGTGATATCTGCAGGAATATGTGAATTGTTTTGTGTTAGGGTCTTACAGATACACTTCATTCTTTAGAAAAAGAAAAAAACAGTGCTCAAAAAAAAAGAAAAACGCTTTGAAATAAGGCTTTCCCTGCTCAACTCATTAAGAAATCATTAACAATACACTTGTTTAAATTGTTAATATAAGACCTGGGAAGTGATTCCAAAAATGAGGAAACCTAGTTTATAAGCTGTGTATTTAAGTTAAATTATTTGCTGCAGTTAGGGTTAGTGACAGTTACAGAGTAAGTAACTCCTAGCATCATCAGTTTGGATCAATTTGCCTTCTCTCTTAAAATGTATTGGCTTACTACTGTGTAGTTTTATTGCTGCATTATTTTGCTTTTCTAAGTATCATCTATTTAAAAATCATTTTGTTTAACAGGTAAATTTGTACGGTCATTGTTAATGTGCTTACTTGCATGACTGATTGATTCTCTGAGAGAATTAGACTTATGTTTAAATCATGTCTCCGTTGGATTATTGCAGTTGAACATGTTCAACTTCGTTTCTCAGCCAGGAGGCAGCGAGTTTACATTTCTGGTGTTTGTTAAACTCTGGCCCCGCTGCGGAAAAAGGATGTGATTATTATTGTGTTGGCAGTAAACTTGTAACTTGGTGAAAGTTATGTATAAAGTATCATAAATTAATAAGATGTTGTAATAAATCTTTTAATATCTCTTTAAATCTATTTTGGGGGTTGCGGAGCTTTCTTCTGTGCTCTTTGTAAATAAATGTTTTTCATCACTTGTCTACCTCTCAGAGCTCTAAGGCAAATAGTTTGATTTGGTATAGCCTGCCATCTAGTGGTGAAACTTAAAACAACTCCATCAGTGTTGAGACCAGTTTAGTTGTGTTGGTTGTTCATGCTTAATATGTATGTTTTCAGTTGCAGGATCTGTGTTTTGGAATTCACTTATACATATTCAAACGTCAAGAAGTCTTTACTACAACCTCTTTAATATACAAACAGTTTGCAGCATCCATTAATGGCAGGAAATATGTATTCATGTAACAATAATTCTGCAGTCATGCAGTGAAAAATGACAGTAAACCAAGTGTCATTATTCAGCTGGGCTATATTGTATTACAGGATAGATGTAATATATGTTACAAAGACAACATTTTTCCCTGATTATGTGCTCAAACATCTTACTAAGTCTGCTTAGACACTCACACTTATGTGCACCTTTGAGCAAAAAAGTAGTAAAAATGTATTTGTGGTTAATTAGCTCAATCTCTAAATTTATGAAAAAAGTAAGTAAATTTAATCTATGTAATCTATATGTTGTAAAGATAGCGCTGACTGCATACGGCAATATCTGGCCAGAGTAATACGCCATTTAGCGTACTGGGGAAATTCATGTTTGTTGAATACTGCACACTACTTGCGAACAATCAGTGTGAGCAATATGTAGTTGGCTTTCTTGGTTAACCATCAAATTAGGGAAGATTAGATAATACACTAATGAAATTAGACGAAATGAAAAAATGCTATACAATTGAAAAAGCCTATATCCACAGTTGGAGAAACAATTAAGAAATTTAAAGCAACCAGAGCTCTGAACCTGCCTGAAGGAGGATTGCTAGAGAGGCAATTATTTCTCCAATTATTGAGATTTGCAGAATATGGTAACATTTTGGGGTGGTGCCAGAATAAAGTCTTTTGTTTCTTACATTTCACAAACATGAGCATTTTTATTAGATGCTAATTGTACCAGGTTCTGTGGCCATATGAAATAAAAATAGCTTATTGGTAACAAACACTCGGGTTGTCATGTTAAAATAAGGATAGTTACATAGAAAAGAACCTCATATGTACTGTTAAATATGCTGCAGGATCTGTATTGTTTTGAGTCTGTTTTTCCTCCAGAGACCCTGGGAATCTTGTTGGGACACATGGCATCATGGACTACTTAACAGGGGATTTTAAATGATAATATGACAACATTCCCCAAAAAGTTAACACCTGGCCGTCCTGTGGGATGAGCTGAAGAGGAGAGTCCAAAAGAGAGGACCTACAGCTCAGGAGGATCAGGAGAAATTCTGTATTTAGGGGGAAACTCCGGTTGCTTGTTCTGTATTCTTCAATCCCGTCAAGAGACCTGTGGTTTTGTTTAAAAGCTGTATTTCTTTGTTTTCTTAGACAAATGTTTCGATTCGATTAAAGGTTATTTTCAGTGTGCAAATGAGCTAATTGACCACAAAGACATGCTTTTCACCCATCTTTACAAAGGGAGCCAAAAATATGGACCTAAATGTACATTGACTGTAACAGTACACTGAGAAATCTTTAACACTGTTTTCTTTGATGCTTCATGCTGTTGAAGTTTTAGCTGTGGGTACAGGCTATTAACCTAATTGTATAACACAAAAAGCCCCATTCTCAATGCAATTAGTAAGAATTTCATGCTATCAGTGCCTAATGCCATTGACAGTGTTACAGTTTTTGTCCAAGATTTGTTAGTAACGCATAAAAACACAAATTCCAAATGAGCAAACCTTCAGTACTTAGAATATGTTCATTACTTTGTTATTAAATATCATGCATGCAGTTACTGGAGAATTACATTTTTTGTTTTTTATAATTCAGCATAGCTCAGTCACTGAGATACAAAGTCATTCAGGGTGTTCTGATGTGAAATGGTGTTGTAGAGAAACTTACCTACTCTGATTTTTTAACTGTGGTGGTGATCATAACCAGAGATGTCTATCCAATTATCTGTTTACTATCCAAAATGACCAATGAACCTGTTTGTGTCATTCAAGCCTCATCTCAAAACTATCACGAAACAGTGTCTCTTTGTAATCATATCATGTAATAACTTTCTGTGAGGCTTTTAAAGGTGTAATGGCTTTTGGATGTCTGGTTATTATCACTGCTGCGAACATTTCTGACCTGGTAAATTTCTCTAGAGCGGCACATTTTGCATCAAACCACTCAGAGTGACTTTGTTTTTTAAATAAGTGGGATTCCCCTTTAATATACATGAACATGTGCAGTTAGATCACCATGACCCTTGCCAGGTCATTCTTCTGTTTAATGTGCGGCTGGCAGGTCTAGGGCATCAATGGCATCATTTTGTTGATAAGTTCCTGTATGGGAGCTTGTGGTGTTCATTCCGGAAATCCGATCTGACATGGGGATTCCAGCACACGTGGCACAGGAGATGCTCTTATCCCGGGAATAAAGTAGACTTAACTCATTTGCCTGCAGCCTTTTTTTCAATACACAACCCATACGAGCAAAAAGGGCCAAAATGACCAGTATAGCGAGAGCATTGACCCCACTGAAGTACAAAATGATAGTTTGAGGCTCAGGGGTGGACATCTCCTCAGGCTTTGTGATGACACCCAAACAAAGGTCACGTGAGGCCACCTGGCACACTTTCTCCTCCACCACACTCTCCACACAGATAAGATATGGCGTGGAGGGCCGCAGATCACACAGGTTACACACCGTGCCCTGTTTAACATTGACGAAGCGACTGAAGCGTGTGCGTGTGTGGAAGTGGTCGTACATGACTCTGAAGTAGACATTCTGGATGTCATTTTTGGTCAGAGTCCATTTTATGAGAGCTGAGCTGGAAGTGACTGTCACAGCAGAGACGTTGAGAATGACCAGCTGGTTGTAAGAGCATGCGTCACTGGCTGTGTTCTCCTCAATGGCCTTTTGTCTGGTTGAGTTAGAGGATCTAGGGGATCTAGCTACTATTGCAGGGGCTGTTTTATTTCTAGGGGTCAATACTCCCCCTGCTGAGCCATCCTGGTATTGCTTTGATTGTAGAGCTTTTCCTTTTTCTGTGCGCTTGATCTTAAGTTGTGGAGTGGTCCTGCCCACTCTGCTGTGAGTGTGGTATCTGTCACCATCATGACAGGTTTGTCTGGTCACCCGTGAGCTGCTGCCTGAGTGGATAGGCTTTGATTGAACACGAGCGTGCGCTCCGCTGCATGGGCCGCCCATGCTGCGGATCAGTGCACTGCTGATAGTGTGGAGGTACTGACCTTTCAGAGTTTCTGGGTGAGAGCACTTCACAGTGACAAGGCCGTCCCTGCCTGACTCTAGCCAGCTCTTCAAGCTCAGTAATCCACAGTCACACTTCCACACGTTCCCCGTCAAGTCCAACGACTGTAACTGAGTGCCGGAGCCAAACACCTGTGGATGTAGGTAAAACAGCCTGTTGTTGCGTAGCCTCAGGCTTCTCAGGTGGGATAAACTGTTAAAAGTGAGGTCATCCAGTCTTGAAATACTATTGTCACTGAAATCGATATCTCTGAGGTTTCTGCAATATTGAAAGGTGAGCTTACTGATCTCAGAAATATGATTTCCATTCAGTTTTATTACCTCCAGTTTGTATAACTCTCTGAATGCAGAAGGATGTATCTGAGAAAGCCTGTTGTGGCTTAAAGTTAGTACCCTGAGTTTTCCCAAGTCCTTCAAATCTGATTCTTTGATTTCAGACAGGAGATTGTTATCAAGCATGAGTTCAGAGAGAGATGAAAGTGGGCTAAAAATGCTGTCAGGGAAGCTTGATAACCTGTTGCCTGACAAATTTAATGTCTGTAGTCTTTTCAGTCCTTTGAATAAGGTCTTCATAACTGTTTTGATGGATTTAATTGGTGCGTCTTCTGAGAGCGGAATCTGCAGGGATTTTAGAGCTGTTGGTTTCTCAGTCAGTTTCAGAGTGTTTCCACTGAGACGTAGGTTGCCATCCTGTTTTAGTCTGGTACGCACTTCTTGCAGGACGTCACTTAGTTGATTGGTGTTTACGGTGGACAGTTCAGAGGGGCCATGACAGATGAGTGCTGAACTGTGGTTGTGAATTAGCTGAAGTTCTGTGAGGTTCCTGAGATGATACAATGACCCATAATTAAACAGCTTGACTGAACCTGACTGAAAATCCCAAACACTCACATTTGTGTACAGCCAGAGACCAGACGGATGAATACATTCTGACAGGTTGCCAGCCAGCCTGAGGTGTCTTGACGAACGAAGATGAAGTATGTGAGATAATCCCGAATTTACACAAAATAGCTCCCCATTCCTGCATTCGCAGAGTGTGGGACACATCTCCACAAATGTACCATAAAGGCTGATGTAAAAAAGACAAAAAACGTAAATCCTCACCATTTTTGAAGTCTGTGAGCAGTTCCTTGCTGATCCGATTGGACAAATAAAACCTAAACTGGACTGTTGCAGTCAGGAAAGACTTGTGTACCAGGCATTTCCTTTCTGGAACAGTGTTTTCTAGATTTTATCCTTGGTCCATGCAAACAAACAAGGGATTCACCATCCTGTACATGAGAGAACAAGGATGTTATAAAGGTTTTTACAGTAAGTAGTTTAGATTAATGTACTGAGACACAGTAGAATACATACAATGTTCCATTTATCCCCTTCAGAGTGGGGATACAAAACAGTATAAAGACTCCATTATACTGAACAAGAGTCGTAACCGTTTCACCCAAGTTTAACAAGATATTATTGTGACAGTGCAGTAATGTGCCCAAGAAGTGACATTGTATGTATTTCAAGGAAGGCTTTCACTGGCTTCTCTGGCCTCTCACACTGTATTGTTAAACAGGGGGAAATGACTGTTCAACAACAAAGTGTTGTAGTGAGACGCATGTCTCTGTGGTCTAAACGCACACTGGTCATTGGGCTGCTATTGTCTCAGCTTCCTGTTAGTGTGGACACTCATTTAAGCTTCTGTCAACGCTGGACTGCCATCTGGAGAGAACAAAACAGAGAATTTAACAGAGAGAAATTATACCATGTTATTAAATAGATTCATTACAGAATATAAAATAATGTGCTGCTATGGTATAGTATAGTTTCCAAAAATATTTTTCAGTATTACAAAGCATGTTTTATAGAACTTTATTATGTTATGTGTTAGTGACACTTAAGTTTGATAAAGGGCTCACAGTCCAGGACCCTACACTATGCATAAATGTATGCCTTCCCTCACTATATACATAT
>JBBPCZ010000002.1:15691989-15720313 GCA_037974445.1 Brycinus macrolepidotus | reverse complement strand
TGTGTGTGTGTGTGTGTGTGTGTGTGTGTGTGTGTGTGTGTGTGTGTGTGTGTGTGTGTGTGTGTGTGTGTACATGGTACGTGATTGTCATTCCTCATTTATCACTGTCCAGGCTGCAGACAAAGCCTGCTAATCTATTTGTCTGGGAGAAACATAGGGTTAATCTTTCTTTCTTAGCGTCTTGCAGAGTAAGCAAAAACACAAAGATTTTTGCTATAAAGAGCATTTCGTAGAACAGGATTTTACAAAGCCTGCCTATAGAAAGATAAAATGGTTGGGAAGAGATATACCACAGACAAAAAGGGTAGATGATTTGGTCAAATATTTGAAACGATTTTGGTGATATTAATCGTGATTCAGTATCTACAGCATAATTTTAAAAAGACTCTGCTAATGCAGTATAAATGTCTTCACTTCTTATAGGCCCAAAGCATTTTGGCTATAAAAAAGAGACAATAAATCTCTTCAGTATGTGACATATGGCTGGTAATTGCACTCAATAATTTATCAACCCTTAATGCAGAGAGAGGGTTGACAACAATGCCTCACACTTGACAGAATTGTGGCTGTGTAAAATTAATAATTGACCAGCTTTAGTGTTTGAACAATTTATGAATAATACTGTGAACTACTTTTAAAATGCAAAATTCTGTATTGTTTACTGACATCAGTATTGTCCAAATTAAAGTCCACCACGCCAGACATCACCTCTAAAAAATGTGTAACAATTGCTGTTAATGAAAGTGCAAACACCTCAGTGCTGCTCACTGACTTCCAGCGCTTTTCGTTTTTGTTGAGCATCACATGTTGCTGTTAGTGAGATTAAATCCCGATTGAGACCACAACAAACTGTACTAGATGACAGAACGTAATTTACTCAAATCAGTCTAAAGTCTTTAGGGTAAACGGACAAATGCTGTTTCCTGCTGTTAATCTGTTACCTTGGCAAACGTTACTAACCTAGTCACATCATAACATATAGAGGTGGGGCGGAGTAGGTGGAGCCTCTACCAGCCATACTATGTTTAATACTTTTTAAAACAGTTTTGTAATTGATGCAGAGTGTTCCCAGGCATTTAAATTACAGAGAAAGAAAAGACAGCAAGTTATGAACATTTTGCTAAGCAGTCACAACTGAAGCAGAGTTGAAAGAAAGACGTGGGTTGAACTCCATCCATGGGAGGAGGGAGAACTCTGTACAGACATGCAAGTAGCTTGTCATCTCTCTCCTTTGTAAACCTCAATTTTGATACATGTGCAAACGGTTAAAATAACTTTTTTTTTTTTTAAAGAGTGAGTATAAAAATTGTTTGAGGAGCGAATGTGACGTTGGACCTTGAATATAGCCAAGCTGTAGCCAAGTTGTTCCCACACAGGTCCGATCACAATGTCTATCTGACTACCTTGAGATCAGAAAAGCTACATCCGAACACATTCCGAACACATTCCAAACACATTCCGTGACTTTATTTTACAGTATTGAATTCTCTGATGCACTAATAATGGAGACATTACCATTAATATATTCAGGCTATCTTTATACTGCTGCATTGAAAAATTGAAACATTATATCGTATAAAACCAAATTTTTTAAATGATGTAATGTAATTTTATGAAAATATCCGTATTATATCCCTTTGATCTGTGGCTTTTCTTAATTCTTGGAGGATTGACGGTATACATGTTGTAGTTTACATTATTTTTTTATGCCTTCTGAATCCACAGTTTATGGATGGTTTGACTTTTGTATATCTTTCTTTTGAATTCATTCAGTTTGTTTCTTTAATTGCTCGCAGTTTTTCTTCTCTGTACTTCTTTGTGAGTGTCTTATGTAAGCAGGGGCCTTCAGGCTTTGTGCAGTGTATATAAAGCATGCTGCTATAGTAACAAACGCTTTCTGATTTGCCTTGTGCTTCTTAACCGGTCTTGGCCAGTCATAGCAGCTAATGGACCCTTAATGCTGCATTTAACTGTGACTTTGACGATAATGGAGGAAGCGGATGTTGTCGATGATCATGAGGATAAAGATGTACTTCTTGATCCAACTTGCCAGTGTTTGAGGATTGTCATAAGTGGAAAAAGAACGGTCCAAGCGAGTGTGTGGAGCATTCGGAGCGTATCAAGTGCTCCAGTTCCTCTCCTTCCCATCTCCTGCACCGTGATTGCGCATTGCGATTAAATGTTATATAACGTTACATAACTTCCAACCCACATTATCATCTGTCCCTAGAGAGAAGATTTTTTGTTTATCTGAATATAAAGTGTCTGTGTGTGCTGGTGGAGTTTTAATGGAATGCATTGTTAAAAGCATCAGTTAGGTCGTAATGTCTTTTCTGAGCAGAATAACATCCAAGCATTTTGGCATTCCAGGTGGGTATATCTGAAAAGCATCTATATATCTAAGCCCAGAGAAGTGAGTATGCCCATAAGTGCTGTAATTAAGAACAGAGGAGAGGAAGCTGGACAGGCTTGATGGCCCTTTTATGATGACACAGGTCAGCAAACCATTTAACGTTTTATATAACACCACTCTCGCCTACTCAGGATGTGTTAGTGTATGTCATGCACTCACTCCTTCTCTGTGTTTCTTTTATGGTGCACTTAAAGGGGAATTCCACCTAATTTTGAACATTTTTGTATAATTCATTCATTGAGATGTCACAGAAGTAATTCAGAGTGTTTCAATGTGGCATGGTTCATTGTAGAGAAGCTACAGTGGTGGTGATCAGAACCAGAACTTGCAATATGTGCGATGTAAATATTGCGATTGTATTTGCTATACAAAGTGACCAGTGAACCTACATGGGTCTCCTGAATTTTTATATGTAATGTGATAGCAAAAATATTGGTAAATATGGAAAAAAATCATAGAATTATGTTCAGTACTTTGAATTACAACAACCTGCATGTATCTCTCAGCCATGAATAGATTTAAATTTACATTTAAAGCCAAAATCTAAAATCTTGTAAAAAAAGATCTCACTATGTTGCACCAGTTTGTGCATTTGTAATGATTTCATATAATGTTACTTTCCATGATATGTAAGGCTATTATAATGCAACATACTGCATCAAGTTGTATTTCACAGTATTATTTGTATCGTATTAATATTTTTACACATTGAGCAGCCACAACATTAAAATCACTGATGGGTAAAGAATTATATTATTGTTTTGACTGATTAATGTACATCATATGGTTAATATTAAATCTTATTGAGACTAGCATGTTTATGGCTAGTGTGTTAGCTTGAGGCTAACATATTAGTTTGTGCTTTGGGACACTCTACAGAGCTTTTATTTGAATTATTGTGTATAAAGTTTAATGCTCCAATAAACAGAAAATGGAAACATTAATATGATGATGTAAGCTATGTTCTCATTTACTCCTTATTGTTGCTGTTCTAAAAAATGTATCAAGCCAAGACACCACTTTATTGTACAAATCAAATAATACATATTGTGAGATGAACTTACCCATACACTTTAGAGGGACTAAACACTTCTGGTTCCTCTCACCACTACTGGGAATTATTCTGACTCAATAAGATTCTCTAGAACAGGGCATTTCACATAAAAGCACACTGAATGACTTTGTTTACGTTTTAACAATTATGCAGAATTTTGCACAAATTGGTGGAATCTCCCTTTAAATAAACAATCGCCTGGTTTTGGTGGTTAATTTTGCCTTGTTTTTATTAAAGAACAGCCTTTAATTCTTCATTATCTTGGTGGCCATTATAATAGACAATTAAAAAAGGTGCTGAGGTCAGATTATGAAGATGAGGCAACAGAACAACAGATGAACAAATAGTCAAATCAGGTCTGTGTATGCTGGTGCAGCTAATGGCCAATTAGCTCGTATGCTGCAAGTGCAGGAAATTCATGTTAAACCATCGGGTGTTTAATGTCAGCAAACAAATGAGTGATTACATGGACAGATGGACTCGCTCTTTCTCTCTTGCTTTCAGTAAAGACTGAAAATGGCCTTGAGTTAGCAGCACTTTGCATCCATCCATTTTACGAGTGCCGTTTGGGTCTGAGCGCGTTTGAGGAACGGGCAGATCAATCAGTGTCAATTAGCGGAGCTGCTGAAAGCGGCCCCATCCTGAGAGCCAGACGCCACAACTGCACCAAGCAGCGGGCAGCGCTGTTAAACTCCAAACAGCCCAAGCACAGAAGGCATCGCTATTACGCTAACTCTCAGCAGCGCTGCACAGCTCGCTGGGAGACGGGAGGAGAGGTGAATATGAAAGGCGCTGACCCACGGGTTGCTGCGCTGACCCACGGGGCGCAGGTGTCTGCCACTGGGCTAACGTGTCTCTGCGTGTACAGCCTGGGTCTCACAGCCTTTCATCTCAGACCCAGCAGTTTCAGTCAGTCGACCCGGGTTTGGCTCATTGATCTGGAAGCCAGCAGGCAGGAAGCTCTCTCATCCTGACCACCATTTGTGCTCTAAACCGGCAGGGTCTGGCTTTAGTGAACTCTTATGTTATTGATTAGAGGGGAACCGAGTGGAGGAGTGTGCGTGTGTGTAATTGTGTCCATGTTGTTATAGGCAAAGTTGACTTCTTCAGACCGAGGGGGAAGTCAAGTACAAGAGAATCTATAATCATACCAAGATAAGAGAAAATGGCAGAAAAAAAGAGACAGAAAATGACAGAAAAAACAGACAGAACTGAAGGGAAGGTAGAAATTAAAATCTGTTTTTTGTGCACCTCAGTGTGGTGGTGAGCTGTAGATCTTGACTTGCTGTGTTCAAAGTCACAGTAAGACTATCGGAGGCCGTTCTTCAGAGCTATCTGCCATTGCCCTCCTCTATTCACTGCTGTTATTGCTTTAAGAAGAATTCTGCGATGTGCGTTAGCTTTGTCCCACGATAGGAGTCATACAGCTATGAAGTGAACCCAGCTGTCTGGTTGGGGTTTTGAGAGGGTGTGTTAATGACATCCCTATGTGTGGCATGCTGGGAGTAGCATGAAGACTTTTATGTTTAGGAACTTTGATAAAGGTTGCAGGTGAGACATGATGATTTACAGGTACACCAGAAGGAAGACCAACTAAATCATTCTGCAACAAGTCAATAACTTGATCACCATTTTAAAAATAAATATATATCTAAATTAAATCTTGGTTTAATCATAGCAGCATTGTTTTGCCTGCTTCTAGAGTTTTTGGTTTAAACTGATTCATGGGGTATAATGTTTTTGTGTGTACTGTATGTCCAAAAGGATCTGCACACCCCTTTTAAAGAATGAATTCAGTTACTTCAAGGTGCACCCATTACTGAAAAAGATGGTCAGTTGTCCACACACAGCTAGCATAATTTCTATAGAACAGCATGTTCAATAGAGTGAAACACTCTAGACCAGTCAAATCGAAGGTCACCATGCCCGAAGGCCAGCTTTGGTAACAAAGAGAGGCACTGCACTGTGCAGCAGCGGAACTGTGTTCTCTGCAGTGACGACGCTCCATCCAGTACCTTTGGGATTATTAGTGACAATATGTGATCCAAAACTAATCATTAGTACATGACCTCACTATTGCTCTTGGGGCTAAGTGCAATCATAACGTCACAGCAATGTTCCGAAGTCCCATGTAAAGCATTCCCAGAAGAAAACAAATTGGTTAATAACACCCTTTCTGAAGAAACACATAATGAGCAAGGTCTACAGTCCTTTGGACCTATGTTGAATTATTATAACTATGCAAACTTGTTAACTCTTTGCCAGTTTTCTGGCTGAACCTTACTGGCTGCATTGGTTACAAAGAAAATGATGTGTAGTGTTTGAGTGTGATCTGTTGAGAATAGCCGTTCCTCTCATTAACATAACACTTTAATTGGGTTTAGACCAGGAAGCTCTGCGACGGGATCTGCTTTGTCTTCAAGCGGATTTAATTACTTTGCAGGCAGCACGTGAAGCTGGACCATCTCTGGAAAGTCTGTGAGGCTTTTCAGCTTGCCCTGATACAAGAGGAAATTAACCAGATTAAATCTGGTTTGTCTTCTGGTTGTCAGTTCGTCACCCTTTGTGTGAAGGAGGGATAATAATGATCATAATAAATGTCTGTTTTACATGTTATGGGGTTCTAGCTTCATGTGCTCCTTTTTTGTTGTGCTACCTGTGCTGATGGTCTGGTGAGCTCTAATGATTATTTGGGAAAGGTAATGCTAGTGCAGTTGGAGCAGTGCTGTGCTGCTATTAGTGCAGTGTTGGTGCTGAGGTGATGGATGACTCACTCAGTGGTCATTACAGGCCCACGCTTGTTCTCAGGCTCCTCCACACTTCTGTGCTCTCTCCTCCCACTCGCTCTCTCGCACACAGCTTCTGGGGATGGGACAAAAGGGGTTCCGGGGAGTGATTGCTCTGAAGCTCTGCTCTGATTGGCTAGTTTGAGCTGTGTGATTCAGTGCGACTGTCGCTAGATCCCTCCCCCACTGCTACCCCCACCTCCCCCCTCTCTCTGAGGCAGTGTTCCAGAGAGGATATCTGCCGTTTGCAGAGAGGAGAGGATTAACTCAACCACTCATCTCATCTGCATATAGATGCACAGCAAGGCAGACGGAGGGGCTCCACACACTTAAACACAGAACTATTTTTCTCTTCCATCCATCCTCTTCCGGACTTACTGTTCTTGCTGTGAGGAGTCATTTTTTCTGTTTTTTTAATGTTATCTGGAGTTGGAATTGAGGGCTCATAGAGATAGAGAAGTGGCTTGTTTTGGCTGTGTTTGGCTTTTGGAGCTTCCGTCCTTATCTGCCCTGCGGCTGACTCACCAGCACCTATCAGTAATGCAATGCAGGACATTCTCAGTGTAGCAGGGAACCTCTGAGTGTCAGGGGGGCTTTTTTTCCTCATATCTTGTTGTCTGAAAGTCATTGGGTTTCTCCGCTGAGCTCCTAGCAGCTCTCCAACCGCGCAGAATCGGTTAGCAAGCGTGTCGGTATGCCGTCGCGGGAGTCCTACAGTCTCCGTAAGGGGGAGAAGTCCCTGGTGCACAAGGCCAAGCAGGAAGGGAAAGAACAGGAGATGCTGGCTGCAGCGTTAGGCATGAGGATGGGTCCTCAGAAGCCTCCAGCTACCCTCTGGCAGCCTCTTAAACTCTTTGCCTATTCACAGCTTACCTCGCTGGTGCGACGGGCCACCCTGAAGGAGAATGACCGCGCACCCAAGTATGAAAAAGTCCACAACTTTAAGGTAAGACCATCATTTTCTTTACCATTCTGCTTCACTCATAAGTTAAACACTTACACTGTGTGTGCATATTTGTGGTGTTCATGCTGTCATTAGTGTGTTAGTTTAAATTGTTTGTGTTTATTTCTGTCTGAAGCAGGGAAGTATGGAATATCAGTGATCTACAAATTTATGTTTTAGACAAACGAGTACAGATATTTCCTAAATATTTTTCAAAAGTGTGTTTGCTTATGGATTGCATGCTGTTGGCTAGGATGAAACAGGTTGAGCTTTGAGTGAGTAGTTGTTGGAGTTGCAGCAGTAAGATGAGACAAACAGGGCAGCTTGAACTTTATTTACAGAGAATTATTTTCACAAGGTGAAATAATTTTTCCCTTTTCTTCTATTCTGTGTTTGGCATGTGTGACAGACCACTGCTCTGGTTGACAGATGGAAAGATTAGGGATTGATGGGCAGCACTAGCATAGTGGCGTATCCCCATTTGGCTTCCACCACTGTCAGCAGTGGTGTCTTCCCTTTCAGCTCCATCTTTTTAATTTCACTTTTCTTTCTTGCTTTTTTTTTCTTTTTCAACGTTCTTTTGCATTTCCTGCGTATTTTGCTGTCTTTTCTCACATTTGTTGTTGTCTTTGTTTGCCATTTGCTCTCCACTTATTTATTCATTACTTTAAATTTTTTTCTCTCTCTGTATCTTGTTTTTGTTTCATTTTTCTCTCTCATCCTTCATTTCAGTGTTTTCTGCATGAGTAATGGAGTTCAGAAGCAGGGGCACCTCAAAGGCTATAAGACTGCTGACTCCACAGAATATTTCTCTTTTAGCCTCTCTTTTCTAACCTTCCTCATCTGTGTGTTCTCATCGTTTTTTGTTTCTTAAGGGCTGCTTCTGCACATAGCAGCAAAAGCAAAGTAATTACAACCAAAAGGTGACATTTGGTTGTAATTACATAGACCTAAATTCCGTGACTGAATGAAGGAAGGAGGAATATATTACAGACAGTTTGCTTTTCATATGAAGTGAGGCTAAAAGACTGCAGATTAATTAATTTTAGACTTTAAAATTCCTCTTAGTCCTTACGTTGAACCATTCACAATGGAAATTACACTTCTTTCTTTCTTTAGACTGCTGTGTGAGTTTGATGTGTTCGATATTGCTTTCATCACCTTCCCAGGTGTGTGTAAGAGAGGAAGCGTATTGAGTCTGTAAACCTGCTTATGTTCACTGAGGCCATGGTTAATTTGCTTCAGCAGTCAGTGTGTCCCACAGCAGCAGCAGCGGCTAGCCCCCCGCTCTGCTCCCCAGAGAGATGCTGGGACGGCTCCTGATTGGCTGAGCTGTTACCTGGTGCAGAGGAGAAAAGGAGTTGTGATAGCTATTTGCCTTGAGAGAGAGAGAGACCTTGCTGAATGGTCCAGCCACGCACTGCATGCCTGTGCTTCTGTCACTGTATTTCTTTGTTCTTTTCTCACACATATCATCTCTCATTTAAACTCCTGTTCTCTCACTCTCTCTGCCCCTCTCGTTCTCTATTGATGAATTATTTTTGAGTGGGTTTAACAGGCCGTCAAATTTGACATGACTGTAGCGCCTCTTACATCCATCTCTCACTTAATCCTCCACTCCAGAGTGTGGCATCCTGAAGAGTCGAGTATGTGCGTGCTGCTTATGTTTTTTTTGCTCTCCTGTTTTCTCTCTCTGTCCTGTAGGTGCACACTTTCAGGGGTCCACACTGGTGCGAGTACTGCGCTAACTTTATGTGGGGACTCATTGCTCAGGGAGTCAAATGTGCAGGTGAACAAATGCGCACACACACACACACACACACACACACACACACACACATACACACCAGTTTTAATGGTATTTGTGGGGGGAAAAAAGTACAAATAATATAAATTTGTTTATAGTTACAGAAATTTAGCTTCAGTGTTCCATTTCTCACTTTCAGTGCAATTCCAAACCTATTGCAATCCACCACAACCAGAACGATAAATCATTTTTAGTAATTCATAAATCATATATCCAGTAATTATTTACATCGGGATGTTACCACATAGCTACAACAATAGTTCATTCTTATATTAATATTTAAAACCATGCTGATTACATGTGAGATCACAGAAATGCAGAAAAGCTCATAAGACTTAAAACAGTTTAACATTCATTTATTTGTGCCCAGTGGATTATGAGGTGTGTGTAATGGTGTAGTGGTGTGATGAGATGCCTGTTGGTTTATGTGTGGTTTAATACATTTACTCATCTGCATGTGAGACGCTTAGTCTCCGTGATGAAAGATTGCTTTTTGGCTTAACTAACGGCTGAGGGAATTGTTTTATTGAACTGTATCTCTGTAGTATTTCTTATATGGGTCACGCTGTATATGGCTTTGAAGTAACAGCATATAAATATTTGACCCATGCTAATTCAGAATTTGTTGTTGCTCTTACTCAAGCCACTGGTGAGCACACACTGTTTAAAATAGCTGCATGTATGTATATATGAATGTATCAAATATTTGTAACAATGCTGTTACATTGTTGAAACCAGTCTGTAAACGTAATGAGTGCTTGCTTTGCACTGAAATAATTGTGTTTAGAGCTATTTTTTTCAGCCTAAACTACTGGAATTCCATCAGCTTTTTATCAGTTTTTGATGTCAGTGCTTCATGTTTTTGTTCATAATTTGCTTCTCTTAACATTTCAGCTTTGGCCTATGTTGATTTTGATTAGAATATTATTATGAGCTTAAGAGTACAGATTTCATTTTTCCAGAAATACAGTGTGAGTACCATCTTTTTTTTTTTTTTTTTGGTCATGTGATTTTTAAGGAATTGGTCAGTAAGAGGCGATGAGACAGGCCGGTGTGTGTATTTTAATGTTTTATTTATAGGACAAAGTTGGCTACACTTAATGTTTTCAAGGACTGTTCTAATGAATATTATATGAATCGCTTTGAAAGCATCATGTGTTCAAAGCTGTTATTTTGAGGTCCCTTTTGTAGATGGATTTCTCTCCCTCACTCCCCCTCTCCCCCTCTCTCTCTCTCTCTCTCTCTCTCTCTTTCTTTCTCTCTCTCGCTCTCTCTCTCTCTCGCACTCTCTCTCTCTCTCTCTCTCGCTCTCGCTCTCGCTTTCCCACTCTCGTTTTCCCACTCTAATTCTATCACTGATGCTGATAGAAGTCTCATCTGATGTTGAAATTTGCATTACACAATGCCCTGTCTCTTACTCACTGTGTGTGTGAGGCTGGGTGGGTGCCAGTATGCCAGCCCCTGTGTCTGCATGTTGTGCCACATTGCTTCATCAGGGTAAAGCCCCCTCCCCCAATGCCATCATGGCGGAGGGCAAAACAAAGCTGGCGTGTCTTTATAATGAAGCAAGGCACTAAGAGTTCTGGGAGGCATTCTCTCTCTCTCTTTCTCTCTCTCACACACACAAACACACACACATTGAAATTCTGTCGCCGTAAGCAGAGATGGGTTACTCAGTGTTACACTCTTATTCAGAGCTCTCTGTGTGAGAGGCTGTAGAGGTGCAGAAATCCAGCCAAAGTGGTGCTTCAGTAATGTTCGTGGTTCCATGTAAGCATGTGGTTCAATGTAAGCACACACACACATCTTCCAAGTCTATTGTGTGTGTGTCTGTGTAGGTGTGTATATGTATGTAGATCCCCCCAGAGGCCTCTCGTGCCCCACCTTAGCCTGGTGGGGATCATCTCAGCACCAGCCATCTGAACACAGGATCAGTGGCCCTTAGAGGACAGACTGAACCTCTCGGCACCTGCCCTCTATTACAGCGCCTGTCTTTTCTTCTTAAGAGATCCCTCACTCTCTTTCATAAAATAATTACATTTCTGCATCAATGAATTTAAATGAAGGCACAGTTGCTCAAGGGGCCACTTTTTAATCAGAGTCTTTTTGAATTGGTGTCGCCACACCATATTCAGTAGTTTGTTTTCAACAAATGGGTTAAACGTTCTTCATTTTAATTACAGAAACTAATGGGACAAATGGTTGACTCCCACATTTGCCAGTTTAAAAAGGCTACAGACAGGAGGATTTATTAATATTTTTTAGCTTTTAGACAGTGAAATGAAAAAGGTTAGAGTAATTGTATAATGAACAGTCCCAGGTAAGTAGGTTTTCAGCTCATGATGCTGTCTTCAGTTGTTTTCTTCTGTTCAGAGTGGTGTGGGTAAGAGGAAGCTAAAGCTAGCTGAGCGGCTGCAAAGGGCAGCTCATTTTTCCTTTAAGGAAAGAACTCTAAACAATGAGATCCCACTTTATAAAGATTATTATTAAAGACAGTTTTAGTGAGTTGAAAATCTGCAGTCAGGCCAAGAGGAGTGCAGAGCTTTGAAGATCTGCCCCATTTTAAAACTGGAAATGAAGTCTAGTCTGCCCTGCAGCTCTCAGAAGGGCTGTCTGTTTCACTGGTTTGTGTGTGTGTTCATGTGTGTGTGGGGAGGAGAAAAGAGCTTTCACTCTGTTTTCTGTCTTTCTCTCTCGCTCTCTTTCTGTCTCTTGGTCTCACTCTCTGCTACTCTCTCCCCCCTTCAGGCCACATTGTTTTCAGCACAGCTCTAATTCCCTAATTCTCCCCTAGAGCCCTGCTCACACAAAGCAGTGGAGTCTGTGCATCTGCCCCAGCTCTAAGCATACTGCTGCTCTGGCTCTCTGCTCATTCAGTCCCTGTTCTCTCTCTCTCTCTCTCTCTCTCTCTCTCTCTCTCTCTCTCTCTCTCACACACTCTCACTCTCTCTCTCTCTCACACTCTCTCTCTCACTCTCTCTCTCACTCTCTCTGTCCCTCTCTCTTCTCTCTTCTCTCTTCTCTCTTCTCTCTTCTCTCTCTCCCCTCCTCATGGTGATACCTGCTCTGGAGCAGCTGGCCCATTTAGGGTGCAATGCATTATATATTAATGGACTAATTTGCCTGCATTTGTGTAACTCCAGGCTCATTCTCTGTTTTTGGATGAGATTGAGCCTGTTTTCTTGTTTACACTCTTTTAATTTGCGCTTGCCTGCTCTGTTTATTTTCTGTTCTTCTTTGTTACAACGTGTATAAACAGATTGTGTTTTATAAGCATGTGATATGAAACCCCAGATGTAATGAATTGCCCTCCTTGTACTTGTTTACTTAGATAAACATGAGGCAGTAGCATGCAGATTTTTCCAAAGTTGTTTGTAAGACTGTTTATTTGCACAGTTGTGCTTCTTTGTCACCATATCTTACCATATCTTCTTTTGATACTACAAACCCCATCATTCTATGAACATTGTAATTACATTTGTGATTTTATAGCCCAGAGAAGACTGAAGTAGCTCATGCATTTTTTATCAGGCTTCATTTGTAGTCTTGGCGTGCTTCTCCAAGGTGACACCAACAGTGTGCCTATCAGCCAAGCAGAAGATGATGACATCAGAGATTGGAGGACATTGACACAGTTTGGACAGTTATTGATTAAGGAGACTGGAACCTTACCACGCTGGAATGTTGGATGAAAAATTAACCCAATCTGTTGTAGCCACAGGAGATGGGCAATCAATAATTGTATTAGCCTCAAACTGCTGGGCTTTGCAACTGGACAGCGCTTTTTTATTTTATTTATTTATTTATTTATTTTGCAGGTTACCACAAATTGTTTGAATTTGAATGGATTGTATATGCATAAGCATCCATGCAAGGACAGACATAATGCCGCTAAAAATGTTTATAAGCAGGACAGTCTCCTTTTCAGATTGTTTATGTATTGCATGTTGTTTGTTGCAGACTGCGGGTTGAATGTTCACAAGCAGTGCTCCAAAATGGTGCCCAATGATTGCAAGCCTGACCTGAAACATGTGAAGAAAGTGTACAGCTGTGATCTGACCACACTCGTCAAGGCTCATAACTCCAAACGGCCTATGGTAGTGGACATGTGCATACGGGAGATTGAATCACGAGGTGAGTAATCCATCATTAAAATCAGCCATGCGTGTGTTTATAGGCAACGCAGTGTAATCACCAGTGTTAGCTCCTTCAGAGATACACCAACATTTATTCATGTCTTTTTCCAGTGGCAGACCACTGTATTAATGAATTTTGGATGGATGACAGTTGACTGTTTTTTTAATTGTTATTTGAATGCGTTTTGTTTTGCATTTCAAAAGAATTGCGTGGTTAGTGGTACAGCACTGTCTTAGACACCTATTAAAATTCTTTAAAGCCATTTTTTTTGAGCATGTGATAATGCGTCTTTCTGCTAGTAAAGTTAACATTAAAATAAATGCAAACAAACAAGAAATCAGTCAAAAGTATTGAGATTTGTTTGTAAAAAAAGTAATTGATAATTTGTGAGCTGGTAAGGAGACCACAGATTTGGTTCCAGATTTCTCCTCGATGCCATCAGTCATTGCTCAGATTTGTGAAATTCCATCAGCAACACAAATGATTCGGTTTAATGAAGGACTGACTGAGTCAAACCAGGTTTCTGATGAAAACTGCAAGTAATACTGGGCTTTCACAAGAACGCATTGATAAATGTGTATCACATAAAATCTGTACATAAAATCACTCTTTACTGTATAATGTTGTTTGTATTTATTCTTTTTAGCTTCATTTAGTATATTTAGTAATATTAATGTGGGAAAAAAACACTCACTGCTCATCTAAACAGTTTTCAAATATTATTTTCACAGGTGCCTAAGAGTAATATGTCATAGCATTGTACCGTATTATCTGATGTGCAGCAAATCATTTATTAATTTGTGGATAAAGATGTTCCCAATTTTAAAGTTAGCTCTCTGCTTTGTTTTAGGTCTGAAGTCAGAAGGTCTCTACAGGGTGTCTGGCTTCAGTGATTTAATTGAAGATGTGAAGTTGTCATTTGACCGAGGTATGTTTCCCTTTGTGTACGTGTGACATACACTGCTGCTCAGCTCTGATGAAATACAGTAATATTATATGAAATCGCCTGCATGCCTGCGCACGGCCCTTTATGCATAATCCTTCAGAGTGTTAAACACCCACATGTGTTCCCAGCGCCGGTTTTTTTAGGTCACTCTTTGTCTAACAGTGGGAACGCCATGTGTTTGGTTACTGTGGGATAGCCAGAGCTGCTTGCATGTGAAAGTGCAGCATTTGTGTGAGGATTACTCTCCCTCTTCACAGAGGCAGCGTGTCCCCAGGAGTCCTCGGCTTCTGGCATTAAACACAGACGCACCCAGGACAAATGGACAATGTCAGACACAGCTTAGCCTCTGCAGAGAGCACACACTGAGTTCAGGGGAAAGGCTTCGCAGCTGAATGTTTAAAAGGGATTTTGAGGAAATACAGCTTTTATGAAGCTTCCATCTCTCTCGAGTGGAAAAGGCCCTGGGGCTGGAATGCAGCTTTCAGTGATAGCGAAGACGAGGCAGAGTAAGAGAGGACAGAATGGCGGGAAAAAAAGAGATAGGAACAGATACATTAAAAGAAGTGAATCAGTGGGAAGGAGCATGAGAGAAGCAGACAGAGAGGAAGTGGGCTAGTGGGACATGAAAGAGAGCAGGGTATCACCCCTGGCAGAGTGTCTGCTCGGCTCTGAGCATTGTGATGAGACCCAGCAGTAGACTGAGGCCAAAGTATGGAGTGCCAGAAAGCATTGAAATACAGCCACCACAGCACTGCACAGTGGGTCCTACTTCTACATGCCAGGCAGTGCAGGAGCTGAACTCTGCAGGACAAAAAGCGATCCGTCCTTTCCTACATGTCTTCCCCTTATTTTCACACACCATGTATGAGTTAAAGTGATTTGTGGTGAGCCCTTGGTCAAGCCTTCTTTCCAACACTCTGTGCAGATGGGGAGAAGGCAGATATCTCAGTGAATGTGTATGAAGACATCAACATCATCACAGGGGCTCTTAAACTCTACTTCAGGGATTTACCCATCCCCGTTATCACTTATGACGCATACCCGCGCTTCATCGAGGCTGCCAGTGAGTTTCTGTCTTATTTTCTGCTCTCAGTCCTCTTATCTGTATTTGCAGTATTCCTAAATTATACAAAACATTTTAAAAAAGCACTAATATCCACTAAAATTGTTTTATTTAAACTTTTATTGAACATTTTATTTAACTCCAAACAATGCAGAATATATATGCTGAGAATGATGTGTGGTTTAAATATGCTGAGCTGCATTTCTGTATTAGTGAAGGAGCATCTCTACCCTTCCACAGTGATGACTGATGGCTTGTGTTTAGCTGACAGTTCACACTTAAATTTACATGATCTCTTTGGCTAATATCTCCAATTAGGCTTGTCACAATCACAATTGTTTTTCCTGATGATTAATTACCATTTAAATAGGCAAAGATCTGTCTTCGCTACCATTACTTGCTGCTACCCTTTTGTAGGTTTTTGTACTTTTTAGTTATTTGTCTCAACCCAAGTAATCAGCACTTCCAGTTAACATGCTGCTTGTCTTCATGCTGCCATGCTACTCATTAGATTTGTAATTTCTAATGACTGGAAAATGATCATGGCCATCCTAAATAATTGCAGTCATCTGAAATAATCAGGTGATCAGGTGATAATAATTGTCAGGCCTATGCACAGTATGCACAGTAGATAAATATATTTGAAGGAAATATAGAAATATATTTGAAGGAAGCTAATATATCAAAAGCAGCCTGGATTTTCAGTTTGTATTTTTCATTGTCACTTGATTGTTGTTGGGTATATTTGCAGAGATCTGCTATTTGTGGCTTAACCTGCTGACTGAGAGCAGACAGGCTGATTTGTTTGTTCGTCTTCTCAGAGCTAGCAGAGCCAGATGAGCGTCTCGAGGCATTACACGAGGCTCTGAAGCTGTTGCCTCCTGCTCACTATGAAACACTGAGGTATCTGATGGCTCATTTAAAAAGGTGAAGAGCTCGCTTCATGCTTACCCTCACACCAACACATGACCTCACTGTCACACTGCATGCTTTTGTTTTTGCACTTGTATTCTACTATTACCTTATGTTGCCCTCTTAACTATGGATCATTTTTCATAATCTCATAAATGCTTCATATTCTCATGCATGTGATTTCTGTGTGTGCATTTATAGGGTAACCCAGAATGAGAAGGATAACCTGATGAATGCAGAGAATCTGGGAATCGTGTTCGGCCCCACTTTGATGCGAGCGCCGGACCTCGACGCCATGACCGCTTTGAACGACATCCGCTACCAGAGGCAGGTGGTGGAGTCTCTGATAAAGAACGAGGACATCCTCTTCTAACCTCACCACCATTGCGCATCCTGGATGAAGGAACACTTTTTATCATGGACTGCACTCCAGTGCTGTGCTGTATCATCATTTCTTTTTGTGCAAAGACTTGAATCTCAAGATGAAGGAGCCACTGTAAATACAATTTTTTTTTCCACATCCGGTGGACCAGTACTAACTGCTTAGCATTCTGTTTTCCCCCATTTAGTGGGTGCGGATAATGTACCTTTAATTTGCATGTCTTCCTCCCCATTTTTGTCGGGGGTCATTGAAACTGAAGGACAGGACTGTGCAAAACGAGCGTGGTTTATTTTGGGGTGGTTTCAGGGTTATTGTAGAATAGCCCTGTAGCTTACACTCCCGCAGCATGTGGTAAAGCTCGTGAAATGTGACACGTTGTGACTGTGCTTTTATTTTGTCCCGTGGATGTACAGTATTTCCCGCTTGCCAAACAGGCCTTTTGAGTTTTGTGAGACATTGTAAATGTGATAGATTCCAGTGAGTTTTGATGACACTTTACTTGGAATGCTCAGAAATCTACAGAAGACACACTCGTAAAATCAGTGAGTAGTGTGACAGTCCTTAGTTAACAGGTGTAGTACCAGTGCAGCATGTGTTATTTGGTGGTGTTTGGTGATGTCACTGCCAATGCCTACTGCCTAATGGTTGAATAAGTTTCATTTTAATTAATTTACTGCTGGGTTGCTTATATATTCTCTTTAATGGACTAGATTTATTTTTTTTAACCCCAGAATTTATCTACATTCCTTTTTTTCATTTTGTGTATGTTGTGGGTTTTATGAATGTAATGTTACACATTTATATATTCCAAGTAAAGTGTCACCATTTTTACTACAAACCTGTGATTTACTTGGATCACTTGTTTCTGCCTACAATCTGCCTTTACATGCAGTACCTCTTCAGGTGAATCTTCAGAGCATCCTCAGTTCTCTAGTCATAAAGAATCTCCTTATTCTCAGTGTTTGTTGTTGTAGTCTGGCCTTCAAGGATCTCTTGCACTCTCAACAAAACTGGCTGATGTTTTTTAGTTGTAATGTTTTTGTATTTGATTTGCGCATGAATACATTAATTTATTAAACTTCACTTTTAGAAATGAGCTGTGTTACATCTTGACTCTGCTGGGCTAATTCCACATTCCAATTGCACTGTTGGCCACCTTCTTATTAGGCTTCTCTTCAAGTGACCTTTACAAAAGGACTTGTACATGTCCGTTATTTCGGTATGTTTGCAGTGACAGTTCAGCGATGTCTTGCAACCCCCAAGCCTGCAAGCCCTCCAACCCTCCGTCAATCAAGCTGATTTGTTTAGAGATTAGCACAGAAGCTACAGTACCTCAGGCTGCATTCGTCCCCCTAATCATGCTGAGCTCTATTTTCCTAACGTGAGGGAAGGTTCATGGTTCATTTTTAATTACTCTTGATGGGTTGCCCGCCCCCCACAGCATCAAAAAATGTCATGACTTATCTTATTTCATTCAGACGTCCTGCTTCTCTACAGTTACACTGTTTTGTTGCATCTGCCCCTTCCTTTAGAGTGTTCTTATCTGTGGTCCCATGGTGTCATCCTTGGCTGAGAGTACTGTGATTTGAGGGGTGGGGGAGGGGGGGGGTCATCTTGGTCTATGTTGGCAGCTGGTGAGACTTAATTTACCATGAAATCCCATTAAATTATCCTCCATTGTTCTCTTAGTTAACCATAGGTACACCGGTACAGGTTAGGATATTAAAAGCCGTGAAGCTCTTCGAACTAATTCTGTTCCTGATTCAATAGCTTTCTGTTTTTTCTCTTCAGTTTATTCGTATGTTCTGCCCATCCTGCTCTGTACTTTGGTGTTGATGCTGTAGTTATTTTTTATTTTGGAAGCAATGTGCTGCTTACTACTGTAATGTAGTCAAGCTTGCTGTCTCTGAAGTCATTCATTGGAGAGCATTAATATAAATATTTGATTGTTTTTTGAAGTGGTGATATTTTACCAGCACTAGAGAAAGGAATCCAGATTGCATGTAAGTGGATAGGTATTGCATGCATTAAATATCAGTCATGATGCCGTTCACGTCCATTTTTGTCCCAGCAGACCCAAATGTCTTGGATTTTTTGTTTTTTGTTTTGTTTTTGTTTTTCTTCACATTGCCATTTCCTCTTGATGTGTTAATGTGCCCCCTAGAGCTGTGTGTCGCACTCCACTGACTCTTGAGTGAAGGCTGAAAATTTATGAAAAAAATCGCTCCAGCGGTTTTGTGGAAGAGTGATTTATTGTTATTGAGCATCAGCAATCCATCTGTATTAATAGCGCAGGGCAGCAGAGCGGGTGAAGAGGCCATTTTATCCAGGCTGCCGCTGCGTTAATGCCACAGCGGCTGAACCCTGATCCGCACACATCAAATAACACACAGCAAATTAATCATGAGACCACGGTGCCTTTTCACACTAATGAATTGAAATGCCCTCCCGTGATGCGTGAGATAAATTGACCTTTTTGGGTCGGGCGGACGCGGTGGAAGCGACGTTTCCACGTGCAGGGAGCTGCCCTATATAGTCAAATACTAATGTGAAGTGAAATATTGAAATCAATCAAAGAAGTTTTCAGTTAAATGGCAAAATGAATGTCATGTATATTTGCATTTTGTGTTGTGTGTGAGGCAATGAATTTGATGAAATACCAGATTTTCTTGTACATTTTTAGTATTGATACTATCTCTTTCATAGCGTTTCAAACTGTCTGGAGCTGCTCCTGGAATAGAATGAGTTATGCAAAATCTTTTTTTTATATTTTTTACTTTTAACCACATGTTCTCAGTATGCAGAGGAGTGTAAATGATCTTGGCAGAGATAGTAAGAGGTGCGTTACGCTTCTCTAAACATCCCCAGCAGCTGTTTGTTCGTGTTTGGACTGAGCTCTAAAGAGACTGTACACATAGAGCTGGGAAACAGCAGATCTGGACCTCATACAGGGCTTGAATAGGGGGGTGTCTGTCTGTCTGTCTGTCTGTACATGCTTGGGCTGTCTACATATTCTGAGTATGGCTGCTAACTGTGAATGGAGCTCTACCTCTACCTTTCACTCAAGGTCAAACGGGTTTAATGCTGCCAGGACAAACATGTGCAGGGCTGGGATTCAAGTGGCCCTGTCTATAATTTGTGTGTGTGTGTGTGTGTGTGTGAGAATGGGTGGGTAGGTGGGATACTGATCTCTCTTAATTCAGCACTTGCCAGAACTGACACTCTGTCTCTAAATAAGACGAATGATGCAGGGGTGTGAGCGAAGGAGTGATGGGGGAGGAGGCCGGGGGAAATGGTCTGCTGGTGTAGGGGACTGTGGGTGGGGGGACGTTGATTCTATGTGCAGCAGTCAGAACAGTGTGTGTAGGAACAGCCAGTGTAGCAGCTCTGCAGGATGATGCAGGAGGATTGTAGGCTCCACAAACTGCACTTTCATATTCTCTTTACACTCTCAGCTTTTGTTCACTTAGACACTTCTTGTAATGTGAGTGAATTCAATCTTACAATAATGTAAATTAAAGTTATGAAGGTCTTTTCTGTCTTCTCCGAAGTCACTTATCCTTACAGGGTAGGGATAAGTAGCCTGCCTCCGATGATAGTATGACTAGATCGGGCTACTTATCCGTGGCCCACCCTGTATATTACAGGTATTTTTAGTTATGGCAGAGGTAACATATCCACAGTTTGAGGGGAAATTACTGGGACTGGGATCTGGAAAGTTTAGATGATGATGGTGATGTCTTTGTCATGTTATACATGATCAGGAAATCTATTTTGATGGCCAGCAAGACAGGATACTTGTTGGGTGCTTTTGCATGACTCTATGCAAAACAGATCTGCAAAAACAGGAAATGCGTACCTAATAAAAGTATGGTACCTCTTAAAAAGGATACAGATGTTTTTGAGCATAAAATTTATTTTTGGAAATCCAGTGTTTTTCTATTTCCAGTTTTACTGTTTACTTGTTTACCTTGAAGCACATCTGTATTTATATACATTATCAGACATAACAGGAATACATTTGAAGGATACAAAATGAGTCCATTTTGAAAATATAAAGAATTTTTGTTTAGACATCATATTAGTATACACTACTATATTACATGTGTGAATGAGAAAACAATAATTCATAACTGTGCTAACAGTGTAGCTATACAACGCATAAGTACTGCATGTTTATTAACATATAAACTAAGTGATTGAAAGTTCAACATTTTTTTTTTTTTTTTTTTGGTACTGAGTTGAAATTTTCTTTTCTAAGAATTTAAACACAAATTTTGAGATCCACTTTAGAATCTGGTGGGACAACCTTTAAAAATCTAACCATAAAACAAACTGAAGCACGTAAATAAAATGTGAGGTTTGCTTGAATTTGTGCTGAAGTGTTGCTCTGGAATGATCCCCATGTCTCAGACACAGATTAAGCAGGTGAAGTCTATGGAAGCCTTAAGGCAACATTAGCACTGCAGGTTGTGGAGGGGAAAGGGCACTAGAACTGCTGGTGGGGCAGATTTCGGAAGGGAAAGAGCATTAGAACTGCGGGTGGGGCAAGTGGGAAACTGAGAAAGGGTGTCGTGATGTCAGATTCAGCCATCTGGAAAAGTCCAAGCAAAAGCTGGGGCCTCTCAGCTCCAGCTTGTGGAATGATTAGGCCATGATTTAATATAATAAGCTCATGCTGAGTGAGCGTTTTGGCAACGAGGAGAACTGCCGTATATAGAGTGCACCCAAAACACTGAAGAATTTTCTTAGTTTGCATTTTTCAGGTGTACAGTATGATGCAGTACATTCAGAAACACTTCTTATAGAACAGTTTAACAGAGCTCTGACGAGAAACTGTAACAATATGTGCAGCACTGTGCAAAAGTCTTGTGATAAAGTGTCTTTCTGCTACCAAAGTTCACATTAGAATAGATGCAAACAAACAAGAATGCAGCAAGAAGTATCAAGCTTTGTTTTGATTGTGAAAAAGTAGTTGATATTTTGTGAGCTGTAAGGAGAACACAGATTTGGTTCCAGATTTCTCCTTGATGCCTCCAGCCGTTGTTTGGATTTGTAAAATTCCATCAGCAGCTCCTGATTTAATTTTAATGAAGGACTGACTGAGTCAAACCAGGTTTCTGACTACAGGTCATACTGGGCTTCCACAAGGAACACATTGAAAACTGTACATAACATCCATATTTACTTTATAATGTTATTTGTATTTGTTCTTTTTAGTTTTATTTGATATATTTAGTAGAATTAATGTGAAAAAACACTCACTTGTCATCTAAACTGATTTACAAAAGATATTCTTGCAGACTTTTGTACAGTACTGTATGTTACATCTATATAACATGTGTCATCTTATTATTAAGTCTCATTCATACTTCTGTTCATCCATCCATCCAACCATCCATTCATTCATTCATTCATTCTTTCATTCTCAAATTCTACAAAGACATACCTTTGATGATTTATTATGATATAAGACAGTACTGTGTTCCATTACACTTACGCTGTGTTGGTGTGTGTTTAGGTGTTGAATGTGGAGAACACATGAGTGATGGATTAGGGGGCTACTCGTCTCTGGTTTCATGTGCTGGACGGCTGAGGTGTGTGTGTGTGTGTGTGTGTGTGTGTGTGTGTGTGTGTGTGTGTGACCATGCTGTGACACTCTGCAGAGCAGGGCAGAGCACTTGGTGGGCATCAATGAAACAGGACACACTGGTACTGAGACTCAGTTATTAAATTATTCAGAGCTGATATAAACAACTACAACAACTTAATCGAACATAACCATGTTTATATTACTTCCTCTCTGCTGAAAAGAGATTTGACAGTGATTTTCTTCGTATATAACAGTTACAGCAGCATGAAGTGGATTCATTTGGTTTCTCTTCTCCTGACTGTCTTTGCAGGTACGTTTTCTTTAAATCCGTAATCTGTAAAAAGATTAAAGGCGTGAAATGTTTAAACACTTTTGTGATGTAAAGGAGGTGCATGCAGGATATATTGCATGTTTCAGTGTATGACAGTGTATCATTACTGGAAGCACTAGTTAGCTGAGCTTCTGCATCAGATTTTCAAAATAAATCAACTCATGCATAGGAGGCTCAGACCTGTTTATTACACATACCAGTAACAATTTATCTGATCCTTGGTAGATCTTCGAGCAGTTCCCAGTGACATGTTTTTTAACCATCACATTAACTTCTTTCTCACTTTCGTTTCCCAACCTTTTCCTCCTTATCCAAAATCCTCTTTCTAACCTAAATATTAAAGAAACATAGAGGCCTTAGTGTGTTTACAGTGCACGGACTCGTAAACCGAAGGGTCAGAAGAGTTTGAAAGTTCTGTTGTAAAGCGTGAGATGGAATATCTCTGTTTTTAGACTGCACAACACATTGATTTGATTGACAGCTACAGATGTCCAAGTGACTGCTGGTGACTCTTTTTGCGCCCCCCTGGAGATTATTGTATAGTTCCTGATTGTCGAGCCCGGCCAAGGTGAATGAAGAGACAGATTGATACAGTTTGAAATTCTCCTGCACAAACATGTATTGCCATGTATTTATTCTGACTAAAATCATTTTCTTAAAGCCTGAAATAGAGATTTCTAATCTTCAATCTAGCAACAGAATTTAAATAAGACATTTAAAGGCCCATTAAGGCTTTGAAATGCTGACATGAGACCAGCAGTCTGGATGATAAACATGGAGTGGAACTCAGAGAGGCTTTCCGGTAACTCTAGAACTAATGGAACTTTCACACGTTCTCTCTCGGTTCCCACCTCCAGCAGTGCAAAGGGCCCGCTGCCAGAACGCCACACATCATAACCCAGTCCCCCTCTCAGCTCAGACTGTTCAGTTTATTTACAGAGTCTGCAGTGACACTGCCTGACCTTAGTTTTCACAATTCACACTGAGTAGAGACTGTACCTTACGGCATCACTAAGATATTTGTATACTCTTGAACATGAAAAATAAAGCATCCACAAAGATTTATCTGGAATGATACCCAACCTTTTTAAATTTGTGATCCGAACAACTGACCACAAAAGCTTCCTCAGTCCACAAGATTGTTTAACTGACCTGATCGTTAAAATGCAACCAAATAACACAATAATCAATGCAGCCCCTCAAGTGTTGCTTTATAAATGCACTTTGTATATATATAATACATAATTTATTTATTATCATGCAACATAATGCCAAAAGATCTGTGGAAATGCTCTGTTTGTAGCTATTTATCCATGATACATCAGTTCCATATAATTAAACAGATTTTTTTACATAGATTTGCACTTAAATATAATTTAGCTATCTAAGTCATTTCACTGATGCATTTCGCCAGACCAAACAATGAGCTTGACCTAAATATGTTATATTTTTGTAAGTAATTATTGCAACACTAATATTTATCATGTTTAAAAATACGTTAAATGACTATATATTGTAATAAAAAAATTGTGATCAAAAATTTAAAATACTGTAGCAGTACCATCACAGCCCACTGGAGGGCCATGGCCCACAGTTTGAAAACACTGCCATAGAAGAACCACTTTTGGTTTTTCCACAGAACTAAAATAACCTTTGGACTGATTTTTTAACAAACCATGCACTAAGAGGTTCTTTAAATTAACACTCCAGCCAAAAATAAAAATTAAACATTAATGTTCCTATACTACTATCTCATGTACATATATGTAATGCCGCAGTAATGTCTAGAAGGAGGTTTCCCAGTTTAAAGACTATGAAAATGCCCTTCTGATGATGTATCTTTAAGTTAGGAAGAAGTTTTGAAAAACTTGAACTGCTTTGGGATGAGAGAACCATGATGAATAAAATACTGAAAACAATATACAGTTGTGAATTCTGTCAAACCGATGAGGCTGAGGGATACAATGGTGCACTACAGAATCCTGCAGAAAGTGACATAAATTATATTAAAGTGTAGTTAAACCACAATGTCCCTTTAAGAAACCAAAAGTAAGGCTCCTGACTGGCGCAATTGATGTGGGGCTGCTTCCCATGACTCGGAGGGAGCTCGTGCTAGCCTTCACCCTCCCAGTGTTGGTGGTATCACATAAAAGGGGTGTTATAGCTAATGTGTGGAACTGCAGAGTAAATTGGGGGAAAAATCAAGAAAATATTAAAATAGTATTGGTCCAAAACTCTTTGGCACATTTATTTTAAAATTTTACAGTTTATATTATTTCAAGGCAACCTAATGATAGAGCAAGACAGTAATTAAGTCATTTAGCAGAGTACTGTTCTGTACTGACGAGTGATACTGTACTGTATTGTGTCTTTGGAGGAGTTTCATTGTTGTGTTTTATGTTGAGCAGGACTGGTGTGGTGTTCGGATGACGAGACTCGTCTGGTTAAAACTCTCTTCACTGGGTATAATAAAGTGGTCAGACCTGTCAATCACTTTAAGGACTCAGTGGTGGTCACTGTAGGACTACAGCTGATCCAGCTTATCAGTGTGGTATGAGATACTGTCATCACTCTGTAAATCTGTGTGTTTTGTGTATTGTCTGCTGAATATGTTATGACTGATCTCTAAAAAAAACAATGTACCTTTAGGATGCAAATGCTGTCACTGGGTTGATACCCTGAAGGGTACATCTTCAGTACCTTTAGTTAGGGAATGTCGTTGTACCATATTGTGTTGCAGTTAAATTTTTTTAAGTTACACTTACTCTATAAACTCTGTCCTCCAGTCTTTTCGTTTTATTTTTTGGACTTTTATTAAAAAGTATTACCAATGCAACTTACGAAAAGTTACACATGTGCCGCTTTCCTCTGAGAAACGAAATGTAGTGTACCTTTAAAACTCAGTTAAGGTACATAATTGAATTGAACCATGTTGTACCATTGAAAGTTCATTGTCTGTACACTGGGAGACTAAAATTTACCTGGACAGTACATTTTTTCTGACAGTGTATGTACTGGAAACAATACTTTAATCCCTTTCGCTTCTGGCATCTCTGACAGGATGAGGTTAACCAGATCGTAACTAGCAATGTGCGCCTGAAACAGGTACTTAAATAGAATTTGTATTTGACTTGTTCTTTCTTACTGTTATTAAAGTATTAGCTCATGACATAACGTAATACTCTTTTGTAGGTATTAAAGTCTTGTGCTCCATCTCTCTTACAATTAATACCATTATTATTTAATCCTTTTACTTTGCCTACAGCAATGGAAAGACGTGAACCTGCAGTGGAACCCAGAGGAGTATGGAGGGATAAAAAAGATCCGAGTTCCATCCACTGACATCTGGAGGCCTGACCTCGTTCTCTATAACAAGTACGACATCAGGCCACTTCCTTTTGATCTGAGTCTTCTGCATTCGAGCACGCTTACGTAATGTGAGCTGATGGACTCATGTAGACTCACGTAAGAGTGACGTTTTCCGTCCCATGACTAATGCACTAGAATGGATTTGTGGCTGTGTTTGTGTTTATGCAGTGTGTGTGGGAATGGAAGAGCACTTATACTGCGCCAAGCTAAATCTGGACCTCTCATCGGAGATTTCTACCCCTCACTATAAGCTGTATCTAACCTACATGTATACCCGTGGCACGCACACACACACACACACACACACACACACACACACACACACACGCAACACACACACACGGAACACACACAGCCATTTCTCCCTGACAACCAGCCTGCTGCCTGTGAGACCCATGCCATCGCTGTGCTGGTTGGCTGGCACTAGCTACAACGAGAGTGATGTGATGCCAGGACCATGGCTGTCTCCAGGCAAAGCTGTCTGTGCCTGTTAACCTTATTCCCTTCCTCTTTCCATCCCCGCTTCCTCTTGCTCTCCTCTCACCTTTTCACTTCCCACTGTTTAGCAGTGACGCTCTGACGCCAGTCATTGCTGACTGGTTTTGAGTGGAAAGTTTTGCGCTTCTCTTTGTAGTCACACTCAGCATAGCTAGTTGTTGCAGAATATCATCACTATGAGGTCTGTGGTTGATGACTCTACTTAGAGGGACCATATCATGAAAAACAAAAAGTTTCTTGTTTGTTTTGAAATAATAAAATTGAAATTAAACAAAAAAATCCAATGTGTACATATATATATATACTTACATAGGTTTATATTTACATATATGTATTTGCTACACACTAATGTCTATATTTATATTTTTGTATTATTTGTATAATGTGCTTTTTATACTATACTGTTGTGTATAGCTTTATTCTATTGTTTTTTGCTGCTCTTACTTTTGTACTGTCCACTTTCTGCCATAACAATGTAAATTTCCCATTTTTGGGACTAATAAAGGTTTATTTTATCTTATCTTATCTTATCTTATCTTATCTTATCTTAAATAATACATAACTGCTGTTGTCAAAATACAGCAGCTGCTCACCAGTTTGTAAAGTCCATACATACCAAAATTAAGCTTCAAAAACAGCCCACATTGAAAACATTGTTTTTATGATGCCATGATAACTAACATATTTGCATATATCTACAGTACTGTTGAGCCTACAGATGTTTAGCCAACCCTATTAACATCAAACTTTTCAGCCCAGATTGCTTCTTGAATGAGACATACAAGGCAGCCAATCATAACAGTGATCATTTACATATATTCACATTAAAGGCAAAGTCAATGGTATGTTTAAATTAAAGTGATAAAAACATATTGGAGAACAGTTATATAAAAGTGAATCACGACTGGTTTGGGTACATAATGGAAAAATAGAATACAAAATACATGATATTAACCCTTTAAGTCACAATTTGGTGATTTACATGTTCTAACAGCTACCAGAACATAACTACTAAACCTGGTAATAACTAATTAAGACCTCCAAGACTGGAGTTGGATACCCCACTTCTAAACCATTAATACTCTTCCTCTTAATCCTTTCATTTGTCCCCTATAGTGCAGATGGTGACTTTGCCATTGTACATGAGACCAAAGTTCTGCTGGAACATACAGGAATGATCACATGGAACCCTCCAGCCATCTTTAAGAGCTACTGTGAGATCATTGTGCTTCACTTCCCTTTCGACCTCCAGAACTGCAGCATGAAACTGGGAACGTGGACCTTCGATGGAAACCTTGTCGTTGTCAACCCCGTAATAAAATCACATACTGACTTACCCATAATGAATTATTAGAAATTATTAATGATAATAAAAAAAATTACTTCAGGTTAATTAATGTCTATGTTTGTGTAGTTGTACAGAGTTTTATGTGAAACATAACCACATTCACCAAATCGAACTTCAGAAGTTCAGCTTTATATAATACGCCATCTAGTGTGTGAAGATACTATCTGTGCTGTGTCCTGAGTATACTCTTATGGATTATTTTGAAGTATTGTTGATCAAAACTTAGTTTAGTCATAAACTAGTCATGCCAGTTCATTGATGATCCTTCTTTTTGTACTTCAGGACAGTGATCGACCAGACCTGAGTAACTTTATGGAGAGTGGAGAATGGGTAATGAAGGATTATAGAAGCTGGAAGCACTGGGTGTATTATGCCTGTTGTCCTGACACACCCTACCTGGATATCACTTACCACTTCCTGTTGCTGAGGCTGCCGCTCTACTTTATTGTAAACGTGATCATCCCCTGTGTCCTCTTCTCTTTTCTGACCGGCCTGGTCTTCTACCTGCCCACAGACTCAGGTATCAGACGAATTCATCCCAAACACAAGGCTTCATGGATGGCTGTTTGGCTGGATGGCTGGATGGAATGAAGGATAGATAGATGGATGGATGAATGAATAGATAAATAAATGGATGGAATGATGACTAGGATGGATGAATAGAAGAATGGATGGATGGATGGATGGATGGATGGATGGATGGATGGATGGATGGATGGATGGATGGATGGATGGATGGATG
>JBBPCZ010000002.1:15650583-15670519 GCA_037974445.1 Brycinus macrolepidotus | reverse complement strand
CTTGGTGAATGGGTTAAATGCAGAGGAAGAATTTCGTGCTGTTCACACTGTGTGCTGTGGTGTGTTCACGTAGGACCAAATGATCACTATCACTATCACTATCACTATCACTATCACTATAATCATTATGTATGTGTAAAGACCCTTTTAAAAAATCTAAGTGTTTTTTCCAGGTGAAATGTTTAATGCTGTGGGCCATAATAACTAAAAAATTGAATCATTGCTCCTTAGCTGGATTTTTGGAATGACCAACGTATTAAAATCCCTTATAAATGTTACACGCAATTAATGATCTGGTTTAAGTATTTATGTAATGTTATCCCTCATTCCGATTCATATCAGGATTCTCCTTGAACGTTGTTTCCCAACCTGCTAATTTTAGTGTTTTCCATGGCCCCAAAACACTTGTTCCAAGCTTTTCTGGGTTGAAATATTTAAGGGAAGACACTAAAATGTGCAGGACAGGGAGGCCTACAGGGCCAAGGTTGGGAACTGCTGGTTGCAAAAAACTAAGACAAGTTTATGTTGTCTGACATAAACAAGGAACTTATAGTCCTGTTTAATATCATGTGTTTCTTTCACTTGCATAGAAACATTTTAGTAGTATATTATAGTAAACTGTAAGACCCTTATGTTAACTCTCAGAACTTAAGAACTGTTTTCTTTTCAACACTACTACTCTTGACTCGTTTTGTGTATTCAATTTTTTTCTCCTCTTTTTGTCTATACCAAATGTTGCCATAAGATGGCAGCAATGTCACCTGTAATCATATCTACTTGATTCATTCAGTCTCTTGTGTGTTTTAGGCTGCTGATGGGTGATGATCGAGTGAAAAATGGCCTTAATTTCATGTATGAGGCTCCTCCTGGTGCATCTAAGGGTAATTATATTCTGAATGGTTTAATTTAGGGTGTGAAACCACATTCCTTCATAAAGGTTTATCTCTTACTTCGTGTCTCTTTCTGTGCCCGTTTCCACTCACTGACTGATCTTGAGAAGAGGAGACCAAAGAGGTAATTCTCCTTCGTTAAGATTGTCAAGCATCTTACTACTAATTATATATTTTAGACAGTGTTTTTTAGAATGTTTTAGGCTAACTGTCTTCATGTAGGTGTTTTGAATGCACTTTAATTGGGTCTTAACAGGAAGGAGAATCTGAGTATAAGTTTGAGTGGCAGAAGGTTGCTCCTCGTGAGAAGTAAGTTCTGTGATTCATTGTATTTATTGTATATGCAAAAATGAATGAGATCTTTCACAGTTTGTCTTTTTTACATTCTTATTTTTTTATCTTTTCAGATATGCAAAGGATGATATGAACATCAGAGATCAGCCTTTTGGTATCCAGGTACACTTTTTTCAATCTTTTTCTTTTTTGGATATTTAAGCGTGTTGTTTATATATTGAATGAGGTATTTATTAATGTTATCAGGTTTTATTTATGCTTTGTGCTTTGTCTCTTCATGCTGTAAATAGACCAGTCTGTGAATTTCTAGTGTTTCTCCTGTAGGTGCGAAATGTACGGTGTATCAAGTGCCATAAGTGGGGCCATGTGAACACGGACAGGGAATGTCCTCTTCTTGGCCTGTCAGGAATTAGTGCCAGCTCTATGGCAACTGAAGAAGCAGGTATGTTTTTTGTTCCTGTACTGTTTTAAAAGATAGTAACTAGAAGAAATCCTATGATGTTTTGTATGTATATCCTTTGTATTTATTTCTGTTGCATAATCAGGCTGATGCAGGCTTTTTGTTAGTCATTACTGTGGGTACTCTTCATGCTTTCTCTCTCTGGCCCTAGAGATGGCAGTATTGCCATCTCTAAATACAGTAATACATGGATATATTATTCTTTTTTTCCAGTGTAGTTTTGAAGAGATTTTTTTATTGTTACTGCACTTTCAGTTTCACTGTGTTTAAGAAACTATTCTTGTACATCTTTGACATGGCTTAATATTTGCATAATGTAATTTAAGTGCGTGTAAAATGACACATAGCAATTTTACCAGTTGCTGAGAACACTTAAAATTTTGTGCTAAGAGTTGTGAATAATGTTTTAGCTTTAGACAGATTTAGTTTGGTCACTCTCTTTTAGTGTTGCAGGTTCTCCTGAACCGCTCTCAGTGCAGGAAGCAGTAGTTGTGTGTGCCAAGGGCTGTAATCAAAGTGTGTAGCAGTACAATAATGTGTTTACTGCTCCTGAGTCCGGCGCTACAGTTCTGAGACAGGTCCCCTCCTGTGCTGCCAGAAAAATGCAATTATTGTGTATTCTGATTTTCTCTAACCGCTGCTTTGGCAGAATAATACGGTATGATTTGCCCAGTCAGGGGACGAGTGAGTTGATTTGGTGTCCCTTTCTGTTAACAAAGCCAGTGCTGTGCTCCCCTCTGAGGGGGACGCAGACACACATCAATGGGACTGTGAGGCTGTGTTTTGTGCTAACAGGCCCGTCGATGCACCCCTCCGAGTTAATGGCAGAGATGCGGAACAGTGGGTTTGCGCTGAAGAAATGTGTCCTTGGGAGGAACGCCACTGTTTGTGATCCAGCACAGGTAATCTCCAGGTCCCCCCCACCCCCTTAGGCTCAAATAAGACCAATGATATCCATGCCTGGTCCCGAGTGAGGAGGAAAGAGTGTGATTGCAGCAAAACGGCCAATTATCAGACCAGCAGCGCACAGTGATTCCAGTCAGTGCAAGTTTAGTCAAGAGGGCAGGGTTGATGAGACTAACTGCTGAAATTATAGGTGAGCAGGGAAGCAGACACACTGCTTATTTTACAGCTCTACATAGCTTACACTGCTCACTTTGATTTGCCCTTATGTACCCATTCTAGTTTCTGCTTGTTATAAGTGTACATTCATCCAGTGCATTTTGCATGTGGTTTGTCCTTTTTGAGTTGGCAAGTTTCTTAGGTGCATGTGCGTGTGTTCTGTAAGTCATGGTATGATCTGATGTATTGCAGGAATTTGTGGCCAGTGAGGAGGAGGAGGAGGATCCTGAAGTCGCATTCCTTAAATCTTTAACCACTAAGCAGAAACAGAAGCTTCTCAGGTGTGTGGACATGCAAATCAGTCATATTTATAAAAGAAATGTAGGGAACATGAAGGTCTTGTTAACTTTAAGATTTATTTCAGTTTGTATCCCTTTTGTAAGTATTTGAGTGTAACAGAGAGAGAAATATTTCCATGCTATAGAAAAATAATTGCTCTTAAATGTTTGCACTTACTATTTGGTTTTTTTTTTGTTTTGTTTTTTCTCCATATTCTCACATCTGGGTTGACTAAAAACTAAATGTTTTAAATCAATTTTATTCTTATTTTCTCTTTAAAGAAAACTTGACCGCCTAGAAAAGAAAAAGGACAAGAAGAGGAAGAGTAAAAAGGAGAAAAAGAAGAATAAATATAAGCAGAAGAAAAAGAGGTCTAACTGTTCCTCGAGCAGCAGCTCAGACAGTTCCAGCAGCTGTGACTCTGATTCAGAGCATGAAAAGTATAAAGAGAAGAAGAAGAAGAAAAAGAGTAAGAGAAAGAGAGACTCGTCCAGTGAGAGCAGCTCTGATGGCGAGAGGGGAGGAAGAAGCAAAGAAAAATACAAAGAGCCAAGTAATAGAAGCTACTCTCGTAGTCCTAACTCTAAGCACATTGATAACAAACATTCACACTCAGAACAACAGGACAGGAGAGCAGAAAAAGGCCAGAGGTCACCAAGTGGACACGGCATCAGACAGAGAGAACGTAGGAATAATGACAGAGAGAGAAGTCGAAGTCCTCAGAGGAGAGGAGACGAAAGAGGGAAGGGTAGGGAGCGACACAGGGATGCAAACGGAGTGAGCAGAGAGGATGAGAGAAATAGGAGTCTGAGTAGGGAGAGAGTCAGAAACAGAGAGAAGTGTAGGGACAGAGATAATGAACGAGAAAAGGAAAGGAGTGCTAAACAGAGGAGTGTGAGTAGGGATCATGGTAGAAATGAAGGATGCTGTCGAAGCCCAGATAAAGATCGAGAGAGAGATGGGAGGAGGAAAGAAAGGGAAAGAAGTGTAAAAAAGAGTAGTAGAAGTAGGGAAAGACCGAGGGCTGGAAAAGAAAGGTACAGGAGTCGAAGCAAGGAGGATAGAAAGAGATGAGGGAGAAGCAGAGAGAACAGAGAAAAACCTTGAGCTTGCGCAGTCCCCCCCCCCCCCAATCACCATTGGGATAATGTTTTGTTATGAATTTTTATTTCGTGTTGTATAAGCGATGGATCAGTAACTATGCATCTTTTTTCCCTCTCCCTCTGTGGTAAAAACGCTTTTATGTGAAATTTTGTCCGTAGATGGCGCCAAACTTCTTTAGAAAAAGCGGTGGAGCGGAATTAAAATCACAATGAGGAACACACCCTTCTTTTTGATGAAGTTTTATTAGTTTGCTTACGTGTTGTTACTTTGCTGATTTGTCCTTGAGTTACTTGTTCAGTTCCAAAAGGTTCTGCGCGTTTTTTTCCAGCGGGCCTTCAGTCTGTGCGCCATTTTTCAATTGGAGCGCAGGGGAAATGTTCAAGTCTGTTGGTTCGTCACATTAAGTTTCATGCAGACCTTTTTTGCCTTTTCAAACATTTTAGATTATTGCATTTTTAGATTACTGCAATTTTTTTTAGATAACTGAACTTTTAAAATTATATATACTGTAAGTATAACTGACTTAAGGTTGGTCCGTGTGATTCTTGAAAAAGTCGCTTCCATTGAACCTCATGAAGCACTACAATCTGCGTATTTGTAGAAAACAGAAATCTTAATCTATCTTAATTTAGTTGAAACTTTGTGGTTTTAAGAAACGCATTATTTCTAATCGACTTTAGTGAACAGCAGCTCGGCTCCAGAAATCTGTAGCTCTGTTCGTATTCTATTTGTAATAGAAGAGCATGTTCTATGGTTTTGTCTTGAAATTTGTTCAGGTTGTGTGAAAAGAGAACTCATCTTTCCAAATACCCTGGTAGTTAGGTGTATGTGTTTTTACTGGTCTTGCTATTGAGAGCGCTTTTAAAATCCTGATTTGGAGTTTGGCGTTCAAACTTCACATTTTAAGCAGACTGTTTAAGAAATTCACATTCTCTGATTTGTTTCCATCTTTTCCAAAAATCACTGTCCCTCTACTGAAATGCCTACTGTTTCTCCCGGTTTTTTCCTCATTATTTTATGTGACAGAATGAAATCACAGAGTAGGTTCTACCTGCTCTGGGACGAAGGAAGAAGGTCTCGGCTCTTCACTCTTTTCTCAGCGCAGTCTTTACCTTAGGAAAAATCCTCAGTGCCCTGTATTACTCTAAAAACCCTCCCCCTCCCCCAGACCTGCTGTAATTCTCACTGTCATACAGTGAACAACCATCCTACTGATTAATGGCTAATCAATCTTTAATCCTTTTAAAGTTGGGTTAATTGATTTGGCAGTCAGACCCCACTGATTTTGTCAGATCCAGAATATTTAAAATAACGTTAATTGAGCAATAAACCGTATTGGGAGATGACTCTGATGTGTGAAAACTGAATTATTTGGCGGCCCTGATTTTTCATTCCGTGTGATGAAGATTTGAGGCACAGGTGGGCCAAACTCTGGCTATTTCAAACCTCCCCTTCAGTCCAAACAGCACTGAGTTCACTGAGGCGCGACGTGTCATTTGAACTCCAGGAGAGACCTTTAATAAAGAGGCCTGAACAAAACAAGCAGGAGTCTGTCAGGGTGCTCGGAATCGTGCGCTCTAATTGACACCTGGACCAAAATAATCACGCTCTGCTATTTAATAAGGGATTTTATTTTTTTACTGAAGTCGTTCTGCTGTTTATCAATAGTTGTGATCGGATTTGTTTGGTGAGACCAAAGTGCTTCTGTATGTATTTAATTTGCAGAAAGGCAGAAAAGCGAAAAATGTAAACTGTGGTTCGCTGCCGCAATATTACTTGTAAATTATTGTGTCATATGTAATAAAATTTACAGCTTATTTTCAGGATGTAGATTTAATTCCCTGCACCATCAGTAGGACCTCGCAGGCCCGTCCTGATGCTGATGGTAGTGGAGAAGCGACTCTGGACGGCTCGACTGTAACTGCAGGTTCCTTTGATCTTTTTTTTATTGGAACCCACATACAAAGCGACGCTCAGCACGAGCAGCTCAACATAAAGAGCCGAGTGACCCCAAAAACCCTAAACCCCCCTTGTGCGCGCGGAAGGCCCAGGGTGTAAAATCCCAAACAGAGCCGAGCTGATGAACAGAGCTCAATTTAGAGTGGATCCGCCATAAAATCACAGTTGGCTCTCCTGCATTAACTTTTAAAGGCTGCAAATCAAACTCTGGCAGGCGCCTGCTGTTTGTTAAAAAGGTTTACAAGACACGTTATTTATTTGTAGCTCGGACTGGATGTGCATTGGATTTTTACATTTTGTTTATTCATTCGCTTCAAAAATAAAAATAAAAAAAATCTCCGACAAATTTCAGCGTGTCATTAAACGGTAATGGGCCGATTTCTGCGTGTGAGCGTTTTGCCCTCAGAGTCGAGCTGGTATACGACGGGCCACCAGCGCACAATAGGAAATGAAAATAATTTTCGTCTATTGCCTTCTGGTCAATTTAGCGCGCTCTCCAGAAGGAGCTTTTTCTGGGTAACGAGGTTCCCAGGCCGGTCTCGGCACCGCAGCCTAATTATGCCACGTTTTTTTCTGCTTCTTCCTTTGCTCGGACGCTGCGCTGGACAAACACAAAGGAGTCCGAGAGCATCCCTGGACCCTTTCAGCTCCACGGCCACTGATATTCAAATACCAGCCAGAGACCATTTGACTGCGCCGCAACAAGAGCATTGGAAAAATTCTCCATTAGCATATGGCTTTTCCCATTTTTTTCTTCTTTTCAAAAGTGGCACCCCCTCCAAAAAAAGGAAAAGGGGGGGAAACTGTTCCCATAACACCAAATCAAGTGCAGCGCTTAGAAAGGCTAAAAGCTGCTTTATGCCTCGGTCCTCTCTTAGATGGACGTTTCCCCCGTTTGACATGCAAATGTAAGCAGTTAATTTGAGCGATTAAAATAAATATTCAGGGGCCTTTTGTCACCGAACCCCCCTCGGAAAAAAGCTCTGATAAAGAGCGCCTGAACAAATGATGTCTCGGAGATTAATTAGATATTTGATAAGACACGAATCCCTAATCGCCAATACAACACACATGGGGCTGCGATGTGCTCCAAGTCATAATTAATACTATTTAACAGGATTTTCATTTGGCCATAAAATGCCTGTTCCGGGGCATTAGCTATTGATTTATCCCGCTGGGAAAGTGTACTGCGATCTGCGTTTGCTCATAGCAGAGCTGCGTTATTGATGCATTCTGTTTACAAATGTACACACGCTATTCCCTCTTTTTTCCTCTCAATATGAAACATCAGATTATTTCTGCAAAACAGACAGACCTGATTCTAGACCCGCCCTGAGCGCCTGCAGCAGACATTCTAGAAAATAACACCGATTCACTTAATAATAATAATAATAATAATAACAATAATAATAATAATAACAATAACAATAATAATAATTTCCAAGAAATAAAAATATATTTCTTCAGCACATCTACCAAACAACAACAAAAAAAGCTTTCGATGATTTTAAATCCCTTTAATTACAAAATGAAAGCCTTATACGCGAGACTTTATACAATTAAACATTTATATATTTTTTTAGCAAGGTAAAGAAAGGAGTAACTGAATTTAAATAGCTGTGTTACATACATACTGACATCCACAAAGTGCGTCGAAAGTAAAGAAAACTCCCTGAATTTCAGGATCCACCACAAAACAGTCATAAGGAACATTTACAGGGGAGGAAAAAAATAACGATGGTGTTTGTGGGTGTATCTACACAGTTTAGCTCAGCTCGCAGTTTTCCAGCCCTGTTCGGTCGGGGTCACTGTGTTGCGCTCCGATCCAAACCAAAGAATAAAGCAAAGATATTCAACAACCCCTTTTAAATCGCCTACATTTAAACCGATCGATCGTCCTGCAAACGTGTCGACACAGCATAGAAATAACCACGTTTAGGCTTAAATATATATATCCCAGTTAATGAGCTGGGACTGAAAAAAAGGTTGGTTGTTTTCCTATTTCAAATTTCAAAAAGAAACAGAAACTAACTGTCAAACTGTCGCCAGAACAGTTTATGAAACTCCAAAAAAAAAAGAAAAATACAGGAAAGGCCTAAACCGTCGCCAGAAGAGTTCATGAAACTCCTGACCCGTTTCTTTCTCCGGTTTCTAGTTGTCACAGTCTAGCAGTGGCGGGTGAGGAGAGGGGTGTGTGTGTGTGTGTGTGTGGTCAGCTGGGCTGTGGTGGGTGTCAGTCAGGACTCGTGGTGAGGGGATTGTTGCTCTTTGACCGTGACTCGCGGGTTCACCGCGTCTAAGATCAGTTCGGGGGATTCGGACCTGGGGGTCTCCAGGTTGCTCGTGTCGGTGTCGCTGTCGCTGCCCTTTTTGCCGCCCCCTCCGGCCGTGTGTGTCTTAATGTGCTTGCTGAGGTGGTCGCTGCGCATGAAGCGCTTGTTGCAGACTGGGCACGCGAAGCGCTTCTCGCCCGTGTGCGTGCGCAGGTGCCTCTGCAGCTCGTCGGAGCGCGTGAAGCGCTTGCCGCAGAAGAGCCAGTTGCACACGAACGGCCTCTCTCCGGTGTGCCAGCGCAGGTGCGCCTTGAGGTGCGACGTTTTGCCGTAGACCTTGCCGCAGCCCGGGATGTGGCAGCTGTGCAGTCCTTTCCTGCGCAGGCTCGCGCCCGCCGGGCCCAGCCGCTCGGCCTCCTGGCAGTTGGGGCAGTCGCAAGTGGCCCGGCCCGAGTATCTCCGGGAGGAGCGCGAGGAGCTGGCGATGCTCGAGCCCGCGCCCGAGATCATGGCGTTGGCGGCCGCCGACGTGTCCGTGTAGGCGGGGAGGACAGTCTTGAAGCCGTCCTGCGCCAGCAGGTGCTGGCCGGTGGACAGCAGGTGCGACGCGCTCGGGCTGATGCCCGTGGAGCTGAAGGCCGAGTGCGTGAGCGCGGGGAAGTCGGGGTTGTAGCCGCTCAGCTGGGAGTGGATGGCCTGCGGCGTGCCCGAGTGCAGCGACGTCTGCAGCGAGCCGGCCGGGTTCTGCACGTCCAGCCACGAGCTGGGGCTCGTGTGGACGTCCCACCACGAACTCGCGCCGTTCGCCACGTCGCCCGAGATGGTGGAGTGGAAGCCGGACTTGTACCACGACTCGTACGGGTGCGCCACGCCCACGCGCGGGTACAGCGTCTCCGCGGATGTGTGCACTTTAGAGATGAAGGCCGACTGGCCAGAGTCCTGCGAGCTCACCCCGGCCGCCGTGTTGGAGAACAGGCTGCTGTACTCGCTGGAGAAGGCGGACGAGGTCGGGGACGTGGAGGCCAGGCAGAAGGCGCTGCTGCTCGCGCCCGTCGTGGTCGGTAGTCCCGAGCTGCTGCGGCTCGTGGCCACGCTGAAGCCCGGCAGGCTGGAGCCCAGGTTACAGCTGGACGAAGACCTCTTCCACGGGTGAAATCCTCCTTTGGAGAAGGCGCTGGAGTCGGGCAGCGTGGTGAGGGGACTGGTGTTGCCAATCTTGTTGCAGGTCGCAGCCAGCATTGCTAAAGGGGTAGTCCCAAAGCGAGGCTCTTCCTGGACAACAACACAGAAGTTTGTTCTTAACTGAGAAACAGCACTGATCGCTCGGTAAAAAAGGAAAGGGCTTAAAGCGAGAAAGCTATTTTCTAGCCGAAAAAAGTTTGCGTAGGAAAGCAATCGCGCTTCACACTTGTAGAGCTATCGCATAAAAAGTTTAAACAGCCTAAATGTTTCTCACCAAAATCAATTCGTCCTTTTAAAAAACTCTCCTGTAACTTATACTACGATGTTAATTAAATAACATCAAAATTAGGTGTCCTGCTACTTCTTATATATTCGGAGCCAAGTTAACACGCTGAAGTTTCAGGAAACACAGAAAAAAAATCACAAGCACAAGCTTCAGGCACAAAAAATAAAACCCAAACGCCTCGCCCACTCACCCCAAGTATAGACGTAGCCATAGCCAGGGCCTTCTGTGCGCTGGATGCTGCGGGACCCTGGTGCTGCTGTGCTCCAGTTTGAGTGGGACAGGGCGCTGTGCTGCTCTCCGTCTGTCCCCAGGCTCAGCTCCCCTCTCTACACAGTTGTACCCAGCGCCTTCTTTCAAGTACAGCCGACCGCCTCTCTCAGCCAATCAGCGCCTCGGATCCTGCGCGCCCAGTTCGAGCTCGGCCAATAGGAGGCGCATCCCTGACAGAAATACTAAAGTAGCGTGTCAATCAATAAACTGGGCTACCGATCCCACTGTCAGGCTCCGAGCGATCTGCTCTTTTTTACACGGCTTTATATTTATATATTTATAGATATGTGGCTGTCAAGGCGCAGTATCTTCACATACACATACACACACTAGTGCTGAGCTCAATTTGGTTTTTAATAAGTCCGGCGTCCACCGTGGTAAGAGACTCCTGTTTGTTTTGTGCATGTCTTGAAATGTTTGATGTCGTCTGGCTGTTGAGAAAGACTCGCGAACGACTGTATACACGATTTCAGTAATTGTGATTTAGTAATCCTGAACCTGTCTTTTTTCCAAGTGGTTGTCTTGCATTTTTTGAGGGGGTTGTTTCTAATGTTATTATAGTGACAGTGTCGTCAGTATGTGACTAGAGACAGTTGAAGCAGTGCGTACTTTTGGATCAAATCTGCTGATAAATTGAGAAGCAGCCGCTGAGCTTTGCAAAAATGACTGAAATGTGGAAGTTTGTACAGTATTTGACAGTCACTGAAGAAGTAGAGAGGTTCAGGAAATCTGGGGGGATCATTGATCTCACAACAGGTGTTAGAGGCGTGAGTGTGTGTGTGTGTGTGACTGTGTGTTGGCTGGTGCGCGCGTGCGCTCCCGGTAGCGCTCCTTTTTTAAAAACCCTCAGCAAAACAGCGCGTGAAGACAAATCCTCCTTTCCCACATTTCCCACTGACACACCGCCTTTTACCTCACACATCGAAAATGTTAAGAGCATTCAGAAGGAACCGGTGTTATTAAGAGACCTCCGTAAAAATAACGTGATTTTAAAAAAGGACATAACTCATGGCGTTTTTTTCTTTTAGTTTAAAACACTGGAATAAATTGATGCATGTCCACATCCATCTTCACCTCTCCTATTTTCTTCTCCTTCCGTAGGATTTATTTATTTTGTATTTTTTGTTATATGAAGATCAATGCATTATACCGATGTGTTCGTCCGCTTGTTAAAAACAGTTAAGGGTAATGGCATAATTTAACAATGGCCTGCTTTGGAGTGAATCATCATCCCTTTAAAAGTTAAAGCAATTTTCTTGAAAATGGCCTCGTCGAAAGCTGTGCATTACAGTATTCAAAATTGCCAAATAATGCTCCATTATAGAGGCTGAGCGGTGCCAGGCAGCCCGGGCGCAATTTGCTCCAAAGCGCTGTGCTTTAAATCCCTCCTATGGAGAGGGGAATCTAAAAAAATGTATTCAAATCCGCATGGTGGAGTCTGCAAAATCGCCTCATTTCTGCAATCACTGTAAATTGACAGGGAAACAATTAACACTATTAAATATCCGTTAGGCGTAAACACATTTGAGTGAGCAGTGTGCAACAATCTCTCTCTCTCTCTCTCTCTCTCTCTCTCTCTCTCTCTCTCCCTCTCTCTCTCTGCATCTCCATGTTACACTTGTTCACGTCCTCTTAATTAATTGTGGTGTCAAATCTTATGAATACAGATTTCTTGAACGAATTTGCTACGAGTTTTTGGGGGGTGTTTTCGTGCTTCAGATTTTGACTCGACAGATTCTGAAGACAGGTTTAATTGCTCGCTTGCAAATTGTTTAGGAAGTCTGATAAGAGAGTTGGGACCACAGTGGGTAAATCAGACCACCAAAAATGCCTGGTAAATCATATGATCTGAAACGAGGATAGAGAAAGACGGCACTGATCAAAAACGAAAAATAAAAAAGCAAGACTGATCGTTGCAGCACTTCATATGATATATGATGTGCAGATTGCTGTTATTTATTTGATTAGTTAATTCTTGTAAAAATGCATGAATTTTATTAATATAGATACTTTGTAAATGTGTCATAATTCCTTGAAACAAAATTGCCATTTTTATTTCTTGAAATAAAAATATATACCTTTTTTACACATTAATACATAAATAAATTAATATTATGTATGTAGATGTGATTTAATCTAAAACTCCAGAGCCACCAGGCTGGCTGGCTGGCCTACCTGGCGAGCGGTTGTCTGTGGCAATTAGAAACCTATTACAAGTCATTAGACTGATCAATGTACCTTAAACAATGCGAATGATTTATTTGGCATGAACAAAAAAACGCTCTGCACCCATTGTGTTGAGTGTGAGTGACGGTCTGCATCCATCACGCCTTTAAGCAGCTAGAGATAAATGATTAATCCGCACCTATTCGTTAAAGTGGTCCTCCTACAAAAGGTCCCGGGCTTCAAATCTGCCCCATTTCAGCTGCCCTTCCTGCACCGAGTGCAGTGTTTTGCACCGGGGCCCTTTTTTGTTTGCAACCTGGGATTAATTTGTCCCCACCCTTAAGAGGAAAAGCGCATTTGTGGATAATTAACTAATCTGTCGAAACTTAAATCCCTCTTATCCACAGGTCCTCCGGCCGACCCGCCTCTCTGCTCCTTGCACATAAAACAAGGCAACTCCAACATTATTATTATTATTATTATTATTATTATTATTATTATTATTATTATTCTGTGCCTTATTTCTCACCGAGCTGTGCTGGACCCGTTAATCACATTAAACAATTAACAATTAATGGAAGTAAAAAAAAAGTGAAATGGTAAATCACTGAAGTGTCTAAGCGCTGGCTCCTTTTTGAGTCAGTGGCAAGGGGAGAGAGCTCGTTTCTGCGTGTGAAGGCTCATCACGATTGAAACGCTTGATTGGAATGAGGGTGCGTTTCGTCATGCACGCGCAGGAGATCAGACGTGGCGAGATGTGGGAAATCTTTAGTGTTCATAAACAACAGACTAATAAACTGTCGCATCACCCCCTCCTTTTTTGCAGGCGTGCTGACGGGAGAAGAAGCAAAATCTCAGCGTTAATTCAGTTTTTTACACAAACACGGTGCATGTGCCTCATTCATTTGAATTCACAGATTCTCTTGAAGAGGTCAAACAGCCTGGAAATATAAAGCAATCGACTGAAGACTTTCACTTTGGCTGTTTTAATTATGAGTTTTTAAGACAGAAATATCTGTGTTATTGTATATAAACACGTGTTGTGAGAATTCTATTCTCCAGTAAATCATTAATAGTTTTTAATGCTTGGCAGGAGAATGTGACGTGAGGTTAACACGTTTACAACATTGACATTCAAATATATTTACAGAGATGTGATCAGGTTTAATCAGATACATTTCTGGATATATTTCTGATTTATGTGTGTGTGTATGTTGAAGCCTGTTGTCAGCTGCTGAAATGAACAGTCGTAGACATCACTCTGCTCCCACAGTCTCCATGCTTTTGCTGGGACAGTGTTTTTGGGACCTTCCCGTTACCCGGACCTGTTCAGCACTTATCTAAGGACTTCACATTATCAGCCTGCATGCTGCTTAATTCAGTGCAGTACATTCCCCGTGCTGACCTGTTTTTCAGTGAATGGCTCAGCATGTGGGTCATTTTTTGGGGTGTGTCCAAAGAATAATGTCTGCTATTTTCTCCCGTGTTGAATGTATGGTTAACAATGAAACGAGAGCGGGATTATATGCTAATTAATGCGTGCACGGTAATTTATTATTTGCATAAGACTGAATGAAAAGCCCCGACGACTGTAGGTGCGGTGAGCTCCTGCAAAATCATTTTTTATATATAATAATAAAACGATGGACCTCATTAAATGGGTCTTCGAATGGTAGTGACTGAATCTTAACATAATGATGAAGCTGTGCAACGTAGACAGCAAGTTGTACAATTCTCTCGTTATTTGTTTATTTATTGTATTATATACCTGTCAATGTCCATTGGTTATTGTAATATATATTAGTAATTACAGCTTTAATATCTAGCCCCAACATATCTTTCTACTTCTTCTAAAACAGAAAAAACCCAATGACAAGCCAATTAGGTTCCTGAAACCAGTGTCAGATAAACACACTTGTCAACAGGTGCCTGGTGTAAAAAAAATTCCTATGGTTTACTGTGCTGCAACAGCTCTTGCACTACACGATGCTGCCCTTGTCTGTAATTTTTGCCTGAGAGTGATGGGTGGGAGTTGTGGACACTGGTGACAGTCCACTTGCGATAATCTCTGCTTTATCTGTTAGAAATGGAGCTTCCCAATAGGATTTTGGCTGGACTGCAGTCTCTCAGGATCGAGTTGGTTCTACCTTAGTACTCCTACGTTAGTGAAGGGATAGCAATGAGAAAGAACCTGGAATTACTAAGGAAATCAACTTGATATCGTTTCGTGCACTATAATACAAGGCATACATTTACTGAAATTGGGAACAATGTTGGCTACTGTAACTACTTATCTTCTAGTAAACAGTTGCCATGCATAATGGACACATTATGGTCCTGTTTTTGAATGTGTAGCAAGCCAAGGGGCCTTATTTCCCCACTCACATATAATTTTATATAACCATTGCTCTGATTCATGTTTACAAGAAGAGTTTATTAGCTGAAATTCTTCAGCAGAGATCTGCAGTAGTGTAGTCGTTCACACTCTCAAAATCATTCAAAAAAGGTATAACAAGTTTTAAATGATCCTATGTGTGTCTTGTTTCTAAAGTGTTTCTCCCAGTATCTCAAAGGACACTTTCAAAGTGCCCTTGAAATATTTTTGGATAAGAGACACAATAATCCCTCAGTAGTTAAAAAAAAAAAAAAAAACTCAACCTCAATCTGCAGTAATTTTATCCCTGTTGGATTTTGAGTTTCTACCAGCCAATCATTTAAATCCCAAGCAGCAGGTGAGGTAGAGATGGAACGCCCTGGGCTGCTCTCAACTGCCGTCCCATTACTGCACTCGTATTCGTGCCTTACAGAGTGAAGGACTCTTCAGCTCCTTTCACAAAGCTGCAGACATCTCTCGTTGAGCTCACCATGGGGTTATGTTCCTTAAGATCCACTCTGTCTTCCTAAATCTGCCACAATAGCAATTTGCCTCTGCACCCCAGTCGCAATTGATCTATTATGGGATTGTCTGACCTTGTTATTGGACTTAGTGTTATAACATAAATGCGTTTTTTTGTATTTATTTTAGAAGATCAGAGTAAAATGCCTAATTGTCTTCAAGGGGAAAGAACATTGTGTGATAATGTTGGATAATGTCTGTAAGGTTTCCGCACAAAATATTGGAAGCAGTGGTGCATTCGGAGACAGTCGCAGGTTATGTCAGCTTGTGTGCTGTGTCTTTATTTTCAGGAAGTCAGCCTTTTCTCTGCCTGAACAGTGAGCTGCATCTGAAAGCTTCCCCTTCTGCACCACTGACCCTGATGAAAGCAACGTACCCTCCCTACCAGCACTGCAATTTCCCCTGTACAACACACAGACCTACAAGGTATAGGTCTTGTCTGTCTGTCTGTTTGTCTGTCAGACTTTCTGTCTGCCCGAACATCTAAAGATATATTAGTCATATCTCTGATTCACTTCAAGTTTATTGTCTTCATTTTTTTTAGTATTCTTTTCTTGAAATCAGAGGAGTGAGAAATGCCAGAATATATTCTAACTAATATGTGAGATGTACGAGTGGCATACTTGACGCTAATTGTGGGAGATATAGAATTTATGTAATTTATAGAATATTCCCTAACCTTAAATAACAGTAGGGGTGTGCTTCTTCGATACCAGTTTGGCTTTAAACCAAGCACCAATTTTGTTTAAGCTGTAGATCTTGTGAGGTTTTGGGTGACTATAAACTTGAAATGAGAAAATGAAATGTCATACACATGTTAGCCTCTACACATTTTATTATTATGTTCTCATTTTGCCAGAAGGTTGTGTACAGTATGTGTAATGTATATGCATAAGTTCGTGTTCAAGGGTGTGTGAGGTATGTAAAGGCTCTCAGTCACGCTACAGTTTTATGCTTAATGTTGAGTCATGCTGATGAACATCTGTCTGCTCTGGTTGGGATGAGACTGTACCTGTTCCACACTCACACCTACACCTGACTGTTTCATGAGCCACACATTTATACTCTCAGCTTTACTGCTTCCTTTCTGTCAGCATGACTCATTAGGATGTTTCACACAACTGTCGAGAAATGTTCTTTTCACCAAAGGCCTCATGTTTGCAGGTTTCTAGATTTTCAGTGTCCCATCAGAGACTCTCTATAGCATAAATATCTCAAAGAAAACATTAGAATGTTTTCCAAGACACAGTGGCATGTTCTGTTCTCAAATGAAGCAGATGATGAACAATGCGACTTGAAAAGATCAATATCTTTGAGAGGTAACCGTTTCAGTTCGAATGCGGTAAATGAAAACGATTGTTGTGCTGCCGATAAAGTGATCTGAGAGCACAATTTTACATGGGTTGTACTTGATATGCTCCTCACTGTATTTCTTTATCTTCATTAAGAGATTGACATTTGCAACAACTTAAAGACAAACAATTTGTCTCAGGCTTATTATGGCAACTAACTACAAACTGTCATTTGGCATCGGAAAAACAGCCCTCGGCAATGCAGAATGCTTATCACATGTCATCTCTGCATGGCAGCGCAGAAATTACGTGTAGCTCTCGTTCCACTCCCAGCTCCTTTGTGCTCTCGACATCGTCTTTGTCTTATACAATTAAGGTGTTACACGGTAGAATAATTTAAATTGCCAGCTCTAAAATGGAGACAGAGGCTCTTTTTAAAAATAGCCAAATTTGTTTACTGATTGTATGCGGCTATTGACTTTCCCATTATATGAGAAGAGCTCTGATTAGTGGCTGTGCGATGTTTAGACAGAGAGGCAGAGCGGACAGGGTTACAATACAGAGCATTTACTCTTATTGTTCTCGGGGCCTCTCTGCGCCGGATTACTGCTGGACACAGTAATGAGGGTGTCACTGCAGGTCGAATGCCATTTTTTCAGTAGTTACTGAGCGGCCCCCGTGTGACAGACAGCGTCTGTGGCTCCTGAAGGCTCCCCAGGCTTTGATGAGGTTCCTGGAGCATGTTCTCTCCTTGTTTGGGTGGGGGGGTGGGGGTTTACATATGTTGCATGGTGACTGGAAGGTCATTTTTCTCATGTTTTGCACTGGCTGCAGTAAAAGGCTGTAATTCTGGTACTGTTTGTAATACAGACCTGAGTCAGGAAGGAATTGTTTTTGCCAGACTAATACACAGGCACAAGAGCTAGAAGACACAGGCATGCGGAATCACTGTCCAAACTGGAGAAACAAATCACTTCAAGGACGTTCTTAATTTCTCCCATTTGATTTGTGCTATGTGGGACCAGCGAAACAAAAATGTTGTGGGTCCAAGTTCTTCATCATCATTCTGTAGGCAGGGTGTATATTTAACTAAAATCAGCTCCGTTCATTCTGTCTGTCGTAAACACCGCTTGTGCATAGTGGTGGAAAACCAAAGCATAAAACAGATACTTTTCTTTTATGAATTTACAGCTCTCTGTTTTGACCTACAATTGTTTTCCTAAAGCAGATTCCTTTGAGAATAAGTGGTTGCTCCACCACTTAACCATTAACAATTTCAGCCTTTGTTTTGTAATTATAGAAATGTTTTATCCGGTGTCAGATGGTACATGTTTCAGCATCCAGGGCACTTCTTTTATATTGTCTGATTACATGGTAGTAAGAACACGCTTTTTCTTGCTTCAGATGTTTGCCAAAATGTGTGGAGCGTGTTACAAAGAACTGGGAGATGACTTATAACTCAGCCCCACTCATGTGAATGCTGTGTTTGTTAGCATTTGAATTCATGCCAGAGCGCCTAACAAGAAGGTGAGAGGGGATTTGTATTCACTGGTATGTGAAACCAATGTCACATGAACCAGAAAAATCTTCCCTATTGATTTTGAGCTCTGCGAATATTTTCTGTGTGAAGAAAAGAGTACAGCCTGTATCCCTCAGAAAGTGTTTATCGGAACACCTCGCAAGCCGCTGAGAGTGAGAAGAGCATGATAAATATAAATTAAGATTTTAAAAGATCATGTACAAACTCTTCACAGTAGAATGGTGAAGGAGCTAAGTTGCCTTGCAATCAGTATGTTCTTATCTGGCATTTCAGGTGGCTGTAAGGCAGCATTCACACAGACAGAAAGTTGTTTAACAGTGTGATTGAAACCAGGCCGCAGTCAGACTGGATCTGCAGCCTCATGCTTAGCCATCTATAATAAGAGTAGCTCTAGTTGCTCAACCTTTTTCAGTTCTGCTGTTGCCTTTTTTCATTTTGACCATCTAATGGCTTTGAAAAGTCTGTGTAAACACTGGATTTACTTTCAGCGCGTGCTTCCAAAAACTATTAGACTGGATGCTGAAAGCTGATTCCCCAGCACGCTTCATGTTCTAAGAGCTTACAGAAGGGGCAGGTTTCCTGCATAAATGCTCACATTAGTCCATGAGTGATGTGTGTGTGTGTTGGAGATGAGCAGAAGGAGGAAAGGAACAAAAGTTTGTGTCCTCTTACACATAGACACACAAATTCTATTCTATTCTATTCTATTGTATTCTATTCTATTCTATCAATTGATATTTCTGGAGTTGTTCCCACTCACATAGGCCATTTACTGGGTTTTCCCTCAGTGGTGAGGAATGTAACATTGCCTTGTTCCTTGTGCTTACCCTGGATCTGAGTGTAGAAACCCTCTCCATTTCCCAGCTGCCTCAGTCTGGTACACATTTACAGCTTCTTTTCATCCCGACCTGTTATTCTTGCTCAATATCTGCAGCAGCCAAAACGCCACAGCACACATTTTCACATGGCCTGGATGTGGCTGATCAATTGAACCGCTGCTGTTATGCTTGGCTCCTCCAAACCCTCCTTTTCACTAATCACTAGTGACACCAGCACCTGTGTGCGGCTATTCAGAGCAAGAAGCACGTGGAATAGTCTCTGTGGAATAGCTTAGCCTAAAGGAGAAAGGTTGTTATTTTTTGGTGCCTTATCCATGATAAAGCTGCAGAAATAATGTTGGACAATCAGGGAAATCCTCCTATGTTTACCCATAGCAGGGGGTGGAAATAAAAACAACATGCTATATGGAAATGCCTTGCTGTGGTTGGTTGGAGGCATAACCACAAAGTCTTGAATTACAGTGACTGGCACCTCTAAGCTGTCGGAGGCTCACTGAATTTCATATTTCATATAGTGTGCTCAGGGATTTTTCCCTCTGTTGTGGCTATAGTAATATAATGATACATTTTTGTACCCCGGGCATGATAACAATCTGTCACCATAGAATTTTTGCATAGTTTACAGCAACAATGCTGGGGTTGCCTATTTATTGTGGGAAGACTCTGTTTTTCTGTCAGTAGTGTGATTTATTTTTATACCTTCCATCTGCATGGTTTGAAATGAAGGTTAACAAGTGCAGTCTGCTGCTGTGTGATGTAAAGTGTTGTCAAGCTATAATCCCAGCTTTCACTTTAGTCTCATTGAGTGCTCATCATCTTGACTACCTAAGTGAATTGTCACTTGGCTTCGCTCTGAAACACTGTTCATGCACATCAAGGCAGCAGGGACTGGTGGGAGAATCATGCATTGCAAAGTGACGTCAGAATGAACCAAGTACTCAAGTAAGATAAAGATGCCAAAGCATGACTTTAAAATATTTTAAGAAATACAGTCAATGCACAATATGGATATTCCAAGAACATGAGCAAAGTCCTTGGGGGGGGGGGGGGGGGGGATGAATGAATGATCAGAATGTATCGTTTA
>JBBPCZ010000002.1:15627611-15650483 GCA_037974445.1 Brycinus macrolepidotus | reverse complement strand
TTGTACTGTCCACTTTCTGCCATGACAATGCAAATTTCCCACTTGTGGGACTAATAAAGGTTTATCTTATCTTATCTAATCTTATCTTACCTTATCATATGCGCTCTGTACTGTATGTGAATATTGCACTTGGTTTCAGACAGAGCTGTGCTAGCCAGAGAGCAAACGGTGGCCTTGGACAGTGGTTTAGGTGTACAACCACATAAAATCTGTGCAATTTACAGTACACAATGATGCATTTACACTCTCTGCAAGCATAATGAGAAACATGATTATAGTCACTGAGCAAATCTACTATATTTTGAGATCCATTTACAGACAGACACAAAGAAAGGAAGGGGTCTAAATCCAGGGCTGTGTGTTTGTGGTGTGTGTTGAGACGTTGTCAGCGTTTAAAATGAGCATTTTGATTTGTCTCCAATTGAGGAGCCTCTGTCTGCCTCCACTTGTCCTGGGTGATTAGACTAAAACGTTTGCTCGTCTTGACTGGAGATCACAACAGCTCCACATAACGCTCCTTGATTGAAGGTCGAAATATTTTGAATTCTAATGGAGACTGGCTAGATGAATTGCCTGAAATAGACTGTAGAATTTCAGCACTTCCTCCCCCCTCACCCACACCCCCCCTTCCCCTCTGTGGCCGCTGTGAAAAGAACGGTTGGGAATGGCTGTGCCTGATGATCATAGAATTACTGGATGGTGATTCTAAACCCCTCAAAGAGGAGTTGCTATGGAGATCTCGTTCCAAACTGTGAAATGATTCCTCCTCTGAAAGGCTGGGGAGAAGAGGGCTGAACACATCATTGTTCAGGTGGTGGTTGGTTAGGAAATTGCCGGTGCCTGAGCAATCAGTGCTGCTGCTGTAGTTAAGGATCTAAAACGGTTTGTTCTCTGAATGATGTGGGGCAACAGTGATGTGCATATGATGGTTCCTTTCAATCAGGCTCCACTCAGACTCACCGTGCCAGGAGAAATGACAGAAAGAGTGGGCTCAAATGAAAGAGGAACGAAAACCATTATTGTCTCTCAAAGCTAATGAAATCTAGGCCTGTCCTGATCCATCTATTCTTTGCCTGCATAAATCCTGGAGCTAGTTTGAAAGGTTACGTTCCCTATCAGGTGGAGTCTCTCACTGCATTACCAATTCCCTCTGTTTCTCTCTGTTTAATATTATGCTAATTAAGTATTTCAGAAGAAATGACCTTGGTTATCATTGTGGATTGATATGTTTTGCTATTATATTTCATAGAGATATGTTTGTCAGTAATAGATGAGACATTTTGCATTTAAGAAGATGAAGAATTATCATTGATTAGCATTATGTTGGTTCATATGCATAGTAAAAATGAATGTTTCTTTTTCTAAATGTCATGGGGTTCAAAGTTACACAACATGGAGCTGTCTTGTTTACAACATCTGTCAAGTACCTGTGTAGCTGTACCTCAAATATACCCAGTCCACTGTATTATACTTGAGTATTATTAGATTATTTTCCTGTTCTGAAGACAGAGGTAAATGGCTTCTTTTGACAGACTCGTAAAGTAGCTTTTATGGCTCTGAATACCAGAGCAATTGCAGCAGTGTATTTGTGTGGAACCTCTTAAAAGCGAGCCAAGGAATGCAAGTGATCTAGATGTTCTCTTCCCTTTTTACGTGTGAATACTTGCAAAGGAAGTCAACTGCCACTGAGCACTGTAATTTGAGTGAATGATGTCGATCACATGATCTTCTAGCCATCATCAACTGAAGTTGCAGCAGGAACATTATCTGCATCAGTCTTAAATGTGTCAATAATGTTTTTCCATAAGATAGAATTTATGTTATATAATTCTGTAACAACTCTGTTAGCAACACATTGATAGTGCCACATTTAAAATAATAAATGTGAATGAAAGATTGAAAGATTTCTCAGTTACCAAAAATCAAGTTTGTGCTTGTTTGCACATCTGAACTGAGAAAAAATTGCATCTATCAGAAAAGATGATGCATTCATGTGTTCACATTCTACAACATAAGGTCTTGAATTATTTTAATTCACTGTATTTGTTTCAGCCTTTTTGGATTATATCATCCTCTTGAAGCACAGAAAAACCACTTTGTGTATGTGAGTGGGGGTGTATGTGTAAGTGTATGTGTTTAAGTCCATGTGAATGTGTGAGAGTGGTGTGTACATGCTACTAGAGCTGATGCATAGCTAGACTGTTTTCATTGAGAAAAGACCCAGTCTGGAGGCTGATGACTTCTTTAAAGATAAAGGCCTTTGTTAGGTCAGACAGTAAAGACACACCTGCTAATGGGCCTTCCAAACATACAGTAACTAAAGCAGAGCAGTAAAATGCTAAATGCCAGATAGACTTGACTTCTGAAGCCCCCCCTTCCCCCCTGCTCGCTTTTACAGTCTTCCTTGTGGCTTGCCATGGCGCCGCAGCCTCGTAAGAGCAGTCTTCACAGAGGCCTACTCAGACCCATCGTTAAAGGACTAATTGTGGAGATTTCCCTTTACTTTTTTCCTCTTCCTTTACCATCTCTGTATGTGTTTAGGACGCACAAGGTCTTACTCAGTTGTAGCTGATGTCTGATAAGGAATTTGAAAAGATAAAAAGGAGTCTTGCTTGCTTAAGCCTAAATATTTGAACAAGCCTGTTATAGACCACAGGGCACATAATTCACCTGTAGGCTTAAGAATTGTTTAAAATATATGCAGTCTTATAGCAATAGCACGGTCAAATATAGTGCAATTGGCTTTCCTTGTGTCTGTCAATGATAATTTGCATTTCTTTACACAACTTGAATTCAATGCATTTGCAACTTACCTCTGTGTTCTGTGTCTTTGTGGGAGACTTTGCAACAATAGGATGGATGCAGCTAAGATGTTAGGCACTCAGAGGGCTGTTAGCAAACAAGGACAGCTTCTAAATTAGGAATTAGGAGCAGAATTAGGAGCAATGTGGATGACTATGCATGCCTGTTTAACATCACATTTAACCAAATACTGGCCCTCAACTGCAGCGCTGACAAGTCAGAGGAGGCGATCCCAGCTCCACTCATTGTCTTCTGTAAGATATGTCTGGTTTTCCCTGAAATATATAATTCAACACCCATATACTGGAGTATTTCCACCGCAATGTTACATTTATCTTACACAGAATGCTGCAACCAACAACTCTGTTATTTGTTATACCTTTGCTATCTGGTAGGGGAGCAGGCTAAAGCAACTGGGAAACAGCAGGGCAAGTAGTCACAGTCACTCGATCAGTTCACTGAGCTGTTGAAATCTGTTTTAGACCATCCGGCAGAGTGCAGGTAGTCTGGAGAACAACTACTCCCACTAACCTAAGTCAGTTGCAGATTACGCTTTCACTTTTCACACCTTGGCAACCAGCAAAGCCTTGACTGAGCACATATCTATCACTGTATTCTGCTGTGTGTTGGTCCAAACCAAGTCACCATTTGAATAACTTTCAGTCCTTGGATGAGCTAATCTCCAAATCTAGTGGTCTTCCTACTAAGAGAGAGATATCATAACATGAGAAATAAATCTGTTACTAGAATCCACTGATCATCCTGTCATATACAGATTATCACCAAGATTGTGGATCAGATTATATCATGATCCTGTATGTGCAAAGACCAGTGTATCCAGCTTGAGTGCATTTCTGTCTCAATGTGGAGCACTGATGACAGCACAGTTATCAAAATTTCTGTTATAAAATAATACAGTTCATGAGCTTGTGCCATTAACCTGCCACAAGTCTGCTTGGTACAACACCTCTCTGTTCCCGAAACCTCTTCCTCCTACTGTCATTAAGAAAACGGCAGCAATGAAGCAGCATGATGTAGTACACAGAGGAAGCAATGAAACAGGTTTTCTTTTACTAGAGGAACACATTGTTTCATGCTACAACTTGTACTGATGATCTTACTAGGTGTCTAGTAAACACATTTTAGGTTAAGGTTGAAAACCACTAATCTCAGTTTCAATAAGCCTAAATACTTCTGCTTTACATTCTGAACTCAGTGGTAGTATACATATAAGCCTTGTCTCAAATGGCACACTCATAGTCCTGCAGTGCTCATTTGCTCATGCCTGTATGACATTTGGCAGGTGTCTCGAGGAGCACAAGATGCTATTAAGATGGATTAGTAAAATGAGTATTGTATTAGGAGCAGAAAAGAGATCAAGGAATGTATTACTTGAAATAGTATACTGAGGTTTACTGACCTCATTCATCATTCATCACTGCCATGTCACCAGTTCTTCATCAGTCAGACTTGTCCTTCTACTTTTTATGGAAGTAAACATCTAAGGTGGAAGTAGAGAATGTGCTGTTCCAGTGACAGGCAAAGTCTAATAAGCCCTAATCCTACATGTTCCACTCAAAGTAAATGTTGGTGATACAGAGGAACAATGACTTCTCTAACTCCATGTCATTAACCCTCACTGACTGCTTACAGAAGGTACAGATACTTACTCCTATCATTCCAGCTACTTGCTCATCGCACATGATCCCCAAAACGCTCACTTCAGTTGATCACTTCAGATGGAAAATGCCCACCAGGAAAACTTATATTCCAGCATCTTTATAAGCCAGACTTGCTACCTAAGCACACATCAATCTTTATGGCTTGTTTTTATGCTCTGGTTTGCTGGGAAAGGCAGGGAAAGGAGAGAGAGAGGAGGATAGCACCAAAATCAGAGGACATTTTGAACAATTCTCCCTGTTCACATTCTGATATCCAGGAGGACCTTTAGCAGTAGGCTTATTGCACCATGTGCTGCTTTGTCCTTTACGTTTTGGCATTCACCATAATAACTCACATCTTGCACAACACTAAATGCTTCTTTTTAGATCTATTAATCTATCTATTGCTGTGCGTCATACCAGGATCACTCCTGTCATGATCAAATCAAGGTTTCATGACAATTATCAACAATAACTCTTGAACATCTGACAGTGGCCATGGTTTCATCTTATGATGAGCTTCAAGGACCCCCCAGTCAGAGGGTACTATTGGTGACAATGGATCTTGTCGACAGTGGATCACTTTCCCAAAATCTAATGTTTCATTATACTTCCATTGTGTTCTAGACTGAAGCAACATCTGTGGATTGCCAGAAGATATAACTTTGTGCTTTTCAATTTATGATTGGGCTCTAGACTCCTCTCTTCCCTATTCCATCTTTCTCTCCATATTTCTATATTTCCGCATTGTTTCACATATCTGTAGTGTGTTGGTGGTCTAAAGGACTGATTATGGGAACCCAACAAGGAAGTATTGAAACTTGTCTTCTAAGCAGATTTTCATCACTGGTGAATATTCAAAGGTTAAGCCAGCTCTGTGCCCCATAGTTTGTGCTGCCTGGTATTCATTCTGGGGCCTCTGGACCTACGTCTGGGAGGGAGGCTTCGGTCATAAATGTGTCCACAGTGTGTTTTAGCACTGTTCATCTTTAGAACTTCTTATACCTCTCTGTACTTCTTTGTTCGTTGAAAAGGTTTCCATGTCATGCAATACCATTCCTTCTGTGACTCATCGTCCTGTCATCTGTTTGTCTGTTTGCATTTCTTTTGCATCTACTTTTATGTCTGTTTTCTTCACCTTTTTGTGATTGTAGTTGTAAAGCATAAGGAACAATTTTTGTCCAGGTTCTGATTTTTTTTTTTTTTACTTTAGCGGTTTAATAGAGTTCTGATATAGTAAAGATATTTTAAAAAATGTATAGAGGTGTTTGAGCTAAAAAGGAACAGAAATTAGAATAGAGGGTGTCCCCATAAAAACTGAAAGTACAAGGTCCCTTATTACAATGAGGCTTAAATACTGTGCAAACCTCCCTTTTAATTCATACATCTCTGATCATCCAGGAGCGATTCACATTGCATTATTTTCAGTTGAAGTTCAAGCAGGAACGGGGCACACAATAGCACATTTTCATCCCAATCAGTGCCGAACTCGTAGCTGGCAAATTGGAGCAGCAAAACAATAATTCCCTTGATTAGCCCCTTTCTGTGTGCAGTAAGTGAACTGTTTATACTGTGGAGTACCTCAGAGAGACGAGAGCAACCAAAACAGGCTGATTAGGCACAGAGTAATTGGATAACTTCATTTGAGCAGGACGACTAAGAGCCTGATGACAGCTCCTTCCAGAGAGCACAGCCTCAGATGACACAAATGAGGAACAGGGCCGTTTGGCCTAAAATTTTGTACTGTGTGTTTGATGTACTTACTTATTACTTTGAAGTGTTTTCTGTTATATGGTATCATAACTGGTGCCACCGTTACATCATTGTTTGTGTTCCTTTGTAGCCTCAGGGTAATCTGAAGTAGGAATGAATTGAAGACATTTTTTCCAGCCATGCTTAACTGACTGTACTACTTGTTCTGCCTCAAATGTGCACTTCAGAAACAGAATCCAATATGTATTGTATCAACATGTTGTTACAGTCTTTCACAGTAGCATCATTGTCTGTGTAAGTGTGTGTATGTAAGTGTGTGATCCTGTATGTGAGAAAGGAGTCCTGGAAGCATAGAGTGGTCTCCTGGGGCACAGCAAGCAAAACTGAACCTCCTTAAGCCTCGTGCATTAACTCTCTGTAGCTGACAGAGAACTGACTGTCCCTCTGGAGCTGGTTTAAAGTGGTTCAACTGAAATGGAACATACTTCATTTTTCATTTTTTCCATTTCATTATGAATGTATTTTGACGTGTCTTTCATTTTTAATGGCGTCTGCCTGTCTCTATATTTGTACCTGTGTGAATGTTGTAATAGGAATAGGAATGTTTTTTTTCAGTTTTGATTTGCATCGCACAAGCTAAACCAGCCCCCATTTAGAGCAACACTCCAGAAAAATAGAAGTAAACATACCTGCCAAACTCCCCAGATAGTCTGTTCTGTTTTCCTTTACTTATTAGAAGCATGAATCATCAATAGTTTCCTAAAGCAGCATCGCAGAAACTTGTTCGCCATGGTTAGTATGACACCTGTGATGAATGGTGTGAGGAACTCACATGATGTACAGTCTGCAGTAGGCCCGTGCTGTCATCAGTAGGCTCCACTTAGGTCTCAGTTAAATTGCCTGTAGGAAAATAGGGAACATACAAGAGGCAGAAAAAACACATGCCAATCGTGCTTGCTCACGTCTTTCAACCCTGAAATGTCATACATCTGAACATCTGCAATAAGTGAGTGACAAAGTACTGATGTTACATCAGAGCTTTACATACAGGCAATTTTAAAAATGTATGTCTCGAATATTTTTGCTTTAGTCAACGATAAGTGCTTAAGGAAAAATGCTTAAATGTTTGTTGCTGTGTTACTGGATATGATCCTGCAGTTTCACAGAGGTAAAAGTGGTTCTTAATTCCCAATGCTGTGATTATGTGATAAATGGATTACTCTGGAATCTTAAATCAAAAACTTACTTTTTGCAATCCAATTTAGCTTTCAGGAATCAAGGATGTGCCTACTGCTGCCTTTAGCTCTTAATTAATCTCTTGTAATATTTTCTAATTAAACTCAAATTAATTTCTTAATTAGCCAGTTTCCATAAGTGCTTCTCAGTATACAGTACTGTGCAAAAGTTTAGGCAGCCAAAACATCACGTAACAATAGAATGAATAAAAATAAACATAAATACAGTACATTTAATAAAGGATTAATCAGATATACTTGTAACTATTGGTAACTGTAAATAGTGGGAGATTTGAAAATGCTTAAGCTAACACAGGCATGGAATTATAATATATTGTTTGTTTATTTACATTTTTTCTAATGTTAGTGTTTTCCCTAATAAGTGCATAAACACTTACTGCCCAGATATGTAGCTTTACATATCATTTTCTTAGTGCCTAAGACTTCTGTACAGAACTGTATGTTCAATATATGGAATTCCAGTCCAAAAACCTTTTAGTATATTTCCAAATTAGTGTTTAGTATTAGTATTTGAAATATGTCAATGATGTCATTATGAGCCCCCTTGCCTCATTAGACCCTCCCTCAGAGTTAAAGGTCCTGGACATAAAACCAGCAAAGTGTTCAAATGATGTATGTGCTAATCATATACTTCCCTCATGTTTGCTATTTTCACATGCAAGCATGTCTACTTTTTGCTCATGGCTCTAGTGAATCAGACCTTAAGTGCTCTATTATCTAATCACTCCCCGTGCTCTCCCAACAACACACCCTGATTAGGAGAGAAGGGATTGGAACTCTTTACACAGCATTCTCAGACACTCTAGCATTTATTCAGTTAATGTACTGCACAGAATTCCGATTCAGGTTAGAGTGGGACAATAATGTGATGTATAGAATGTGCCTGAATGATGATACATTGTTTAATCTTTATGACAAATATTATCGGTGCCAGCTCTTCAGTGTTACGTTTCTGGTATAACTGCAATTATAAATATTTATTTTGTTCTTTAGAATTTCAATGAATCTAAGAGCCAAAAGTTGTTATACAGCTCCTGTTCCTCTGATTGACTTTCAGAGCACGTTACCAGTCTTTTTCTGTTTCTATTTCTGTTTATGCAGTGTAACATTTACAGTGTATGACAAAATGATGCTGGTGGAGCAAATTCTTTCCCCACAACCTAGCTGCTGTATATATATGTGTGTGCGTGTGTGTGTGTGTATATATATATATATATTGTTTGTGTGTGTGTGTGCCTGTCCTCTTCACATAGACTGCAGTATATTTGACGGCATGGCTCTGGGTAATTGTAGTAATTGTAAGCCTGTGTGTTTATTTGCAGGTGTGAGTTTCAGAGGGGTGATGTTTGCAGTGTGTGGGTCTGAAGAGCGAGGAGGTGATCGCCTGGATCATCGGTACACACACAGGCACACTCTGTGACGTCCAGGAGGGGCGTCACTGAGAAACTCCAACCAGTCAATGTCCCAGCTTGCTTTGCTCTCCACATCCTCGCAGCACGCCTGAAATCACAGCCCTCCTGCACTGCTCCAACCAGACAAATGTATGTATTCTTTCTTTCTTTCCCCCTTTCCTTTTCTGCTCCTCTTCTTCTCTTCCCTCACACCCCCACCCCAGCCCATTTCTCCTCTTTTTCAGCTGAGACTGAAAGTGCTGGTGGGTCAGGGGTGTTTCTGCTGCAGAAATCATTAATAGAGAGATACTTATTCAGTGGCTGAACCTAGGTCACTTTACCACGCTAATGAAAGTGTTTCCACCAGCGCCTTTTCATCTGAAGTAATACTCAATCATAGCAGCGCTTGTGCTCAGTGCACCCACCACACCGCATGGCATTGTGGGAAAGGGCTATACAATGGTTGACCCACAAGTCCACATTAGATATTAATACAGTAAATGTTTGGCACATTCTTTGGCAGAGATGTGCAAATATTTCTTGCTGTCTTCTTTCTTTCTTTCTTTCTTTCTTTCTCTCTCCTCCTCCAACTCATAGGCTGAGTAAATAAGGCTGATTAAAGAAGCCTAGCTTTATTGTATCCAAATATATGTGTCACTTGAGCAGCAACATAACAAGATTGTAAAGGTAATGAAGCAATAAGAGCTCCTCCTGGTCTGTGTCTTAGGGTGTGTGTGTGTGTGTGTGTTTAGCAGCTCTTTTAAATGCAGGGATAAAACCCCCCAGCTCGTGTTGGGTCGTGTGTCGACCATGTCGGGGGCAGCGTCTGCTGTGACCCCGTTTGTAGACAGCAGCAGAGTGCGTGTGTGAGCGGGGGGTGGAGGGCTAATCCTGCTTTTCAGCCGCCCCATTTCAGGCTGGGCACACGCAGACCCTGACCGCTCATTATCCTAATAAGAAGGGCCATTTCACCTGCGACTTGGGGCCCTGTATGGCCCCTGTTAGTGTAATCTTCCTCACAGATACACACATGGGCACACACACACACGCACACACACACACACACACACACACACATACGCACACACACACAAACTCCGCCAGACCCGCCACCATTCAGGACAAGCAGGTGGCCACTGACGCACATAATTGCTGACAATTTGAGGCAATGAATAAAAATGATCTACATTACTTCTTGCCGAATGTTGTATGTGCTTGGTGCCAAGAGAAATCTATGGAAGGGCCTCTTTAGATGCTGAAGAAAAGGGCCTATCAAAGGCAGTTCAGGAGGAAAAGGGGGGGGGGGGTGTAGAAGTGATTAATTTCTTAAAGAGTGAAAGAGAGATTTAGTACATTCAGCTGACTGGCATCGCAGAAGGAATGAAAAGGCTGCAACAGAGAACATCTTTCACACTGTTTCCTCTATATAATCTTCCTACTGTATGTATTTCTGCCTCTGTAGACTTTCTTGTTTTCTTTAATGCTAGAATGCTTCATCAGTAGTTACTGTGAGTTCATCAGGGATGATGTGAGTGTGTTCAACTTATTTTCGCCACATCAAAACAACTTTTTCTACTGGACAAGAGTAAACTCCTGTCCAGTAATTAATTTACCCCGTAATTAATTTAGCTGTGCATGCTGTACGTGTGTGTATGGTTTCACATCAGCCAAGCCCTCTGTCATGTTAATAGTTGAGGTGATTGAAAAGTGTGACGTGCCCATGGCGTCGGAGCTGATTGTGTCCGATGAGGCGTGAGCAGATTCGGTAATTACTGACCTGAATCTGCTGATAATGCATTCACAGGCATTTATTATAAGACATCCAATTATGGCACAATACAGCTTTCCTGCATTCAGAGTCAAATTAGAGGATATTTTTATTGGTCACTCCAATCCGTCGGAGGTAACATGAAGAGAGAAATAAAGAAAACAAAGAAAAGGCTTGTTGCGGAGCTGTTGTCCAATGTGAGGTTGAGGCCTGTTGCTTGACGAACAAAAAAAAACATCCTAAATTCCTCTAAAGTCTTCCTGGTTGCATGTTATGTGTGTGCACATGTTTGTTCGTGTGTGTGCTTGACCCTGGTGAAGCCGTGTGTCTTTTATTAACACCTGCCTAGCGAAGCGCTGCTGTGTGGTGTCGGCTGGCTGATGAGGCTGAGCTGGCGCGGGTTCAGCTTGTGCCACCGCCAGTTTGCTGTTTCCATTTCACACATGATTAATCTCTCTAGAGCGAGAGAGAGAGAGAGAGAGAGAGAGAGAGAGAAGGAGGGAGCGAGAGATAGACAGGGAAATAGAGAGTGAGAGAGAGAGGGCAGGAGGAGAGATGGAGAGTGTTCTGTGAGAAAAGGGGATAGAAAGAGAGACATGGAAACAGAAGTAGAGAGAGAGAGAGAGAGGGTGGCCTGTGTTCGGCCTGCGTGGCTAAAAGGCCTTTAGAATTCCTGCAGAGAGGGCTGAGGGGCGAGTGAATGCAGCCGGCCGGGGGTCACTGAGCCTTTGTGTAATTGAGGCAGTGGCAGCCTCCCTTTCCTCTTCCTTTCAAAAGGAGCGAGGGATTGTGAAGTGCAGGGTTGGGCTGAGGGAGAAGGAGAGGATGGAGGAGGGGATGGAGGGAGGGAGAGGGCTGTTTCAGGGGGCTGGAGGAGGGCTCCCTTTTTTTTTTTTTTTTTACGAAGGGGGAGGTTAAGTTGACAGGAACAAAAAGAATGTGTTCCGCTAATTTCTGCGGAGCTGCATCAACAATAATAGGCTCGATTTCTTTATTGCAAATTTTATAACTGGCTCCCTCCCCTGTTTCCCACCCATTCTCGCTTCCCAAGCCTTTCATGGCTCACATACACCTGTGGTCTGAAGCCACAAAGTCCCCAGCAACCATGACAAACGTTCACTGGGAAAAGGCCAGAGCGCTGTTCCTGCAAGAGTGTTAATTAATACCTTACTGTAGCATATACTCTGTGTGACAGTACGCTGCAGAGAAGCAGAGGGGAACCGAAGCTTGAACAATTCCCTTCATTCTGACTTAATCCTTTTATTCAAAGCCTCTTATTCAAAGCAGGTTAACATGTAAAGAGAGTCAATAGATGTGGTAGATGCACAGAATTATGTTCTTGCGATGAGGCATCTGGTGCTGAATAAAGGCATGTGTGTGAGACGGGATCTGCACCTCTGTTTCACTCTCTCTTTCTTTCTCTCTCTCTCTCTTCCACTCTCTCTCTGTATATGTGTGCGTGCTCTCATTGTTTGAATGCATATGTATATACATGTGTGCATGCATGCATGCATGTGTATGTAAGTGTATGGGTGTGTGTGTGTGTATGTCATTCCTGTCATGCCCATGGCGCCTGTGCACTGTAAGCAGCAGGGTGAGCAGTATTGTTCAGCGCTGCATCAGCATGCCGTGCATTTAGGAAATAATTACCCAGCGTCCCGCTGTTTTTATACTCTGTTTCATCTTCTTTAATGGCTGCTTCTTCATTCGCCTCTAATCCCAAACAGGACGTAATGTGCAGAATCAAGCACCGGCCTTCGGATGAAAAGAAACATGTCCGCCACTGTCCCCATCGGAATGGAGAGGAGGTAGGCCTTTGATCTTCCACTCAAAAGTATTAATGTTCTGCGTCGGGCCCACCGTTTCATCTGTGCTGAAAGTCAAAATATCCGGTTCGGAGTGAAGCCTCTGCTATGCAAATCACTGGCCTAAACTCATGCTGTTTTTTTTTTGGAGGGGGGGTGGGGTGGTATGGGGTGGGGGTATTTTCTATAATATTTTTGAGCAAACTAATGACATCTGTGTGGGTTGATATTGATCTGAGCGCTTTATAGGCGCTCCCTGCAGAGCTGAGACACACTTTCATTTGGCTCGGCCTCGCGTTCTCTCCCAGCATGCCCCTCAAAGCAGAGAGGGGGAAACTCTGAGCTCCTCACTTTTGAAAACAGCTCTATCCTTTGCTTGCCACTGAGCAAAAGTCACACACACACACACACACACACACACACACACACACCCACATTGCTTACTCACACTTAACTTAAAATGCCCACGCTTCACCTCAACTCATAAAAACAGCAGTTACAAGTTTGCTCATGTTGTGTCTGAACTTAGACTTCATTAACTCTTAGATTTACTTTTACTCATATAGTTATATAGTGTCGTTTTGTCACTGTAAGTCATTCGTTTAAGTTAATAATTTAGGCCTTTCTTTTAGAAAAACTGAAAAATAATCAGAAATAATCAGGCTTTAGCTGTTATTGTCATAATATAGTTTCATAGTATCAGCAGAGCTATGTAAGAAGCAGAGAACTGTGCCATGTGCTCTCACTGGTCACTTTATAAGTTACACATACCTTTTATGTGCATCTATTCATTTTAGCAGGTCCAACATGCCACTACAATGACAATGTCACTGCAGTGCTGAGCATGAGTCATCACTCAAATAACTCCTGCTCAGTGGTGGTCCTATGGGGATCTGGAGAACTGATGAAGAGGGTAAAGAAATATATATGTGTATATGTATAAACACACACACACACACACACACACACACACATATATATATATATATATATATATATATATATAAACCCTTTTATTGTACAAACTACAAAGTGCATGTCTATGGTAACTGGATCTGATAAAATAGATAATGACTGTAGTTTCTAGGTAGGTGTACCTATGTGACCAGTGAGCGTACTGTTTGTAGGGAGGCTCTTCCTTCTGTGCTGGTCTTATAGATGACTCCAGCTCCTCACACTGAGCCAGCACTGCCCCAATACTCTGCACTTCATTACTGCTCTGCAGCCACATGGTTCCTATTCCCCATTAAAATGTCTAATTTTCTTACGATATCAAAGACTATGAGAGGCTTTAAACTCCAAAAAATAAACATTCATAGACTGGAAGCCAGCATGGTAACTAGTATCATATGACACACACCAATAAATCATAAAAAATGTCCTGTTGGAGTATTATGATGGCCATGAATGTTTTCTCTTAATCGCTGGTTTTGTCTGTGTGTTTGAATTCCCCCTCTGTGCAGATGTTTTTTGGTGTTTGCTTAATATGTGAGCATTATGTCACTTTGATCTGTTTGAATTCTCATCCAGTATCTGTGTGACTGGGTCTCAGCCTCGAATGCTTGTGGGAGACTGACTTCTAAACATTTTATTATAAATGCATTACAGGCTTGGTTCTTAGAGTGTGTTTATTTTTCTTCACAGGTATTGGACACATCGTGAAGAAACCTTTACATACATTTGACAAGGCATCTCGTCAGAAAGCAGTATATCCCACACAGCAGTATATATGCTTAAAATAAGAAAATTTAAACGTCTCATTTTAGTTCACAGCTGGAGAGTGGCCAACACAGAATTTTCCGATTAACTTGCATTCGTCATGTCTTAGATACTTATAACCATGTACCTGCCTGTGATTGGATCATCTGTGTCTTATCACCGGCAGGAAACAACCTCACTTCCTTTAGGAATGACTTCATGCGGAATTATGTGCCGCCACAGTGTCTCCCAGTTTTACTGCGTCTTCCCAGTGTAAACGGTCCAGTTTATTCCAGTGTCACCAACTCACACAAACATTCACACAGGCCTGAGGGTTCTGGCCTTCTCAAAAGAGCTCGAAACTGGAAGGGCCAGGACATAACATAGACAAAGGGGGATGGGGGGTGTGGGACAAATTTAACAGGTAGGAGAAACAGATACAGATACATTGTGTATAATTATAATGATACACTTTAACATTAGAAGTGAAAGATATGTTTATTTCAGGATCTCTACTTGTGAAGTGTTGGTTGGCCTACTGCCCTGCTCTTCTGTGTTTACGAGTTAAACACCTTGTTTTTCTGGCTGGCAGCAGTGTTGAATGAAGGAAGTTGTTTCCGTATGACTCCTTACACCATTCCTCACAGCCTCTCTGTCTCTGTCAGCCACCGGAATAAATCGGGTGATTCATGAATGCTAGATCATCAGTCACCCAACGAAAAGGCTTCTTCTGCATATAGCGTGCATGTGTATATTTGTGTGAGTGCACTTCATGTCGTAGAGCATGCAATAAATCTCTTCTTTTAGCATTGGGAGCGCGTGAGTGCGTCTGGAAGCCGGAGTGGCCCGAGGCTCCGCTCACTGGAACAATGCAGAGATCAAAGCCCCAAGGACTGACAGGTGATGAGTGGCTTCCCCTGGCCGGAGCGCCGCAACCAGGCTCACACCTGCACCAGGTGATTACAGGTAGATCTGCCTGCCTCTAATTGGACAATAAATGCAGCTCTCAGTGCACTAATGGCAGCAGTCTGCCTCAGCGACGCCACGCTGCCATTTGGCTGTCGCCAGCCGTACCTGAGTCTCTCTCTCTCTCTCTCTCTCTCTCTCTCTCTCTCTCTCTTTCTCACAGCTGAGATGATGACATAGTCATGGTCTATTCAAAGCAAACAACAAGACAAATTACAGTCCAAGCCTTTAATGTGAGTGTCAGAGAGAGGAGCGAAGCAGAGAGGGAAGTTAAATCCCCCATACAGCTCTGCTGGAACTTACTGAATGCAAGATTCACTTTGTTTATTTATGTTATGCCCTTTTTAAAACTGTTTGTGCTAAACTCAGGTTTGTGACTGAACATCACACTTAGAAGGAATTCACAAGTTCATGGGATTTTTCAGTGCACAGGCTATGGCCTTACATTTTTTTAAATTTTTTTACATATTTTTCAGACATTAACCTTAAGACTCTTATTATTCAGTAACTACTATAAATTAATCAGAAATGTCTATAAATGATTCAGTACCTATTTTAAAAAATATCATGTTAATGCAGTAGTTATGAGAGTAATGCATTGAAGTGTGAGCCTTCATGAGGTCCTAAAGGTTTAATGTTAATATCTATATGTATATATATATACATAATCACTTAAAAAAAACAAATGAACCTAATTTTTACTTCATTTGAAAACAAAATCTGTGTAAATATGTGAACATTTTATGAGTAATTGATTTTCTCCTGTAAAATTATCATTTAGGAGATGCAATGTTGTGTTACAAGTGATGATTTTTGTGTGTCTGTCAGCACAACAGTCTGAAATAAATCAAAGTGCATGCTCCTGCTGCAGTCACAGCCAAAACTAAATTTTTACACTAAAACTGTTTTGTAACCATTATTACTAAATGATATTATATATTATATTTTTGTAAGAATGTTGTCTGTCACTGCTAGAAGGATAATACTAGCTGGCACAATTTATTTTAAACACTCTCTAAAAAAGAGATGCCACAAAGAGTTTTTTGAGCAGTACCTTACCGAACCATTTTGGTTCCCCAGAGAACCATGTTTGACAATAATGTTTGTGAGAGTGAGGCAACTTTTAAAGGTTTGAAGACCCACCATATGATGTAAAGGTTCTTTACCAATTTAAGGTTCTATCCTTACACATTGCGAATTGGGCTGGAGCAAAAATGTGGACTGGAGGTCTTTGAAACCACTGCTCTGAAGAACCATCCACTGATTCAAAGGTGCTCCTTATATGGGATCATGTAAAGAACTTTTTTAGGCACCTTTATTTAAGAGTGTAGTGGCATTCCCCACTCTCAGTTCTGTGTGTGAACACTTAGGTGACTGACTGTCTTCTATAGTATATTGTGTCATGACAGAGAAGGATGACACCCTCAGTGCCATGTTGAAGGACCTTTTGCTGAAACAGGCACATGGCACTGCTGAGACTTTAACCAGAACCTGTGCAGTAAAGTGCGCCTCTGTGCTACAAGGTGCAAAAGACGTCCCTGTGGGACAGTATTGTAACTTTAGTACTGTTATTCCTGTACAGTTTTATGACTTATCAATCATTTAAAAGTGATGACTTTTTATAATAAAATGCATCTGATAAAATCTGTCTAAATAAAATTTCTTACTATACATATGCTCTGTTGTACACTTGCTCATTTATTTAATTAACATTAATTAACAAAGTGAACAGTAAGGGTATCAATTATTCTGCATGCTACAAAAACATTTTCTGTGCAGAAATGTATGTAAAGTGAAATATCTCTGTATATAATCATGGAAAGTAAGGGTTTTTGAATTGCTCTCCAGCTGAAGATGCTTACTAGCCTCTGCGTCTGTGGAGGGAGAGTTGCTCAGGAGAAGGCAGGGCTTTGGCCTCTAAACCGCAGTGCATGTCCTGAAGAGCAGAAACCACTCACAGCTCCAAACATTCACTGGTGCATTACTTTAACCACTGCACACCCCACTGACCCATGCTCCAATGAGAAAACACACACACACACAGACACACACACACACACACAGACACACACACACGCACACAAACTCTCATACATGTTCATTAATGCAGGATCAGAGCACCAATACAGCTGCCTTTCATCCACATTCTCACTGCAGGAGATGCTACAATCCTTTGTGTGTGTGTGTGTGTGTGTGTGTCCATGTATGTGGTGGTGGTACAGTAGAGTTGTGTATGTGTGTGAGAATGTGTACATGTGCATGTTTGAAGTCTGTTGGGGTGGCGACTGGATGCTCGTTTGGATGTTAGTGTAATTGTGGTGGAGAGATCAAAGGCTGGCAGGACGAGTGATGTTTCGGAGGAGGCTTTAACTGTTGCTCTCTCTCCTCTTTCTCTCTCTCTCTCTCTCCCCCCACCCACCCCTTTTCCCTCCCCTCCAGCCACTGGCTGCCCCATGCACATCCCTGCTTGTAAAAAATGATTAAGGCCATGTTTATCATGCATTTATGGCATTGCGTGATAGTGAATAGCATGTAATGCTGGCTGCCCTGAGTTCTTGTCCTGCTGCACGGCCTTGTGCAAATTACCTGTGTCTCAATTTGTGCTCCAGAATGCCATCTCTCTCGGGTTAATCACACTACACTAAACAGTCGTCCCTGCCCTCACAGGCTTAATGTATTTATTTATTCATTTATTCACCTAATTAGCTTAACTTTTATTTTAACAGGGTGGTTCCATTTTCATTAGATTTGTTATATTAAATATGAAGAATACAATACAGTTGCTGCTCGGAAATTCTAGCGTAAATACTAAGACCTCGGCATTCCGGTGGGCTCCAGGGAAATAGAGGTGGTTTTATAATGTGCTCTAAAGTCAATTTGTGCCTCTTGAGTAGGTGTGTTGACCTTTAAGAGAGAGGGAGGCATGACTGCACTGAGTGAGTCTAGCAGAATGCCAGAGTGCTAATGCCACTTAGCAAGCATCTTAGTAGGGTGTGTGTATGTGTGTGCACTCCTGAAGCATTGCAGATTTTTGTTCTTGGTAGTGTGCATTGTGTTGGTCATAGCATGTATTTCGTCATGTGTGTATGGTAATGTGAATGCTTGCCACTAATTTGTATCTGTGCATGTATACATATGTGACACCAGTCAAAAGTTCGAGTACCTAGAAGGTTTTTTTCACATGTTTCATATGAATAATAGTAAAAGTGTGAGAAGTATGAAGTAACTCATATGGAACCATGCAGAGACCAAACAGCTGAATGAATTAAACTATCTTGTCTTTTAGATTCCTTTGAGGTAGCCATAACTTGTCTTTATATGGCTTTACACATTTTTAGCATTCAGTTAAGCAGCTTCATAAGGAATCGCCTGGAATTATTTCAACCGATATATAGTTGTGTGCCAAAGCCAGATTGCATATTCTGTTGATTTTTGAAGTGAAAACCTAATTGGTTGATTAACTAAAAAAATAGAAAAAACAGTCCTGTCCTTGACAGCCTATTAAGTAACAGTCCTTTATCAGATAATGGAGCTTGCAGTTATTCTTTTGGTAGCCTGCTAGCAATTTCCCTATCCTTGGATTTATCATTTTCACTCACTCTTTCTTGTAGAATGCTTTTAGTTCTATGATGTTCTTTTTTTTATCTTGCATGCACATCATTTTGAGATCTACTCATAGATTTTCAGAGATGTTCAAGTCAGGAGGCTTTGAGGGTCTTACTTATCTAGACGCCAACCCAGGTCTACAGCAGTGTAAAAGCATACACTGCACCCTCTTTTGAATTTCTGAACCCTCGTTTTAGTTTCAGAACAGTAGCATTTGTGTTATCTCTGTGAACTCAGATGATTGCTGGTGCTGTTTATAGCATTGTCTGTGGTTAGCATCAGTAGCAGTCTCGGGCATAGGCGACTCATGAATGTGTGAATGTGGTGCTGTCCTGCTAAGTCACACTGCCTGAGGAACATGCTTCAGACATGGTGACTGACAATAACATTGCTATGAAAACCCCACAGCAAAGCCGCAAGCCTTTTTTTAATTTTGGAATTCTGGCAGATGTCAAATTTTGAGTGTATGTGAGATATTAGGTTTGGGAGGTAGAGCTACCTTTAACTTGGGAGTGAATATGATAACTTTCATGGTAAGTATGTTTGTGACTAACACAAGTAGTCCTCCAACACCTGTAGCATTTACTAAAGTATAACGCTGTGCCTGATAAGTGATAGTGATCATTCAGTCATACGTGAACACACCACAGCACACAGTCTGAACAGCACGAAATTCTTCCTCTGCATTTAATCCAGAGGAACCAGCGGGCATCCCAGGGCACGGCGCCCGGGGAGCAGAGTGTGTGGGGACGGTACCTTGCTCAAGGGTACCTCAGAGGTGCCTCGCGGTCTTGGGAATCGAACCCACGACTTCCTGATCGCAGGGTGAATGCCCTGACCACTAGGCTACCCGCTGCCAAACAGGGACCTGAACCTTGGGCCCTCAGATTAAAAGTCTGATGCTCTACCGACTGAGCTATCCAGGCCCTATGTCTGGGTGGCTATGATGGAAATGATCTTTTGTAAGGTCAATATTAATAAGTCAGTATTAACTTTACAAAATATAATCATCGAAACACCTGCAGCATTTACTAAAGTATACCACTATGGCCAGGTGGCTATGATGGAAATGATGTTTGTAAAGTTAACATGAATAAGGTATTAACTTATTAAAACTAACAATACTTTCTGTGAACTTAATATTGAATTAATTATTGTTTTTATTAACTTAATATTCAAGTTAATAAAAATGAGTATTAAACTGTTAATAGAGGATTTCTTCAATCAATTTGGTGATTGCCTTTATTTGGCTATTAATAGTTCATTTATGCAGGACTCTATAGATTAAACAGTCTAGAACTGTCATCAGGTGAAACTTCCCTTTGATGAATGTGAGTTCTGACACTTTACAGTCTGAAGGGTGGTCAAAATTTTTCACTTGCCGCAGATACTGTTTTATTTAATGATAATCAAATACAAATCAAATACAAGAGTTTACATTAACATTTGAACATTTTTTAGTTTAAATAGTGTGCTGCAGAGGATGGGTTGTGTTTTCTTCTTTTCACTTCAGAAATCGTCATTCAGACATTTTTTGCATTTTTTTTAGAAATCGTTTCTTAAATGTATATGTGTCTGAGGAATGAATGTAATTTGCAGTTAAGCATAAGCTTTGATATAAAAACATATACATTTTTAGATAAAATACATACAGGACTAGCTGGAGGGTAGTCTTACAAACGAGACTTCTGACCTCTGCCCGAAAGTCTGGTGGGTTTTGTTGCTCACTGGGGCCAAGAACCGGCTGCTTTAAAAGAAAAGGGTCATGTGACTGACGTGCAAAATAACCAGCTACAAACTATTGTTTTAGGTGGACAATTTCAAAACGGGGAAACAACAAAAACAGACATTTGGGAAACAAAGTGATGTGCATACTTGCAAAATTAATTTATGTGATGCAATGAACTTCACAATCTATTTTTCAATCCAGTGACTATGTTGTACTTGGAAAGACTCACTGTACAGATGTGGAAGGAGCATTTGAGGCTGACTGTAGCTAAAATGTTGCCCCACTAGCCTAAAGGGAACTCTAAAGTATCTGCACTTTAAACACATATCTCCCATCCAAAAGGTTTTAGTTGCATTTGAGTTCATTCCCACCTCCATTTCTCAAAAGTATTGCGACAGTACAGACATGTCAGAGAGGTTTTGAAAAATAGGATGAATTTTCATGTTAGGAGCAGATGGGGGAAAAAGTCATAATCACATGAAAAGTGAACCATAAAAGTTATGCCACAATGCATTCAAACTGCTGCTCCAGACCAGGAGCTCCTCTAGCACGACTGAAACTTTATAGAGTGCAAAACCGCTGGCTCCATCCAAGTTTTTAGGAACTTGCTGGTTCCTGGCTCGTGATTAGTTTTTCTGAGATTTCAAAGAGATTCAGAAATGATATATGAGGCTTGAGTCACCATAATGCCCCACGTGGGTCTTTCTCTCAGCCTCTTCCTCTTGGGGACTGTGGCATCCTGATTAAAACAAAACAAAAAAAAAAAGAGTCCCATGAGGAGAGTCCCTGCTGTCTGCAGGAGCAGCTATTGGGAGCCTGTAGCTAAAGTTTAGTAATGAGTGAGAAAGAGTGGAGAGAGACTGCAGAGTTTAAACAGAAGCAGATGCTACTAATGAAGTACTGTGTGTGTGTGTGTGTGTGTGTGTGTGTGTGTCTGTGTGTGTGTGCACGCACGCGCGAGTGTGTGCATGTTTGAGTGTGTGTGGGTGTGTGGGTGTGTGTTTGTGTGTGTGTGTTTCTCAAAGACTTCCCATTGTTACTTTAGGTATCTGTTGGATCATGTCAAAGAAGAGTGTGTTTATTTTTTCCTGCTTAAACTGTTTGTAGGGGCATTATCAGTAATGAGATCTTAACTAAAAGTGTCAGAGCTGTTGTTCTCTGATAGCAGAAGCAGGGCTCGTTCGGCGAGTGAAGGAGCTGGTAGCACTGCTGTTGTTCTGAGAACCGCTCAGTCTGTGCGATAGAGGCACTGATAAATGCAGTGTTCAGCTTGTGTATTACCTGCTCTACCACAGGAGATAGTGATCAGAGGTTAAAGGGATTCAGTGAGATCAAATACAGCCCATTTAATGCTCATCCCCACAATGGTCTTTGAGAAGAAAATCTTTGCCAAATCTTTAAACCTTTATGGGTCTACTGTGAACACCACCTACAGAGCATGACAATTTTGTTTCATCTAGAAATGTAATCATTGTAAAGTGTATTGATTTCTATTGGCAACACAGTGGGAAGAATCTTAGAGCTGGCACATGTTTCTATAACAGCTTTTTTTTTCTTTTGTCCAAATACTGATGAAAGTCTGCAAAGTCAGTGGTTAAAACTAATTAGAGCAGCATTCTAGTTTTAAGATGCTTCGTACATACACACAACTGATTTAGTCAGCATGTCTCTTTGTCTCCTGCCTAAATACGCTCCAGTCAAATCTGGGCTGATGTGGTGAACAGTTTTCAAGCTGCAGAGAAAAATGAAAATGTTTGCACCAGATTGTCTCTACAACTAAGGGTGCACAGTAGCTGATATAGTCTGCAAAAAAAAAAAAAAAAAAGGAAAAATGTAATTATTATTATAAACCAATGCTGGATTGGCACGCATTAATCACAATTTATAATTTAGCACCCTGTTTTTAGCATGCATGCCATAAAACCAGTTTTGTCGCAGATATGCATAAAGTGATTCTAATATGCTGTTAATATTCTACAGGTTTCATAAATGATTTAGGAAGTTGTAAAAATTAGGAAATTGAAATGTATGAATGGAGCTGTATATGTGTCTTTAATAACTGAGAAAATTGAGAATACTTCATAATTAACATCCAGATGACCTCATATGTGACAATCAGTAACAAAATCTCACTGATCGTAGATCTATTTATTGTCATTTTAGAACAAGAAATTAGCATAAATAGTTGATTACAATTTACACCGATTAGCCATAACATTAAAACTGCTGACAGGTGATGTGAACAACACTGATTATCTTGGCACCTGTCAATGGGTGGGATATACAGACAGTTTTTGAAGTTGATGTATTGGAAGCAGAATAAATGGACAAGTGTAAAGATCTGAGTGACTTTGACAAGAGCCAAATTGTGATGGTTAGATGCCTCAGAGGATCTCCAAAAAAACAGGTCTTGTGGGATGTTCCTGGTATGCAGTGGTTAGTACCTACCAAAAGTGATCCAAGGAAGGACAACCAAT
>JBBPCZ010000002.1:15585359-15622198 GCA_037974445.1 Brycinus macrolepidotus | reverse complement strand
CACACACACACACACACACACACACACACACACACACACACACTCATTGCATTTACTTACAGTTTTATGTTTTGATGAAACCAACAGTATTGGTGATGCACTGAATTTGGATTTATACCAAAGGAAAAACCAACCATAATATTTAGAAAGAAGAAAAAAGGTTAAAATGGTACACTGTCAGAATATAACTGTACCCTTCAGGGTACAAACACTATCACTTACTTCAGGCCCTTGATTTTACTTTTCTGTTTAAGAAAGTTATGAAAAGGTACAAATATGCCCCTTTCCCCTGGAAAGTGACTGCATATGGACCTTTAAACTCACTGAAATGATGTGATTGGACCTTAAGGACCATGTTGTAGCTTTGAGCCTTATGTTGTTTTTACCCTGGAAGACTAAAATTTATATGTGTATGTATGGTCACTGTTGGGACAGAACCTCGTATCTCCAAAATATCTTTTCAGGAGAAGGGAATAACTTTCTTAACCTTAAATGGAAGTTAATGGAAATCTGAATTGTTTTCCAGAATTTTCTACCATTTCTGTTCATCCATTCATTAAGAACTTTTAACATATTTGAAAATGAACTTTTCAGTTCTATGAAGTATGACAAAAAATGACAAAAATGGAGATGCAAGGTTTGTCCTGGTTGCAATGTTTATAACTTTGTTGTATATACTATATACTTTATATTCTGCAATTAAATCCATATAATGGATAATGTGCTCCTATCTTCAGCTATATTGTATGTATGTGTTTTATAACTGTGTACAACAATGCTTAAAATACAACTGTACATAATACCCAAAACATGTACTTGTAGATTCAAATATATGTTTTTTTCTGTATTGTTATTAGAATTCTAATAAAAACTATAGGTCCTGCACCAAGAGGGCTTTTTTGTGCATCTCTTTCTAACAACAAGACAAGGACTGTGATTCTGATTCTTAAGTGCAATAGCAGTATTCTGTTGTTTTAAAAAATGCTTCTTTTAATTTTGCAGGTACATTTGTACATTCGTGTGGGTGGGTGTATGTGCACATAGGCCTATAATTTGCAGGGAACTTTAGCTTATTAACTTCAAATTCAGAGCATTTCTTTTAAAGAACACCTGGCAACATGACACTTCTACAAGCCATTATTTTCACAACATAATTGTATTCGTGTCCAAATAACATCCCTGCAGAATGACTTGGCAAGAAACAATTTGATGCTTTGACATTAACATCTTTTCAGTTCATTTGTCAAGATGTTTGTTCACAGACAAATAATTGGGTAAGACTTGTGATGTTGCAGAATCGTGATGTATGTCACAAAGTTGGTTCAAATTGGTCGTGAAAGCGAGGTTGGCAGAGCATCGAATCTCTTAATTGACACTCGTTTGTGTGTGCGTGTGTGCTCATGGCAGGGTGTGTGTTTTGCAGCCCTCAGAGAGAGTGTGTTACTGGTCCCATGTCAGTCAGTGGCAGGACCCCTAGACCTCTGTGCTCATTTAGCGTCTCCGCGGCAACATTATGAAAATCATCCCTCAACGCCGGCGGACGAGATTCTTTGTTATGCTGCTGCCGACACCCGGCTCTGTCAAGCCTTCACCAATTACAGTTGCAGGTACAATGGACTATTCACAGGATCGCAGCCCTTGACTAGTGTGGCAAGAGTGATTTGTGAATCATTACTCCAGCGCCTGAAGAGAACGATACCTGAGGAATGCAAATAATCTGCCATGGCTGCGCGGCTAAAAGTGGCAAACTTGCCTGCTATTACCCAAGATTGGATTTTTCTCCTTCCTTCAAGAGCCATTTGTCTCCTCGCACTTACAGGCCCCGCAGTCTTCAAGTTCCCACCTAAATGCAAATTTCTCTTTTTGAAAAGTGGCCACCTGTTCAAAATACGGGTCTGAAGTCTTGAGTCTGGCTGAAGAGGACCTGGGCACAATGTCTGAGGAATAGGAATGCCTGTTAAATGTAGATGCGAGATCTGCATGGCGTTAAAAAAAAGGCCTGTTGAGGTATGCTGGGGAATGAAGATTTCAGTTTAAAGGAGCGAGAAGGTGCAAGAAGTTCAACCAGACAGAGTTAAAGAACAGCTGAGTCTAACTAAAGCCGCTGCAGATGAGAGAAAATTTGACGGCCCTGTTCAGAGTTTATAAAGCTGAGGGATTGCTGGAATAGCTCTGGGGGTAATGTTTTTTCTTGGCACAAGAAACAGGAAGTTGAGGTTGCGGATAATGACGGGCGTAGCCAGCCACTGAATGCTGTCAGGATCAGCGTGAGGAAACAGCTCTGGGATTCTATTCTTTGAATCAAGACCAGCTGAAAGCATGTGGCTCTAATCTCATAATTGCCCCACAACCCCTCCAATACACACACATTGTTCTGATAGGAAGGTACTGCCTTGCCCCATACTGTCAGGTGTCCCACTGGGTAGAAAAGGGGAGAAAATCAACTAAAAAGAACGAGTGATTGACAAAGACATTATTGGCAGAGACATTTTCAACCCCAAAATGCAGTCACTCAGCGTTAAACTTATTCTCACTAAAATAGGTGAAAGAGTCTCTGTCAAGAGTGTCAGTGCCAGACATTCATCCTTCTTTTACTTGAAGGGGCTCATGTAAGATTAATTCTATGAAACCTAATGTTTCGCCGGAGATATTTTCAGTTTGAAGATGTCGTTAAAATCTTTCCACAGTGAAATGCACTAGCATGTGGAATTGGAAACTTCTGCATGCTGATGTGTTTTCTATCAGTATATGTAATAAGTATAATGCTGTCTTTGTTGTTGGATGCACTGCAGTGAGTTCAGATTAATAAAGGCTAATTACTGAACTGATTCATCAGAGTGAAAGTAAATGGCAGCTAAAGGGTGAAGTATAGTTCAATTGTCTTTGTCCAAACAGAACAATGTAAAATGTTAACAGGAGACAGCAAAAACTTTCTTAACTTTCATTTTATTCCAAGTAATTGGGACCATTTCGATTGGTCTGACATGAATATGTGCAAACAAAAAACTGGGTATACATACTATGCACATGTTTGCTTCCTCAAAATGATAGTTTGTGACATAAAAATGTAGATATTATATCACACTGTTAAAAGATAACAGTAGATTCAAAATGAGAAATATCCACCTTTAAGAGCACACATTAAAAGGTTAAAAAACATGAACCCAAGCATTCAAGCTAATTTTTCGGAGGAGTGTGAGCCACTGCACTTCACTGTGACAAATTTGGCACACGGAAATCCATGAATGAGTGACTGATTGACATGCAGTTTACAAAGCATTAACGGAGTAACGGAGTAACGGAGTTTAGGTACGGTTAGAAATCCTAGAATGTTTCAATTATAACAGAGAGTTAGAAGGCATGTTGGTGAAAGTGATTACACTACAGCAACAAAAGCAATACTGTAAGTGTAGTGACCTTGGAAACTGAACACCCTGAAAGGATATGGTAAACACATCACTGATATGAATATAAAATGCCCCTTTCAGTCTGTAATTGTGGTGGCTGTGGGTTCCAGAGCTAAACTCTGGAACTGGTGGTCAGGCGGGGCAGAGGAGGCAGCTGACTGGGTCATGGCACCATGTGGAGGAGTGCAGAGAAGGAAAAGCACAGAAGTAGAAGGGTGAAGCAGCAGAGACTGAGAGAGAAGAGCAGCCGTCTCTTAGGTTAATTAGCATTCACTCTCCCCACACTTTATTATCAACTGTGTCCTCCGCGCACTCGTTTAATTGCGTGCGCTGATAGAATAATAAATGGCAGAGTAATTACCATTATAAAGCAAGGATCCCTCTCTTTACGGAACAACTCAGTCAAAGGAGATTTTATTCTAAATTAAGTTTTAACTGTCATCTGTCATCTCAGGTATAATTATAACTTAGACATTTTGGGCTCATTGTTCTCGCAATGTGAAATTCTCGGCGGAGAGAAAAGAAATTGTGACAGCAGATTTTTTGGAGCATGGAAAATGATGTTGGGAAGAGTTTTGAATGTCTCTAAATGAGACAGCAAGTATGCTAATTAATCAAATGCGCTCATAGGGGAATAATATATTCAGAATTCAGACATGAGGTCTTATTTTATTTATTTAATCAGTCCATATATTGGAAGAAGTATGGCCCCCGTCCGTGCAGGAGAAGCATGAACTGCTAATAAAAAAGAATCATCTCTGAAAGTCTGAAGGAGTCGAAATCAGGTGCTAAATAATGATCAAATGTTATTGGAAATGTGTTGTTCTTGTGACAGCATTTTTATTTGCATTAGTTTTCAGTAAGAGTCTATGGAGTTTCAAAGCTCAGGTGAAGCATCCAGGTGAGTCCTGCTCCCTTCTACCTGCTCACATGGTTCCAGCACCTGGGCAGTTATCGGCCTCCTCCAGCCTGGTCACACGGCCGCCTCGCACCGCCGCCGTAGGCCGCGGACCACCGAGAATTTCAATTACAGCCAGAGCTGCTGAGCAGCTGCATTGATTGAGGAGGGCAACAATTGATTTTGTCCATTACGTGGTGAGAATGTTTCCATCCTGCGCAGATCAGGCTGCCCTCCTCCTGCCGCTGGAGATAAGGCCCTGCTGCATTGTGGCTGCCTAATCTGTGTGACGGCGCTTGTCTGTGCTGAAATTGATGTGGCTTTTCATGCGGCCGTTTGTGGGCCCGTACAGGGGGGTTCCACCCCCTGCGCTTCTGTCTCAGTTTTGCCAAGGGCCGCGGAGACCTGAAGCACATCAACAAACATGAGAAGGATTTGCATCAATACAGATGTTTGGCTTAGCATTCATTCGTGCAAATGTTTGTAAAGAGAATAAAAGGCTTCTGAGCACTTGTACCTAATGAAGTCAGTGACTTGTTGAGCTCTTGAATTCTCTCTTGCCTCCACAGTAGTGTGCTTGCTGGGAAAAGCATATTTGAAGAACTGAGATTGGGCCTCTTTGGAAGAATTTTCAGAGCATTTTAATAGTAAAAAAATATGAAAAACTTTATGGAGTATTTGCTGTTTACAGCTAATGTAGGCCTACTTCTGAAATGGGTGAAGGAGCACAGCCGTGTGTGTGTAAACCAGAAAGAACCCCCAGAAACCTTTCAACCAAGGACAACTGCAGCAGCCGAAAAACCCCATTCGTTTCGGAAAACAGAGCTGGGAACATAACTGATTGCAGCCAGCCTTGATTCGGAATGAAGGGCATTTAGTCAGGTAAGCATCAGTGAGTAACTATATTAACGCAATACATCTTACACTGTAAAAACTACACTCTGTAACACGGCGCTGCTAAGCCCTCTGGCATGCTTTATTAGGCAGGCTCGAGGTGAGCATTATCTATCAGGCTGCTCTGCATAGCTGTCGCTCTGCCTGCCGCGTCTTCCCCCAACAGCGACCCATACGAGGCAAATCACACACTCATCTGTTCCCCTCCACACAGACAAACCATGATGCTGATTAATGGTAGTTAAACTTACAGGCACTCTGTCAGTGAGATTACACAGGGTGGGTAATGTATTGGAGTCATTAAATACACATCATTCTCCTGGCATGAAATATGTTGACCCCAACCTTATTATATACATAATTAAAAGTGCTCAACAGTTTCCCCGGCCGCGCTCCACGGAGCAGTGAGGGGATGCGGCGCAGCTCAACGACAGGCTCAAGTCATATTGATGCAGAGCAGGAACGTCATTTGTTTGGCTCATTTGTCACTCTCTTTCCACCTCATCTATGCATATAAATGGTCTTTTATTAGAGAGGGAGAGAGGCTATGCATTTTAGAAGATGTTGGGAAATGGTCAAAAAGTAGCACCTTGTGCGTTTATGCATTTGTCTGTGTTTTGTTTACATTTCTTGGGTTTGAAAAATGTAATGCATGTGCAAATACAAAATCCAATGTATGATAACAACTTCAGCTAATGTCTGCACAGAAGGTCTTAAGGATATTTACTTTGTCCTGCACTGTGAGACTCTAAAACTATAACCTAATTCAAAGGATGTGATTACTTTCTGTTATTTAATGTTTGTACAGTGTTAATTGTAAGTAAGACCAACTGGTAATATGTTAAATGACCATGACTAGGCCTTCTGTTCTAGTCACAAAGACAAAAACACACCTTAACTGCAGTGTTAATCCTAAAGGATTCTATCATGGTTTAGTACTAAACCAACGGCTTTGAACAATGAATGTTAACATAATTTGACCGTCATAGATTAAACACAGACATCTGAAGCTTGTAAAAGACATTCCATGTTTTATCTGAAGCTTTTAACAGACATAATTATATACATTTTACCTTCTATTTACCATTTACAGAGTGATTCTTTAAGTAAAGATTTCCAGCTGGCGCTGTTACCATTAAGCACAACTATTTATGTTTGTGGTTAATCTGACTGGTTAGGCCTTCAGTCCAGCTTGTGAAGCCCTAACCAATGGGAGGATTCACTATAGCTATATCTACCTGGAAATTACAAAGAAAATTCTGATTGCATTAGTTTCGTTTGCAAGTTCAATAATTTACCCTATCATGCCAAAACTTAAATAATAAATAAGAGTGGTACTGCAATACTTGCCTAGTATAAATACTAATGCACATCTGCTAGCAGTCAAAATTTTAGTGTCTATGATGTAAATGGCCTGTATGCCCACCACCACTCATGCACATAAAGGGACCCACTGAGAAAAAAGAGAAGCTGTCTGCATTTTTGTCCTTAACTTTTGGCCTGTAAAGCTTTGGGACAAAATTATTTCCTCATTTTGCTCAATCATGGAAGCCAAACCAAACTGCAATTTGGACCATTAAGGTCCTCCCACAAAAAATGCTAATAGGCAGGTTTGCATATTATGCCACTTCCACTTTTGCCAACCTGTCCTTTTTTTTGCCAGCTTTTCAAGTTATTGGTGTCAAAACATTCACAAGTGTATGAATATTAATATAACAAAAACATACTGAAAATGATAAACAATCTGGTCACCATATGCTAATGAATACCAACTTGGAACATAGCTGACTAAAACTGGTAAAACGTCTGAACGCTTTCTCTGCTTCTCATGAAACTAGATATGCTAATAGCTAGGTAGCATGTCATGTTTTAAGCAAAGTTGTATAATATGCAAAACATGTGTTTTCAACCTAGTCTTTGATTTTTACATGATCTTCGTGATTCTGGTGTCAAAATATATTTGAAAGAGGCTACACATTGACCCTTTGAGGTGCGAGTCCTTTAAAACAAAGTCGTCCCCTAGAGAGTGAATGTTTCCCTGTCATTCTAGAATTCCATACTAACATTCTAGAGTTTCATTATTTGCTGAAACAAAGTTCCCGAAGTTGTATGTTGCATCGTAACACCAAACCCTCTGTTCTCTCATGGTCTAAAACCTTCTTGTGATCACACTTCCCATCTCATCACATATCAGCCAGATCTAATGTGTAGCCAGATGTAACAGCCAGATCTTATCACATTTTTTCAATCATACTCCTCAAAGTTCTAATAATCATCGAAAAACCTTTTGATGTTTATAAACAGTATGTCCACTATATGCAGCTAAATCCTTCTGTCTGGAAGCAAAAATTACTAAAACAGCTGAAACCTGTTCATGTTTTGTTCAGCCTTTACAAAACTCAAAAGGCTAATTCATTAGCTGATTTTGAGCTAGGACATAAATAAATGCCAATTAATACACCCTGCACGTGGGAAACTAGGAGTCCTGGCTCAAGCAAGAGCATCATAGTGTAAAGCACATGGCCACCAAATGCTAATTAGGGCTTCTGGGGTTAAGCTTAGTTTAAAGACATGCCTACAACTCAGCTTAAAGACGTCCACCAAATTTGGTGAAACCAAATATGACTGGAAATTCCTCCTGCGAGGAACCCAAAGGCCTGTTCTGTTCCGTCTCACAGTGAGCTGGGGTTGCTCCTGCACAGATCAATAACAGGTGTGGATGTGGATCAGCAGTGTGGCTGGAGGGCATTGATATCTGCTCCAAGGCTTTATCAGACCAAGCAGTGTTTGAGGGCAGAGATGAGCAGAGTGGCATCCGCAAAATTATCTGCTGACGACGCGCTCCACCTGCCAGTATCCCTCAGCCCTTAGCTCTCACCTATTCACATGCTCTAAACCCCTTAAACACTTTAAATCTCTCCACACCCGCTGATCAGAGACATCAGTGAATCCCCTACCACACACCAGGATACAGCCTCACCATGAGCCCGTCTCTCTCTCACTTCTCCTCTCTTCATCTTTCTCTCTCCATCTCACTAGTTTTCCTCTGTCCGTTTCTCTCTTTGTTCATTTTGTCCATCTCTGTTGTACTGCAGTGCTTGCTGAGCTTAAATACTAACACAATTCTGTTGAATAAAAAGAACTACTGCCCTCAGGTAGCTGTCCACATGAGGAGCTATTAGGTTTTGTGTGCTTCACTTAAAAAAAGAGAAGAAACCACACCAGCAGGATTTCACTAATGCACATATGTTGTATCTCTCTCTCTCTCTCTCTCTCTCTCTCTCTCTCTCTCTCACTCTGTCTCTCTCTCTCTTTTTCTTTCTCTCACTCATTCCTTTATTCCTCTCTCACTTCTTCCTCTGTCCACTTCTCTTACTTTTCTTTCTTTGTCTCCCTCTCAGTCTCTTTTTCTGTATCTTGCTCTTTGTTCTCTGTCTTTCTCTTTTTTCGCTTCTGTCCATTACTCTCTCTTTCTCTCTGTCTCTTTCTTTCTCTACCCACCTGACCATGTCCCTCTCTTTTTCTTCATCTTTCTCCTTCCTCTGCTCTGCCCTCTCTCTCTGTCTCTCTCTATTCTTTCATTGCTGTAGCAGGAGAGGAGCTGAGACTCTGCAGGTATTCCACAGTGATCCATGTGGGCTTTTGAAAAGGGGCTTCATTATGTCTGGAGTAAGGAAATTTGGGCATTTCCAAAGTGGCAGGCCAAGGGAACCCTGTCAGGGTGCAGATGAGGGAAGTCTCCGGTGATCAGAGAGGACTGACAGTTCCACAGCAGCTCACCTTTACCTTTCCACACGGGGACAAATTACTCCACAGGCCTGACAAGCCCGCTGATCGCCACTCTAAACACTGCTGCTCCACACCCGCTGCATATCCACAGCACCAACTCTACCAACCGCAGCCTCCAGGACCACTCGCACTCTCCTCTGTCTCTGTCTCTCTCTCTCTCTCTCTCTCTCTCTCTCTCTCTCTCTCTTTCTTTATCAGGAGAGTAGGCCTGCTGTATTCATCACCAGCGCCCCTCAGAAGCCACAGCACAGTGACACTGATAGCATCAGGCGAGTTAAATAAAGTGTGAAATTCTTTACATAAGGACTGTTACATGGATGAAGAGAGCAAGGATAGGAGCTTGCATATCTTCTTTCATGACTGGCGACATGTTGTGACCTTTTTACTGAGCTGGCCTGTTTAGTTGTGAGCTTAGCTTTGGTCATACACACTGAAAATAAATGATGTTTACAGTTTACTCATTCAAGTGTGTACAATTCCACATGAACAAAATACATTACATCACAGGTTTGACTTTCTGTTGACTGTTGGCACAGATCATGTTATATTTATTTCTATAGCATTGTATGTAGTTTTTTTATTGTAGAATATTATACACCCATTTGAATCAGTCTAATTCAGTGTATCAGTTTTTTTGTGTGTATTGTTTCTGTCAGCGTTTGCAGAGATTAGAGAAAACCCATCAGAGCTCTTATTCCACAGAACATTAAAGAATGATTACAAAGGGACTTCAGTGTCACTTATAAATGACTGAGATTTCATAGTGTATTTATGAAAGGCAAAAGCAGAGCAAAAACACAAACACACACAGACTGCCTCTCAGAGTGATATACTGTCCTTTTCACTAAAGCCACTTTAAAAGCAGTGCCAGTGCAAGTTCTACATTGCATCATGGATCTTCAAATGAGTGTTATAAATATTCATGATAGATCAGAAACACAAAAGTGTGGAGTGTCTCACAAACATGTGCTGTTTTAATAGAGGGACCTTCAGCTGGAGATGAAGGACAGCTTTTTAAGAGTTTTCTCAGGCTCCTCGCTGGCCTGTGCAGATGTGTCTTCGTCCTGAGGGTGAGTGTGAGACATTTGTCTTTACTGCCGCATCATCTCATTGTGGCAGGTTGTGGTTTTCCCGGGAAGTGCCAGAGGCCAGGAGCAGCATTCCATAACACTGTCTCTCACACACGAGACTCAGTTAGTGTCTCCTGGCACAACAAAAACTGTCCCGCTGATACAGCTGTCCTGTCTCAGTCCCTGCTTTGATATGAATGATCATGCGTAGTTGACCAAAATGCCCTTACATTTTGACCAAGTAAGATTTACTTTGGCTTTAAATCCAATTGCACAACTCCTACATTCTATAAAGAACCCATTTTGTAAATAAGGTGGGCGAGTGTGGAGGAACTTTAATAAGTTTAAAGAACCACCTACTAAAAATTCTACACCGATGAAAGGTTTATCATAGAATCACACACCTAAGCAATGAATCATTTAGGAACCTTTCTTTTTAAGATTACAGAGCAGAGCTGCACAGGCTGGTTGAAGACTCCATGCGAAGATTTAACAAAATGTCATATTTTGACAAAAAACATTTTTTTAATTGAATGAACACTGAAAGTGTTCTCCCTGCCTTCAGTATACTTAACGTCTGTGCATTTGCATGTTATCAGCAGTAGTACACTGGAATGAGTGTGTGGGCTATTCAGGTCAGTCTCTGAGGGAACGCATGCCCTGCAGGTATTTGTGCTCCAACACCTGTTCATGCTAATTTGCTCTTGTTCTCGGCAAAATGTTGTAACGAGGTAGTTTAATTGGGTTTTGTATGGTGCTTAGTGGGAGTTAACATATAAATACAGCCCTCCAGTTGAAAAGCATAAAATTAAGTCCTACTTAATATGTGTAGATCTCAGGTATTGTGTAGTGTCACTGATATTACTGATTAAACATCACAAAACACACACAGAAACATGCTCTGACATCATAACCGATTTAATGACAGGATTTTATTGGAGGCTCAGTATAGCAAGAGAAGTACTAAACATCCAGCGGATTTACTTTACAATGTGCTAAATACTGTTCACATCATACTGAATATAACTTATTGATACTATTCTAAAAAGACAACTATCCCCAGATCACTCCTTTCTTCTTTATTATTACTCTTTTTTGGAAAAATAAAAATCTGTCTGACTGTCTGTCTGTCTGTCTGTCTGTCTATCTATCTGTCTGTCTGTCTGTCTGTCTGTCTGTCTATCTATCTATCTATCTATCTATCTATCTGCAATAAATAATCTTGAAGCATGACTGGTAGGAAAACGTAAAAACATTTCAGGTCTATCTAACCATTGTCATGTCTGTGTTGAGTGTGTCCTGTATTTTATTTTTTATTTCTATAATGAATGTGAAGCAGGGGGATTTAGAAAGAGATTCTATCATGATAGGTGGATTAAACAATTAGGGTTCAAATGATAGCCCAAAGCAGTTTGAGCTTTAGAAACGAGTGTTGAGCAGTAATCCCAAACAGTGTGTGTGTGTGTGTGTGTGTGTGTGTGTGTGTAATTGGGACAGCCCTTTAACCTTGATTAGGTGCAGCTCAGGGGACCTGACACATTTGTCCTTTACAACAACCTACATAACCTGATAGCCTCCCTAATTTTCTCTTTTTTGGTTTTATATAGTGTTTCTAAGAAACTACAGTATGTACCACTGTAATTTGTAAAAATTCTTAGAAATTTCTAGCTTCCCAGACCCTTCTCATAAATATTCTAGGCTACAGCTGATTAACTGATTAACCTCATTGTGTGAAATCTTTTAAGCTGAGCTGTACTTTAAAATACTGCTGTGAGTTATAAACATAATGAAAAGCATATGAAATAAACACTTAAGGCAGTTCAGTGGGCTGTTTTTTTTGATCAGTGATAATAAGGTTTGACAGGTGTTCACTGGTGCTTCCAGGTTTTTAGCACGCAGAGGCCCAGTCACCAACCTCAGTGTGGGACCCTTCATACTCACGATAGTCTCAGGTCCCCCCTCTCTCTCTCTCTCTCTCTCTCTCTCTCACACACACACACACACACACACACACACACTCACTCTGTGTGTGTGTGTGTGTGTGTGTGTGTGTGTATTTTAGTGTCTATCTGACTTCTCCCAAGGCAGAAACCAATGCTTTTTAATTTCAGCAATGGGAATTGGCTGTTTGAATAGGCTAGTGTACGGGTATATCACATTATTAGTAATCATATCTGCTTAAGCCAAGCTTGCTGCTCCAGATGGCTGCTTTCAAGTGCAAATGAAGCAGCGAGACGAGGCTGTCTTTAATACATACTCACGATTCACAAATAGCCATTGATTTTTTTTTCTGTCTCCCTCTCCATCCAGCCAGTCTGCTGGTATTGAGCTTGGATTAAATGGTCTCCTGAGTCTTTAAAAGGAACATTGATTCTTCTAATTAATTGTGCGCTGTTCAGAACCAGAATGCATAAACTCGTCCGTATTTGCACTTCAAGTCAATTATTTTGAGTTTGGCCGGAAGGGGAACAAACGGACCTAATGTATACAGAGAGAGATGATGGCAGTTATTTTGTTTCCTTGGGAAGTGTGAATGCTCTCAAATGAAAGAGAGTTATTTCCATTTTAGTGTGTTTGAATAGAAATTGACTGAAGAAGAGGTATAGTCACCCAGTGGGATCCTAGATGCCCCATGAATGAAACATGGTCATTTTTCTGTGTGTGTGTGTGTGTGAGAGAGAGAGAGAGAGAGAGAAAGAGAGAGAGTGTGGACTTGTCCAATTCTCACTTTTTTCACACCTGTCATTACTTAAAATGAAATCTTTGTCCTTAGTCTTTACAAACACACACAGTCCTGAAAACAGCAACATTTTATGAATTCGCCCCATCACAGAGGAGTGCCACAAGAGCATTATTTCATCTTATAGAAGTGATCGGTGAGGGAATTAGTTTAGTACGAATGAGTGGGGAGATTTTGATAGCTACCTGCCAGGAGGCGCCCAGCCCTCTCTCTACCTGCCCCGCCGTTGCCGCTGCCGCATTATCCTTGTCTGCTGTTTTCTGAGAGCACTGTACTCCTCCGTGCCAAAGCGAAAGGTCCTCTCACCGCTGACAGCTTTGCTATTTAAGACTGGGATGGCCCTCTACTCCAGATTGTAAGAGCGCTTGAAGAAGCGTATTACTCTCCTGATACTTCATTAATCTCCATCAAACGCTGCGACTCTGCCACAGCTGACAGCGGGGACAAAGCGGGCCGCTGCTCCACTCCCCTCTCAGATAATGCATGTTTTACAGTAGCCCAGATGTCCACACTCAATAAAACATTGGAGAGAAGCAGACGCCGTGTGTTTAGGGATGTCTGTATTGACTGGCTGCTGTGTGGGGACGGTGATATGGGGAACCTGCTGTTCTCTGATTACAGAATTAAAAGACTGGCCTGACAGAGGGACACAGAGAATAGTATCTGTGCAGGGATTTCACCACTGCATCCGGTCCTGATTATCTCCTCTAGGAAGAACTGCCTCTGTGAAAAAGAGACTGGAATTAACCTTTAATTTGCTTTCTTTTTTAACCAGGCCAGGTGTATTAACAAGCACACAGATGTGCATTGTTGTCATAGAAAAAAATGTTTCCCAGATTTTGTCTTTTGGGAACCAAGCTGTTAAAATCTATGAATAAAAGATTGAATATTCCCAAAACTATCAATACCTTATTATTATTAATAATAATAATAATAATAATAATAATAATAATAATAATAATAATAACAATAATAATATAATAATAATAACAGCAATAATAATAATAATAATAATAACAATAACAATAATAATAATATCCACTGGTTTGAGTGTTCTGTTTGAAGAAAAGTGAAATAGCACAAATTGCAACATACTTCTATTTAAATGAATGCAGTGTGTTATAATGTTGGATGTTTATTGAAATACAACCGGAACAATTCTTTATTTGCTTGTAATGCACTCTGTCCAGTAATTTCAGAATCAACCTGGCAATCACTAACCAATCACAATCACAAACATTACTCATAACTAAAACTCATAACTAGAGGGCCAGTCTCTGTTTAGAAAATTCAACTTTCCATTACCATATATTTCACTGGTTCGGATATCCTCTTTGATGTGTTGTACACTGAGGGATGGAATGAGGTTGTATATTATAGACTGATTGTGGGGTGTGGGGGTGTGTGTGTGTGTGTGTGTGTATGTGTGTGTGTAATGACATGGCAATGGCTGTAAGACGAGATTGCGTTCTCTGCAGGAGTTCGAAAAGAGAGGCGATCGCTCCTCTTCTCACAACACTTCTCTCCAAGACAGCAAATCACTCCTTTCACTCTGACTAGAAATTGAATAAAAATTGTCATCTTTACTTGTATTTACGAGACAAAAGTCTGTGTTGATTCTGCCTAGTGTAGTGCTCACGGCTGAAATTGCGCTCTAAGGTGTTGGAAATGAAACGACTTTTTCATTTCTGCTATGGCACTTGAGTGTGTGATAGGCTAGGAAATATGGCTGATAAAATGTGAGAGTTGATAGAATATTATAAATTGTAGTATTTTACATGTTTTGATTGAGGGTCGTGTTGAGAGATATCTATATTTACTCCACAGGAAGTCTACACATCCATACATAGTGAATGTGTCTGTTTCATATGCACCAAAAAACACACATACACACACACACACACACACACACACACACTCACACAAACACTAACTAAAGAAACCTTTGTCACAGAAGGAAGTGTGGATGGTATCTTCAACTACAGACATAAAGCCGAGTTGAATACTTTCAGGTCAGACTAACACTCTGGACGTTGTATATACTGGTCAGCTGTAACAGGGGTGTTCAATCTTACCTTTACATTTATGGCATTTGGCAGGTGCTCTTATTTAAAGCAACGCACACGGGAGCTTTGTAGCCTAACACTATTAAACCTTAAAAATCTTAAGGTCTTCAAATTAAGGTCTACAAATTCAGACATTTGTTCAAGCGTAACTGCTTTGTTAGACTGAAAACCTGCAGCCACGTTGGCCATGTGCAGATAAGACTGGACGCCCTTGGTGCAGAGTGCGTATATAAGGAAGAAAAGAAAAGAAAAGCCAGTGAGAGGGGACAAATAGCACAATGATTTGCATCACTCATACTTACATAAATGGAATGCATTACATTGTTGGTTGTTTATTGGTTAGAAGTAAGATTGTGGTTTCGCCCTGTTAGGAAGTTCCATGGAGGAAAAGTGGGGCTTTGGATTTCTCTTTCTTTTCCTTTCATGTATAAGCCTTAGTGGTGTTGGCCAAGCCTGAAACCCATTATTGAGGCCTGCTCGTCAGACTTAAATGGGCCGGGACTGACAAGTTGTTTTCTGTGGTTTGACTTCAGTGTTTTGTTTGTCGTACAGTCACTAACATTTTTGGAGCGGTAATAAAGTTATTTAGAATTATGCAGATGTACCTCATGAGACAAAACATCATAAAACTCTGGTATTTCATCATGTCAGAAGGACAAAGATGACGGGGACTGAGTGCCAGCCGGCTGTCTCAAAAGTCACCCATGTGATCTCACTTTGCTCAATGAACTACACATCTGCAAAGCTCCAGCTTTGTCTGTCGTTCTCAGCTGTTTTCATCAGATTTCTGCGTCATTGTAGCAGATTTGTGAAATGAAGGATTAGAGGATATCAAAGGCCGATTAGTGGCTGGTTTGGGCTTTCTGTGTCTCTGCTACAAATGCACTGTCAGTGTCATCAATCAAATGGTGCCACTCCGCCCAGAGGCAAACCACAATGGCTCCACACCAAGACAGGCAGAAGAAATAAAGAGCTGAGCCCATGAAAGACCAAAATCCTGCCACTATAAATCAAACCAGTGCAGTGTTAACCCTGGAGCACTTGGAAAATGCAAACATTCTCTGACACTGAAAATTGGAGGAGAAATAGATATAAACTGGGACTTTTTTCCAATGAACTAGCTCAGTAAGAATGTGACAAAAACATTTGCTGAAAGCAACTGTGTAATATAAAGAAGATGAATACAAAAGTAAACAATACATGCTTGTATTGCTTTTAATTTTACTGTGTTTACTCCATGTTAGAGTGGTTTGATTGGTGGCACTTTGCATGATCCATTTGGATATATGTAGGCTATTAAAATGAACATGTCACTTAAGATCTAGAATTTCTGTTTATGAACAGTTTCTACATTCTAATTCCAGGGTTACTCAATTTAGTATGATATGGAAAAATGACAGTTTTTGTCTAAAAAAGTTTTTATCTAAAGTTTTGTATACACTTGATAAATATTGTACAGTACTTGTTTAAAGAAATCAGAATCAGAATCAGAAAACTTTATTGATCCCGGAGGAAATTGCTTACATGTGTTTGATTACATGTCATTTTCATACCTTTACGTACAATCAAATTAGCATTTTCTAATGTTTTGGACAACGAAGTCAGTAGTCCCATCTGACCAAAAGTTTGAATTTAATATGATAAGTGATAAAAAGTGAACTTTTTTTTCAGATTTGCGCTCAGGCAAGCTCAGAAAACAGGAACAATAGCCAATTGCATCTTTATATTTCCATTAACTTGAAAAATAAAGATGGATTGCTTATTATTTGGAAAAAAAGTAGATTGTGTAGCTGATATGTTGGTAAGAATGTATGAAAATCTGTTCATAAAATATTCTCCTTCAGACGGGAAAACGCTTCTTGACCGCTACAGCCCAACGAGTAGCTACTCCATAACTTCTCATAACTGTATGTGGATGACTTGAGGACTCACTTGAAAAAGTCTCTTTTGAGTTGCAGTATCTTACTTCAATAGTGTCCTTATTGTGGCCTTTTCGCTGGCATGTCATTGAGACACATTTCATATTCTGGGCACACTCTTCTCGGCGGTAGCCTACCGTTTGGAAACCTCCCAGTGAGGCTCCATTTCCCCCCAGCCTACAGGAATCTCCAGCCAGAGCAGCTCTCTCCATGCGGTCCCCCCCACCACACATCAGCCGCAGCTAGTGCCTCTGTCAATATGTAAATGTGACACTTTCGCAGAGTTACTTGGTCAGCAGGGCCCGCTATTTTCACCAAGGCTCACAGCACACGCTATACCACTGCACTTCACAAAACACCTGACAATGACTGATTTTCCTCCTCCAGCCAAAAAATGTAGATGACAGAAATAAATCATAGGATTTATATTCAGTGACTTCGAAACAGTTCTGTCTCGTCCGTTTAGAAGTGTGCAATTTTGTGCACACTTCTAATCTAAAATTGAAACCAATTTTACACATATTTGTATGTAGACGTTAGCGCACACAACCTTGGCGCATTTTATGACACTTGTGTTACTTTATTCTAACTCCTACACAGCCCAATAGATAAAGCAATTGTTTCACTTGTCCTTCCTTTTGCTGCCTGCGAGTTGACTCGTGTCACTCCTAGCTGAGGTTATTGAGGCCGAATAAGTCAATACCACCAGTACAATCACATGTTCAATGTTTCTGCTCTGATTGTCTGATGACTGTAGATGATTTTGCTCTACAAACTGGTTCATTGACTTGTGGGGTGAACACATCAGAACACATCCTCAAAGCCACGGCAATTAACTTCTTGTTTCTACCTAAAGATATAAGACTAAGCATTGCACAGCGGCATTTTGCTGTTCCATCTGAGCATTGGGTCTTTGTGTGGAAGACTGCTGGCACGCTTGCTCCTGAGCAAAGCTAAGGTGAGCAAGAGAGGCACAGCTGTGAAGCATTCTAAAGGCTCCGTCTGCCAGCCTGTGTTTACCTGACACTTGGACTGACAGCAGAGTGATTGGAAATATCCACCATTCACTGGCGCGAGCCCCTGAGTGCAGGGAAAGTGCTTTTGTAGTCTGGCTGTAATGGCTCAAGTTTGAATTGAAGGTTGAAGGAAAATGCTGCACTCTGGCCACTCTCTGGGAGGAGCTGACACAGTGGAAATGATGCAGGAACAGTCAGAGCAGGAGCCCACTGAACGTTTCTGAGCTGTTATCTCAATGCACTCTTTCTAATCTTTTAGCATTTATAGGAGCAACACCACCTCTATGGGTGAGGTCCTGTACACATTTCCACTCTTCCCCCTTCAAGATTCCACATGTGGAAGAATAAGAGAGCTATAAGGCATTGCAGGATGCAACCTAACACACTTTTGTTTTTGTTTTTTTGTTTTTTTTCAAAATTCTTTTCAAAACATTAGAGCAATATATATATATTGCTTACATACTATTGCAAACTTTGTTGCCAGCAGCTACATGAACGCAAACATTACAACCTTTCCCCATATTCGGGATCAATTGTAAAAGGGTGCAGGGCCAGTTGTAACTCTTTAGAAAAGTCTGATAAATTACTACAAACAATTCTATACAATTCTGTAATTCAACACAATTCTGTGTTGTTTGAATCACATTATCCTTCCACCCTAAGTACACAAAAATAAAACCATCAATATAAATATGATTTCCACTGCCACGCCCTCCCCCCAATAAAACAGAACAGCAAATACCAGAATGAATTCATGAATTTTTATTATATTTGATTTACATACAGTACAATTTACTAAATCTAAAATGGAGAGGGATTGTATATGGACTGCTGTCATTGTTTATTTTGGAAGGATTAACACCTTCTTAAAACTAACCCTGGAGAATGTTCACCCTATGGCCAAAACAATATGGATACCTCTTCTAATTATTGTGCTTTTCAGACACACCTCTTGCTACCAGGTGTATAAAATCAAGCACATTGCCGTGCAGTCTGCTTAGACAAACACTGGCAATAGAATGGGTCTCACTAAATAGTTAAGTGATTTTGTCATAGGATGCCACCTTTGCTACTTTGGTAAATTTCTGCCTTGCTAGATCTGCCCCGGTCAACTGTAAGTGCTAATATTGTGAAATAAAATCATCTAGGAGCAACAACAGCTTAGCTACGAAGCAGTAGACCATGCAATGTAGAGGAAATCTGATGGCTGGAACAGAGCCCTGACCTCAACCCCGCTGAACAACACATTTGTGATGAACTAGAACATCAACTGTAAACCAGGCCTTCTCACCCAACATCAGTGCCTGACCTCACAAATGCTCTTTTGCCTGAACGAGCACAAAATTCCCCCACACACTCCAAAATCTTATGAAAAGCCCTCTCAGAGGAGTGGGGGCTGTTTTAGTCACACAAGGTGTGATAGGGGTGGGAGTGCCCAAGCTCATACAGGTGCAAAGGTGTCCATGTACTTTTGGTCATATAGTGTAGTTTTGCCTGGCTATCTGCTGCTGTGAGTTGGTTTCTTCAAATTTGTGTTATAGGCAAAGCCTGGATGATTAAAATAATATAGGTGTGAAACGTGTGACAATTTAGTAACTGATAAATACTAATAGTGGAAAAAGTCACTTCTATGGCACAAAAAAGTCTTCAGGGTGAAAACTGAGATATGGCTAAAATGTCAATTATAAACATTAGGTTTGCAGCCTTCTGTAGTCTATATATGATGTACAAAATTAAGACAATTGAGACTTTCATTTGTTTATTTGTTCATTTATTATTAATGTACTCAAGCAGTTAGAATGTATAAATGAAACGACTACAAATAAAACCATTGGGATCCCCACATTTTTTTTAATGCACATTAAATAATTAAACTAGTATTTGGTCCCACCCATCTAAATCACAGAGTCAAGAATACACCTACAGTATTCTATCTTCCCACACCGTTGAAAAGCCTTGAGTAGTCTAATCTGTAGCCATTTTCTGTTCACATGTTGAAAAATGTAGATTCAATTCAAGGTCTGCACTGTCTAGACCAAAGATATGAATGAGCTAGTTTTCAAAAGCTACCCACCTACAGTATCACACTATTTTCAGAATATTTCAAAGAGTGAATGGTTTAAATGGTTTGTTTTTCCCTGGCAGTTTTAGCTTCCCATCATATTAGCATGTTTATTTGCATCACACCTGGTCATGAACCTTAGCTCAGGGGTGTCGAATCATATCCACAAAGGGCTGGTGTGGCTGCAGGTATTCTTCACAAAAAAAGCAGGAGCACATGCCCAGGACTGAGAAGAACTGTTTAAACAAGTAGAATCCAGTGAACTCCTGCTCGTTTGCTGAGAAAACCTCCAGCCACCCCAGACTTTACTTCATAGGTTTGCAGGCTTTTCTTCATGCATAACTTCTTGTGCTGTTTTACTTTCAATTCCCGGGATGCAAATGAATTCAGCTCACTGGCTGAATCTCAAATGTCTGCTCCCTATATAGTGCACTATGTGAATTATGAAATGTTGGCATCTACAGTCAAACATAGCACCGTATGTCCAGTAGGGAATAGTGCGTGTGCTGCCAACTCACAAATGGCTTTGCGTGAGACATATTATGTACTGTTTGCGTGTAAGAGCCATTACACCCAAACAGTGCACAGCACTACATACAGAGTATAGAGCCATTTGAGATTCAGCTCTTGGGTTCTTGCAGTGGTTAAGAGACTTCTGGCCTCTAGTTTACATTATATTGGTGTATGTAAAACAATAAAATGAATTTGACTATAGGGCAAATGCAAAATAAAGGCATAGCCCAACAGTCCAAACACACATTATTAGCTGCTGCTACAGACAAGTAAATGCACAAATGCATTCATCAAGCATCTACAGATCAACATCCTGATACAATGGAAAAGCAACAACGTTCAATGTTAGGAAACAAAACAATCATTCTGACGTGAGAACTAGGTCTACGAAAATGTATCAAAGGAACATGATCTAGCATATGGTCTTTCGTTACTCCTGCCAATGTTAAACAGTTTAAAGGTAGCTTAGTTCAGTTGTCTTCTTCTGCTCACGATTAGGGCTCTCCACAGCGGATCAACTGTCTCCATTTCCTTCTATCCTCTGCATTTTCCTCTCTTACACCAACTACTTGCATGTCCTCCCACACCACATCCATAAACCTCCTACTAGGCCTTCCTCTTCTCCTCTTCCCTGCAGCTTCATCCTCATCATCCTTCTCCCAACATACTCAGAGTCTCTCCTCAGCACATGTCCAAACCAACGGAATCTCGCCTCTCTGACTTCTCCTCCAAAAGGTCCAACTCGAGCTGTCCTTCTAATACACTCATTCCTGATCCTGTGCATCTTCATCACTTCCAATGCAAATCTTAACATTTTCAACTCTGCCTCCTCCAGCTCTGCTTCCTGTCATTTCATCAGTAGCTTAGTAGTTCAGTACACAACATAAAACCTATTTTTGCTGTTTCAAAACACAGGGGTATCAAGTGCTTTTACCCAGTAACTACCAACCAATGTGAACGTTTCACTGCCTTGAACTGTTGGCTAGAAGGACGTAAATACAAGTTGGGGACAGAAGCTAGTTCACCTCGAAATACTGGATTTAACACAACAAATAATGCTGAATTTCCTCCACTACGTTAGCTCACTACTACAATAAACAAGCTGGAAGGTAATAAATGGCCTAAATGGGCCTAAAAGTAACATTTTTTGTGAGCTAAAGGCGTTAGGTATCCCTGTCCACAAATTTAAACAGGCTGCCAGTGTTAATGGGAACATTTCACTCCCTTCAACTGGAGGCTACAAGAAAAACGCAAAGGAAAGTTAGGGACAGATGCTTGTCGACCTCCAGTCCACTTTGTGATAAATCTAGTCTTTAGACTAGATTTATCACAACAAATACTGTTGAATTTCCTCAGCTACATTAGCTCACTACTACAATAAACAAACTGGCAGGCAATAAACAGTCTAAATGGTCCTAAAAGTGCCATTTTATGTACGCTAAAGACGTTAGGCATCCAGGCGTTTGTACGATTAAAATCACATATTTTAATTTAAACAGGGGTTTGTGTAGTTTCACACTTGTGCTCTACAAGCCAAGTGTGTTTTGGGTGGAAGCGGGAAGTCGCGTTGTCAAGAGAGTGATTGACACGCGGTTTAGCCAATCACAAGAGGAGGGACCGGACAGGGCAGCCAATGGCGTTGAAGAAGAACGGCGGGACATCCTGCGCGTGACGTGATTTTCCCAGTCAACACTGTGGAAGCCCCACCTTTTGTGTTTCCCGCACCGTCAATCAAAATAGAAAAAAAAATTAGACTCGAATCAGCCATCGCAGCCCGCCTCCGACTAATATAATCATGTTCGGCGTGTAATTAAGCCGAGATTTTTTTTACCTATTAAAGTTACTCACGTGATGACTGGTATGTAAAATTCAGCAGAGTTTTCTCCACCGGGCTCCCTGGCCGAGCTAAAGCTAAAGCTAATGCTAAGTATGCAGGCTGGGTTGCTAAGCTCTGCTAGCCGTTAGCCTTAGCGGGGTTAGCCGGCTCCGTGTTCGGGGGCAGGGTGTCTCTCGGTCGGATTCGTTAAAGCCGCTCTCTGCTGCCATGCAGCCGCATCCAGAGTAGAGCCGGGGCGGTGGTGGTGGTGGTGTGTGTGGTCGTCTGAGCTGTTTTTGCCTCGTCTCCCCCCTCTCTCTCTCTCTCTGTTTCCCCTGCCTTCTTTCCGGACCGCCCCGAGAACCCCGAGGAAATGGCCGCCTTAGACGTGGACAACAGTCCGAGCGAGTTTCCGCAGCAAGATGGTAGCAGGGGAGACCAGGTACTGTCCTCCGTTTCGTCTCTTTTGTTTTCTTTTCGCTCCTCGGGCAGCTTTTGTTGGAGCTTTTAAAAATGCATGGTGCTTTGTGAAGTTCACACGTTTCTTTAAAAGAAAAAAACAGAAAATTGTTGTGGAAAAAAAGTGGTACTTCCTGTGTGGCTCCGCACTAACGGCCACCCACTTTCCCTGTGTTTAAACCCGCCCATTGTGGGGAGGACACGCAGCCGTCACCGCTCGCGCTGCTGGCAGCCACCTGCAGCGAGCTCGGCCCGCCGGCCTCCGAGAGGGAGAACGGTGCTGCTGCCGCTGGGGTAAGTCACCGCCTCCGCTGCTCAGGATCAGACTAGTTCAAAAACAACAACAAAATCAGCCACCCAATGTTCCAGGATTGCCCCTGGGACCACTGAGGTACCGTCCCCACATACTGTTCCCCAGGGCCTGCCCATTGCTTCACTTGGTGAATGGGTTGAATTCAGAGAAAAAAAATCTCACACTGTTCACACTGTGTGCTGTGCTGTGGGGTGTTCACGCTTGACTATAAGGGGTCACCTCACTGTACTTTACTATATATCTGTACTCAGTTCTACATTCAGCAACCCAACAATGCTTATTTTAAGGTTCCATTCATAGTGGTCCCTCGCAGATATTACGGCTCCGTAAACATGATGTTTAGGATAGACTCTTTTTGGGTTAACCCAGGACTGCTAGTGGCCTAGTGGTTAGGGAGTTGCTCCTGCTATCAGAAGGTTGTGGGTTTGAATCCCAGGACTGTCAGTAGTACCACTAAGGTACCCTAGGCAAGGTGCTGTCCCCAGGAACACAACACCCCACACACTGGTGCTGTGTTCCTGGCTGCCCCTGCTTCACTTGGTGAATGGGTTAAATGCAGATAACAATTTCGTGCTGTTCACACTGTGTGCTGTGCTGTGGTTTGTTCACATATGACAGATGGACACTTTACACTTTATTCTGAAGTACCCTTGAGCAAGGTACCGTCCCAACACACTGCTCCCCGGGTGCGGCATCATTGGCTGCCCACTGCTTTACTTGATGAATGGGTTAAATGCAGAGAAAGAATCTCACATTTTTCACACTGTGTGCTGTGCTGTGCTGTGCTGTGTTCACACATGACTACAAGGGGTCACTTCACTTAGCTATATTTCTGTGCTCAGTCAAATTGGAAAGAGGCAAAGTTCTACGCTCAATGACCCAACAATCTTTGCTTATTTTAAGGTTCCAGTCATACTGGAAAAGTCCCTGGTAGATACTAAGGCTGCATAAACATAATGTTCAGAAGAGACTCCTTTTGGGTTATAATCAACCCATTACAAAGACAATGTAATGATATGACGAGGTGATTTTTTGTTTTGCCTTTATGCCGTGTGAATCAAAAACCACCATGGTGTTTTTTTGTTTTTGTTTTTTGTTTTTTTTTTAAACACAGACATCTTTCAAATCTGCTCATTTTCCACGTTTGCTTTTGTTTTGTTCACTAATGTAATTAACAATATTGACAAGAGCATAACATGTATCTGCATTTTATGCCACCTCTATGCTTAGCACATGCAATTATTTTTTCTCAAACATACATAACATTCTCTGCCTCATTGTTTTGTGGACTGTAATAACCTTATAAAGTGTTGGTCCATTTTGCTGCAAACACTGTGACATCTCAATAACACTGTCATATTTTTCCCTTCATCCATAGGCAGCAGACTCCACATCGGTGCAGTTAACATCAGAACGATGGGATGGAACCAAGGACGAGTCCAGTATTGTTCATCTTCCCAGCACAGGCATAGTTACCTCCAACGGGCAGTACGTTCTTCCTCTTCAGGGCCTCCAAGGCCTCCAGAGCCAATCCATTTTGCTAACATCAGGGACAGACTCCTCTGCCAATGCAGTGCCTAACATCCAGTACCAGGTTATCCCTCAGATCCAGACGGCAGAAGGACAGCTGAGCTTCTCTGCCTCTACGGTGGAAGGTGCCGCGCTGACTCAGGATGCCTCAGGGCAGATCCAGATTCTCCCTGACGGTTCTCAGACTATCAGTGTAGCTGGTACTGCATCTGCCAGCATTCTCAGCAACAGCCAGAACCTCATGGCACAGGCTGGCCAGGTCCAGCAGATCCAAGGAGTCACTTTGGGAAGCTCAACTTTTAACAGTCAGGGGCAGGTGGTTGCTAATGTGCCTGTGGGCTTGCCTGGTAATATTACCTTTGTGCCCATTAACAGTGTAGATTTGGACTCACTGGGGCTGTCTGGGGCTCAGACAATAGCCACAGGGGTGACTGCTGATGGACAGCTAATCATGACCAATCAAACAGTGGAAGGCTCAGAGGGTTCAGAGAAAGCCAGAGAACAGTTATCACAGTCGACGTTAGTGGTCAACAACACTAATGCAGCCGCAGACATGTTTGTGCCTACAACGTCATCCTCGTCATCAACATCTTCACAGATGCCCACCAGCACGATAGACGGTACAGGCGTGCTGACTCAGGCTGCGGCGGTGCCCGAGCAAACGGAGGGCTACCTCTCTCAAGGCCAAGTGTCAGCAGGGCAGCAGGTGATCCAGCTACAGCAGGTGCCACTCCAGACTAGTGATGGGCAAGTGGTCCAGCAGCAGATATCTGCTCAGGGCCAGCAGCCTCTACAGAACGTCCAGCTCATAAACCCAGGGACCTTCCTCATCCAGGCACAGACCGTCACACCGTCAGGGCAGATACAGTGGCAGACCTTCCAGGTAGGGTATGAACTAGATCAAGAGCACTGTTAACAACATATTAATAATGATGACTGACATATAAGTGTTCGTAATATTTAGTGTTAAGTTGATTATCTTGACTTTCTTAAATTTATGCTGGGTAGATGTTTAAAATATAACAGTCAAATACATATTGAAATAATATTGGGTATATCATTTTTTTTTTGTTTTGTTTGTGACAACAAAAAAAAAACTCACCTGCTGTCCCCCTTCAGGTTCAGGGTATTCAGAACCTCCAGAACTTGCAGCTCCAGACAACACCAGCCCAGCAGATCACTTTAGCCCCTGTGCAAACACTCTCTCTTGGGCAAGGGGCTTCACTGGGCTCTACTCCTGTTAGCATCAGCTCTGGGCAGATCCCTAACCTACAGACAGTCACAGTTAACTCAGTGGGCCAGACAGGGATTCAGCTTCAACAGACTGAGGACACAGACAGTCCTGGAGGTAATACTGCTGCTGTGTAATGAAGAACGATGATGACCTTGTGCATCAAATAGTTGTATGTGTCTAGAGCATGAATTATATTCTCTTGAACCTTTTTTCAAAGAAGTAACTTTTAAAGTCAGCCTAAAACTGATATGGTCCTTTCAAACCTAGTTAGTTCATTATTAGATCCCTTGTCCTTAGGGCTGGGTGATATGCCTATATTTATATTATTATGATGATTTACTAAACAGTATGTCACTATGCTTTTCTGAGTACATTATGTTCTAGAACGCTGATCAACTGCATGTTCCAATATAAAAAGAGAATTGCAACATATGGATGTAAATCCAGTCAAATTTACTCTTAAACAAATATCTGAAACTTATTTGAAACAAAATTGTTTTCTTTCTGTTTAGATATTCACATAAAGGAGGAACCAGACTCAGAAGAATGGTCTCTTGGTGGTGACTCCACTCTGAATACTAATGACCTTTCTCACCTACGCGTGAGATTGGTGGAAGAGGATATGGAAGGATTGGGACAAGAGGGCAAACGGCTACGCAGGGTCGCATGCACTTGCCCCAACTGCAAAGAGGGTGGTGGGAGGTAACACTTGCAAACATAATAATCACCTAACATAAAATTAATCACTTGGATAATATCTTTTGTAAGAACTTGGTAATGTGTCAGTACTGGAATAACATCAGTCCAGTCAGGTAAGGATTACACCAGTTTTTTGAGGTAGTTCTTGTTCATTTATTAACCACTTTTCAACTCTCTTCCATATTGAGAATTGAGATCTGATAGGTTTGCTGTTCATGTGTTCCAGTGTTCAGTCAAATTTTGAACCAATCCCACATGGACACTACAGTTGTCGTTCTGGAATGTGGGAGTGTCCGTGTTTTGTTCTTCTTGGGTATGAAGCACAAAGTTAGTAGAATAGTGGGCTAAAATGGACAGGAGTCTCAAGGCACTAATGTAATCTGTATTTAACAAGATTGCTGTTATTAAGTCAAGGCAAGGGGAAGACTGCAGTGAAAAGCAATTATTCAAGCAACTACTGTTTTGTTCAGTGAACCTATGTCCAGACATGACCAAGTTCTTGGCCTGTTACTTTTCTGATGTTCCCAGTGCATTTAAAATAAATGTTAGGCCTGGTGCATTTTCTTTGTTGTTTTGAAATCCCTGACTGTGACTTAAAAGTATTACTGGCTGCCACACTGCTATATCTGCTGCACAGCGGCATCAGCAGAAAATAGTAATAGATAAATCCAAACATTTTTTTCTGTCAGCTCATCCAAGCCTTATCCTAAGATGAGGGTTCATGTAGTGTGCTGAACATCTTAACGCTTTGTGTGCTGGGTGTAAATATGTGCGTATATTTGTTTGACAGTGTATGTTTGTGTGACTTTGTACTTAACCTTTATTTGTAGATTCGTGTAACATTTTGGATATGTTGTACTGTAGGGGTTCTAACATGGGGAAGAAGAAGCAGCATGTGTGTCACATAGCAGGCTGTGGGAAGGTCTATGGGAAGACATCTCACCTGCGAGCCCATCTGCGTTGGCATTCAGGAGAAAGACCCTTTGTCTGCAACTGGATGTTTTGTGGCAAAAGATTCACACGCAGCGATGAACTCCAAAGACATCGGAGAACACACACAGGTACATTAACCCTGGTGTGCACACAAACGTTCTTCCTGTTTTGCTTTTTATATATACTTATATATATTATATATATTTATAAATATTTAATTGTGAATGGCTTCTTTGTCATACAAACTACACTAATGTGAATCTTTATAAATCAAGACAGTTTGACATTGTAGTCAGTTTAACCAGAACATTTGCCCAAAGTGTCTATCCTGAAGTAAATGACCTCTAACGACTTGTTATTGAGCAATTTATTTCTCAACTGTGTTATTAACAAAGCTTGAGGTGAAGAGGGTTTTCGTTTAGGATGGATATCTTGGTATTTTGGTATCTTGGATAACTTTTCTTTATATTTAACCCCCGCCCTGAGGCATCACCATTTTACTTTAGACCGGGTTGTTGTAAGGAATTTGCTGCATCACAGTGTCTTGCAGCCATGAGCAAACGTAACATTTATTCTCAGTGGTAATGGAGAGACCTAAACGATAATAGTTTTTGTGTTTTGTTCGTTACATAAGTGTGTAATTTTAATCTTGTTAATTGTATGGCAGGGGAGAAGAAGTTTGTGTGTCCCCAGTGCTCAAAGCGATTTATGCGCAGTGACCACCTGGCCAAGCACATAAAGACACATCAGAATAAGAAGGGCGGCGGAGGCACAGTGGTCAGCATGGACACGTCTGCCTCTTCCGACAGCATCATCACTTCAGGCGGTACCACGCTCATCCTTACCAATATCCAGCCAGGTGCCGTGCAGGGTCTTGCTACGGTTAACGCTACTGTTAATACGTCCAACTCACAGGACCTGCTCACCACAGCAGAGATCCCACTGCAACTAGTCACTGTCTCGGCCAGTGAAGCGACCGAGTGACCCGCTGGAGTAGCCAAAGGGTAGGACATGGTAGACTCTGAAGGAAGGAACCACTTTGTATGGATGCAACTGAACATTTTATTTGACTGCCAAGATTTAGTGGCTTCCTTTTACCTTTCCATCATCCTCTCTGATTCCTCCCTCCTGGACCTCGGTTTGACCCTAGACTCCTCCCTCACACATTTATCCTGCTTTTTATACCCACACAGATTATTCTCATTTACGTAAATATGTACATTTGCGTAAATGCATATATATATACATATATATATATATTTTACAAATATAGAATATTGATTTATGTTTGTCTGCAGTCTTTATATGGCGAGAGTGGAGCAGAAGAGAATCATTTAATGTGGTTCCCATTTAAAAACACTGAAATGCCTTATTTTGTATCATACTCTGTGTACAAAAGTAGAGTTGCTGATGAGTTGTAAAGCAACTGTTTCAATGTATGTGTGTGAATGGGAGTAATCTTTAAAGGAAGCTGCAGATCTGGTAAATGGGTGGAGTGTTCAGCAAATGTTTGGGCTAGGTTAGGCAATGTGTTGGGATTAGGTGGCAACACAGTAAGGGAGGTTATTCAGTACAAAACATGAATGAATGTTAGAATGAAGTGTGCCACTCTCTTGCTGGCAGTTATGAAGTTCTTTATGTCCAAACGTGTCTTTAACGTGTCTGCTGATGCTCTTTGAAAACATGCATATATGGTTTCTTCTGTGTGGTCCCTTTTTGTTTTGTCAAATCAAGGCTTTGCAGCTTAGGCTCCCTCTCTAAGCTGAAGCATTGTAAAGAAGTTTGCAGGTGGCAAAACAAAAAAACACAATCAGTGTAATTAAAAACTGTTTCTTTTTCTTCAACCTCTTATAGCTGATCCGATGTTATGCATTTGTTGTCAAGTCTTTTTGAGCAAGAAAATATTTATATGAGGCTTTGCATAGTAAACATGGTTTTGTGGTGTCTACATCTCTTGAATGAGCTTTTTAAAATTTTTAATATGTATAATTATTCCAGTGTCACTTTTATAAGAGTGAACTATCTAAACTGAATCGTAATCAGAATCATTGATATAAAATGGGCAGATCTGTGTTTTAGAAACCAATGAAGTTTCGCAGTGTTTGGTTGTATGAAGCAACAATGATTTCTCTGTTGGACATGTTTCGTATTTCTCTTTCCGGGTTGTGTGTACAGCTGTGCCACATTTTGATCAGGTAGGAGTACTGCATTTCATGGCCATTCTGCCTCCAGTGTTCAAGCTGTTTGGACCAAGTTCAATCACATCACTCCTGGAATGCCTATGGAGATGTTGACTGATCTAATATTTCTAATACCACCATCTAACAAGCAAAGCGTGTTCACTTTCTTGTTTAGGTCAATCTATTATGTGCAAGAAGTGTAGGAGTTTAATTTTACTGTATTGCAGTCTTTAGATCGACTTGTTCTAATGTGGTTTGCAGGAATATGATTAAGCGAGGTCAGTCAGTGGTTCTGAATTTGCTCTGATGTACCATAGCCATGAGGAGAGGTGTCCAAGTACAGTAGAAACATAAATTGTCTTTTCCACATGAGACCTCTTCATTATATTCAGTTTGATTAAAGGTCTTTTGTAAAAAAATAAATAAATAAATAAATAAATAAAAAATCATTTTATATACTTCCCAGAGTGCTGAAGGACTTACACTCTTTTGGCTCTTCAATATGTATCTCATTTTGCAGTTTGGTCTTTAAGCGATGGTGTAGGATTTTTTTCCCTTCATCTCTTGAGTTGTTTTGCACTTTCGTATGACAGATTATTTCATGTAATCAGAACATGAAGTTCTGTTGCCAGTCAGTTTTTTGGGAGGTTTCAGTGATTTAAAGACAAGAAGCTCAAACACTTAGGATGATCCGAACTAAGGTATGAAACTTTGTTGAAACTGTCATTGCTAAATTGTAATTGATGAAACAGGTTTTTTTTGTTTTCTGAATTAATGATTGTTTTCTCCTTAAATTTGGCAGATATTTTTAATATGATGCCCTAGTTTGTGATGTCAAATTTGATTTTGTTCATTATATATAGCGTTGTAACATGTCTCTTGTATTTTTATTTGGTTGTTTTTCCAAAAAAATTGCTTCAAACTATTGTACAATGCCCACTTTTGAGGGCAGCTTTTTATTTCACACTAAAATGACTAAACAGAACTCTGGTTGTCAGCTCTCCTGTTTTCTTGCCAGTTTCCCTGTAGCTATAGTTTTAATCAGATTAACGTCAGGGTTCTAGGGATTAAAATTGTATTATTTTTAATTGAATGAAGAATGAGACATTGAGGGTTCAGCCCCTTATACCAGTTGGCTGTTTCACTATGTATTGGGAGAAATTGTATGCAAGCCCCTCCTCAGAGTGGGGCATAGTGTGTGTGTGCACGGTGTGTAACCCCTGGGTGTAGTCCAGTAGATGTCACTACAGCCACAGCTGCAGAGGGGCAGGTCAGCTGACCCTTGGACCACTTCTTGCCCTTTTGTGTTATCCTCTAATGGTCCTGTACAATTTGTCTCCTAGTGGATATGAAGAGTTTATGATGCAATGGAGTTGTGATAAAAGCTTACAATTTTATTGAAGTAGTCCTAGGTCTAAAATAAACTGCATTATACTCATTGTACATTTTTCATTATGTTGCTGCAGGATTCTTTTATAATTTATAAGCAATAATAACAATGTACTTTAATCTATTTTGCATCTTAAGGAATTATTAATGACTTTTTAAATTAACCCAATATTAACTGAATCTGTCAGACCAAGGCTCCACTTCATAGTGAATTTGTCAGTTTGTATATGCTCATATTTTAAGGTATCTTCATTTTCTGAAGTTATCTGTAATTGTTCTGTTACCCCGAATGGGATCCATAATATTTTCCCTGCCCTTCCACAGCGAAAGAGGAAAACCCTGACACTAAAACACTGACGCTGCGAACAAAACACAGCACGGCAAACGTTTCAAGTTGTCTTTTTCCCCAGTAAAGAGATGGGCTTGATTGAAAGTATGTCTACTAAAATCTTTTATCTGTCATATCAAAGTGGAAAGCACATGTTCTTGCATTAAAGTCAATTTGCAATAGATGAGATCCAGAGAAAAGCGGGTCTGTGAACGTTAAGAAAGGACACGTCCATTCCCTGGCACCTTTCATTTGCATAATTTAATGAATTCAATTCATTGTAATGCAATACGGAGTGCACCACGAACATGGAATGACAGTTTGAGTTAATGAAATGTGTTAACGGTATCATCATTTACTTGTATGTTAATTAGTCCAATTAATTTCCAGTGCACGGTAATCTGAATATTGTAATAGCGCTGTGCAGGCCTGCAGGAAGGGGGGAGAGAAGGGCAGAGATGGAGAAAAGGGCAATTCCGGGTTCATGAATCATAGCCTTACCTTTCCACTTCTTGAACACAGCCATTACTGCAAGGTCTTGCAGGAGTTTCAGCTAACTACACTCTTCTATGGAGTCAGGACTTCTCTTGAATATGGACCAGCTAACCTGGCCTTCACCTGCATACTGGCAGATAAGACTCTTACAAACGCTGTCTGATAGGTGAGTTTTGTGTCGCGAGTTCTTTTTGACCTTGTGTCATGTACAGTGCTTGCTTTTTCTCTCCTGATAGAGGGATGAGGGGCAGAATGCTCTATATTGCCATAAAGGCAGCGCCTGCGGTGCGAGGAGATCGATTTTGGCCCTGCATGGAGCCCTGACCACGCGGCCGTACTGATAAGTGGAATTGCTCCAGTGCGGATGGAGGAGGAAAGGGGAGAGTTTCTGCTGGACTGCCCAGATAAAGGCTGCCACCTGGGGCCACTTCTCTCTAGCAGGCCTCCCCAGGGGGGGAAGGTAGCTGGAACTGTGTGGGTGAGAGCTACAGTGCAGCACTCATTATTGTTGTATTTGTTTCTGTATGGTGGTTGTTGTTTTTTGATGTTTTCATCCAGCAGCGTGCTGCTAACTGAGCACGGCATATTGTATGAGTACTTGCCAACCAGAAAAATAGTGATGTTGTTAAAGGCAGAGTGGTCTGTTAGTGTACTGACTGAAGATTACAGTGAGAGAATTCTGTTCCTCTCCTATCATTTGGGAGGGCACCTCCTCTCCTGTTTTGGCTGGCTTATCAAATCTTTCATATCAACAATGCCATTAGGGCACTGCCGTGGTGAACTTTGTTGAGATGTTAATGCCGGTGTTGTGGTACGGTGTTTGTAGAAAACAACGGCCAGCCCCTTAAAAGGTCCCAGCACAGGACAGTGACGGAAGATCCCAGGATTTAATTTTAAAGGAAAAAGGGAATTTAGCGATGGCAATTTTAGGCGGGATTCGGGATGGAGAGGTATAATTCTTCGAGGCTGTATGAGGCTTGTGGGGGAAAATGGCTTTTGCATAGTCCTCCTTCTCTGGCCCACTCATCCTGAATTGCAGAGTAATTGCACACTTTCACTTTTTATTGCAATTCATGTGCAAAATACATAAATAAGATAACTAGAAAGATTCGAGAGACTAGCAGGGAAGCATAATATAATAGCATAAAGGCATTTTCTGCTGTATTTGTGACACATTTAGCTATTCCTCAGGGAGTGGGGCTTTCTGAAGCTGGTTCGTAATAGGAACAGTTGGCAGAAATGGTGTATTTTATTATCTTTACCTCAGGATTTCACACACTGAAAAAAAAAAACCCTGAGGCCTCATGTCTCTCCCTTTCAGTCTAACTGCTTGTCTAACTGCTTCACTCTCTCATTCTCTCTTTTATAAAGCTCTGTAGAGAAGGTGAAATACATAGCAGCAATTTACCAAGATGACCAACATTCAATCAGATTGAAAGAGGCAACAACTTTGAAAAGCAAGTATGAAGAATCGTTTAAAATGCCGTATTTGTGAACTATAACTATCATTCAGTATCATTCAGAAACCTTTTACTATCTTGAATTGGCATGCCTAGACTTGAAATACATATTTTAATATATTCCCCCCGAAGTCTATGTTGAATACACGCATGCATGTGATTATTAAGGCAAATCATTTGTCTTAACCCAACATGTTGTTTTGTTATGAGAATCATCAGACATGACACAGAGCAGTCGTAAACATGTTGCTGCAGGATCACACCTGCGTAGATTCTTTTAGAGGGTTACTCAGCTGTGTGTCAGTTTTCAATTTCAGTATCAATTTTCATGAATTTGTTCAGTTTCAGGTTGAGGTAAAATTCAGGAAATTACACATTTGTTGTCCAGTTTAAATATTTTTCAAATTCAATGATTTTGGTAGACTGTTCATTTTTGTGCATGTATTTTGTAAAATATTTTTGTTGGTTTTGCTACTTGTTTAAGAAAATATTACAATCAATTTAATTTCTGTAATATTCATGATCTATCTTGATACTGTTTTATTTGCTGTTTAATTTCATGCACTTTTACTGCAGTATAATACAATTCATTTGGAATTGTCCTGTTCATATCAATGAATCTTGATGCTCTGATTCTCATTGTGATGTTTGGAACGACTTGACGTGCTATTTATGTAGCTTTCATTGCTGTTTTGCAGTTTTGAAGTGCTGGAGCTCTGGCAGTTACGCTGTCAGTTTGTCAGGAGGAGAGTGATGATGCTGGAGCTGAAAGTTTCTCGTCTGCGCTCCTCTTTCTCCTCTAACTGTCTTTAGAAAGTGAAAGCTCTCGGCGTGCCTCCTACCCGCTCGCTCTGCATTCACCGCACACTCCTGCCCTTGATCAACTGCAGAACACACACACAATGAAGCAGATCATTTTCCACGGGCAAGACAACTCAGCATGGATCAACTCAATAATCTGATATTCCCCTACTGCTGAATATGGCCAATTTTGCAGCAGGTCAGTGTTTTTTTTCCCTTTTTTTCCAAAGTAGAGACAATTTAGTGACCTCCCTCTACAGTGCCAGCAGGGCTCGAAGTGTTTGTGTGTGTGTGTGTGTGTGTGTGTGTGTGTGTGTTTGAAATATTGAAAAGCAGAGGTATTGGAGGGTGAGAAGATAGATTTAGAGAGAGGGAGAGAGGGACATGGTCAGGGCATTAGTCTCAAGGTGATGGGGTACCTGTGGCGGGTGACATGAGGGGGATATTATGCAAACGATTCCCCAGCAGACCCAGAATGCATTGCTTTGGATTGTTTTTGTCTGCCAGTTTCCTGCCATTATTTGCCATCTGCATTTAACAGAGGTGTCTTGGAGGATGCAAGACTGAGAGGAATAGGGCGAGCAGAAAAACAGAAAGCATCCCGAGCTGCAATTGTTTGATGTGTTTTCTCCGGCCGAGAGAGGTGTGTGTGATGCTCACAGGGTCTAATTAGGTGCTTTCTTGTTTCAGGGGAAATTACAGGTTTGCATCTCTCTGCTCTTCCAGGGAGGAAAATTTAAATAATATTATTCTTTGTCATCTTTGTTTGTTTAAGAGTTGTTTAAATGACACTTTGCTTTCAGGAAGTGTAGCACTGCCGAACGTCTGTGCAAAATTAACTATAGAATTTGCACTTTGGTTTCTTTTTTGTTTTATTGAACGTAAGTATAACATTAGTGTGTATATATATGGTCATACTTTATTACACACTATCTGGTACAACTGAGTGTTAAAGTTAAGGCTAGGTGTAAGATTTGGTTTAGGTTTTGGGTTAAATTTACTATAATCAAATCTACATGTACAACATTCCGCTGCATATAACCATGTTGGTTAAAATGAACGTCAACAAAGCATCTATAGTGGAGTCTCATAATAAAGTGATGCCATATTTTTTCCTTCTTTCTTTTTTCTTTGTATGCAATATTGACCAGGTGTTTATTATTCAGCGCAGTTCCTTCAATTCTGTTTATTCCTTGTTCTCATCAATCTCAGGCCTTCAAAGGCCTGTAACGCCCTTTCCGCTTCACTTGCACGGCAAAAAAAAAATTGTAGAATCAATACATTTTTCCATTCTACTTTCAATTTACAGCCATATAACGCATCTGATTTCCATTTGCCTACCTAAAACCTCAGCATTACTTCCACCCTTTCTCACCGCAATCACATTTCGAGAGCAGTCGTTCTCTTTGAGAGCCTGCAGTTCAGGTAGTGATCAGACAGGAGTTGTCTCTGTTTTGTGAAAATGTATATTAAACGGTATGAGCCGCTGAATTGAGGGCAGGTCAGTGCTGGGTCCCCATGGCGACAGTTGCCGGAAGTAAGGGAGCAAAAATACTACCGCTTCACCAAGCTCCTTGGAGTGGCAGGTGTCTGATGGCTCTGCATATTTTCCATCATGCCTTTGGCAGGTTTGACACAGGTAATATGCGGTGGGGTGCCGTGGCGTCCATAGCAATGGTGATGTACATATCATTTTCCTGGCTGACTGATTGAAGACTGTAATCTGGGCAGTACTGTCTCTCTGATTACAGCCGTCCGTTTGCAGCAGGAAAAAACACAGCACCGCAGCTGGGCTCTGCTCTGTGTGCTACTGCTGCTCCGTGCTCTCTCTCTCTCTCTCTCACTCTCTCTCTCTCTGTCTCTCTCCATAGCTCCAGCGCTCTGCCCCGAGGGCCAGCGCAATCTCCATCCCATTTGTACTCTGCTTACGCTTGTTGATGAGACACAGTGGTCAAACAGCGGCTGTCTGCAGGCGTCCGACTCACATACATTTGACTCTCAAGGTCATCGCACTACACCCCCAAAACTCCCTCCCCCACCCCACCCCACCCCATCCCTCTCCAACAGAACACAACACTCAAAAGAAGAGGAAACTTCTCGTAATGCCTCTTTCTTTGAGTTGTGTTTCTCTATTTTCTCTGAGTAGCTGTGATTACAGACTAGGCCTCTCTACAGGAGTGACCCCTACAGCGGTCTACACCCGGCTCGCAGATAGCTGAAAATGCCAGTGAGTAAGTGGCTGGAAGAATGGGTGTTTTACATGAAGGAACACTTTTCTTTTGAAAGCCCCGTCACACATACAATTCCCCCTCCTCGCATACACACACACTCTGTGATAGAGTACCCTGAATCTATTTTTCTCAGGAATGTCACATATACCTGAACACACGCACATGTACATACAGGGACACACACTCTGGCGTCAGAGTAACCTTGTCTTTCACATTAGTCTTGTCTGTAAATGAAGAAGATTTCAGTTTTGACAGTAGGTCGCTGCTCAGCAGACGGTATGTAACACATTAGTGCGTGTTCCGTGGAACATTAGCATGGTTTCCCGTGGGAGAGGTGATGTGTTCAGGGCGATTGCCCCTGACACGCGTTACTGCACTTACAAAGAGTTAGAACTGTCATCATTACCACTTCCTGCCCGTTCTCATGGCAACTCATGGTCATTTAGAGCAGCATTAGCAGGTATTACCATGGTGAAGTGAATACTGTCAGGCTCCTGACAGGCACTTCATTGATATAATATGATTGGGCGCTTCTGAATCACTATAGATATATATATATATATATATATATATATATATATATATATGCATGCGCAC
>JBBPCZ010000002.1:15543610-15569590 GCA_037974445.1 Brycinus macrolepidotus | reverse complement strand
ACCTTTGACGTACTTCTAGTAGTGTTTTACCGTCCAACTGGTCACATTGCGAGAGGAGAGTGTTGATTACAGCAGTGGTTTTTTATACTTTTTCTCATTAAATAAGATTTGATTCAGGTGATCACTAATCAGTACCTCATAAAGCAGTGGTCTCTTATTTTTTTCCAGAGCTGTACATTTACACACACACACACACTCAGACACACACACACACACACATATATATATATATATATAGTTTTTTTATGCCTAAAATAAGGCATACTGTTGCCTTATGCCTTCCTGGCATAGACTATGCTTCTTTATTTACGCACACCTCGTAATAAGGTGTAGCAGTTTGACGCACTCCCAAAGGATGTGTATATACACAACAAATTCAAGAAAAAAGAAACACAATCTGTGGGAAATACAACCTGCTTAGGTGCTACACGTTTTATATGAAATGATAATGCATACTTGTTGCCATATAAGTACAGCATGCAACAGTATACACAGGACCAGTGGACAGATTAGATACTGCCATGTTCACAGCTTCCATGTTGGTGATTTTATCAGTTAAGTATTAAGTAATAATCAGTTAAACCAAATCAGTTGTAGTTATTTTCATACTATAATGAATTATTAAAAAACACTAAACAAATGTATTGTTATGCACATTTTTTTAAAGCCTGATTGACAAAAGTGGCCTTTATCCAGTTAGAGTGTATTCGTTTATTCCGATTATATGCATTGCAGAATGCAGTTCTGTTGTCGCATGCTGCTTCTATAAGGTAACAAAATGTAAAATGCCTCCACAGCAATTTTTTTCAAACATTTTTTGAATGGATTTCAAAACCATTTCAGAATTCCAGCAGTTAAGGGTTAATAGTTCCCATGAAGGCATTAAAACTTAAAGTCCATGCAAGGACATACTTTTGAATTGGGTCTTGATAGAACTTAATGTTGCCCTGTGAGACAAGCCTTTCGTACAAGCGTACAGGTCCACTGCAGTTGCACAGTATTTTCTCTCAGACTCGAGTCTCTGCCTGGCCCCCTGCAGATCAATAGCTCCTTTATGGTCGCAGGAGTTTGAGTGTAAGGGGAGTGAGGGGGTTAACCCTCCACTCGGAGCCTGACGGCTGGCTTTGTCACTCCGCTCTTTATGTGCGTAATTGAGTCACTTTAAACCGCGCTTTTGTTTCTTTTCTTAGGTGTGTAATGAGTGAGATTGCTCCTCCACGCACCCAATCAGAAATGGCTAATCTGACCATATTGTTTGACAAGTGTGTTCCTTACTGCTCCCAGCTATGGAGATGTAATCTGAAACAATTATGCCAATTCCCTCAGAACAGTATGGTGCAGGTAAGTAGCGTGTTTTTCACCTTCTTCAGGTTAAATTCAGTGGCCTTTCCATCCCCATCATCTTAAAAGTGAACTTCACGAGTCAGCGGGTAGTTAGTCAAAGTTTGTGAATTGCGTGGCTGCTTCACCATGGCCTTCAGCACAGTGTTGCTGTTGAGCTACTTGTTCATATGCTGTCTGCAGTTCCCCTAGAATCCTGCATTTTTCAGAAATCTTAACCACGACTATGAAGATGAGCTGTCTTTAAAGGGCCTGTAAGCAACTTTTACCACTTCATATGCCAGACATAACTGTGCTGTTTCTCATTGCTGGTGACATTGTCAGGGGCACCCAGCAAACTACTACAGCCTTCAATATTATTATTATTATTATTATTATTATTATTATTATTATTATCATCAATTTTATTTAAAGGTGCCTTTCAAGGCACTCAAGGACAGACAAGAAAACCAGAGCACAAAATTAATAATGTAAAAGAAGACAAATAAAAACAGATTAAGTAGAGAGTAAGCAAGTTTGATATATATATATATATATATACCGTCAGTATGGTAGGCAGGCATATGCTAGAGAATACACACGTGCATAACAAGCCCATGCAATTTTAAATCTACGCTTTCTGTCACCAAGTACATTCACTTCGGATATAAAGTGAATATTATATTTTCGTGAGAATAAAGATAATTCTTCTTTTCACTTTATCCCAGTGAAAGAAGGGGCAAAGAAGGAGAACATGCAAGGAACTAAGTGAAAAGAATGTTTAATTTTCTACAGTGGGTAACATTTTATTTTCTTATTTTTTACCTTGTGTGTATTTTTGGGGGGTATATAATGCTTGACTTAACAATGCATGACTGCAAAGATGAACTATGGAGGTCTAAAAAAAAGCTGAAACGTGAAAGTGATTTAATCTCATAATATGAATATTGAGCACCAGCGTGCTATCTGCGTCTAATTAATTTGTATGAGCTATTAGTTGATGTATATTGTGTTTTATGTATGAGACAGTATCAGCTGTCACAACTCAGTAACACTTGGCTCCACACACATTGACAGCCTTTCCCCTGTTTTATGCAGTCACTGGGTGTGGTGCACTGCCACCTCCACTCTTCAATCTGTCCTTACTTTACCAGCAGGCTGGACTATAATTTAGCTACACATCTGCCTAATCTGCACTGATGATGCCTAAGAGATCTTTAAGCCCACACACACACACACACACACACACACACACACAGAGGAAAGCAGAAAGCAGGATTCAAGGTTGTAGAGGACTGCTGCTCACCCAGGCCAGATTTTACTCCCTGTGGAGTCTTTAAATTTTATCACTCCTGGTATTTGTTCTCAATGGCAAATTAACAGCCTTCACCCTGCCACTGGGTTTCCTTTCAAGAGACAAGGCTTAAATTCTCTCTAACTGCCCTGAATTTACTGCTTTTCTATTTTTCACACGGCAGAATCAATACCAGTACTGAAGTAGAAGAGATAAAAATTTATGGTATCTTGCAATTTAATGGTTGAAAAGATGCAATTTGAAAGATCATAAATTGTGAAGGAGTGTACGCTCCATTGGGCTTGATTCAGTGCTTGCTGTTAGAACTTGATTTGCGAGTGTCTGCAAAGTGTGATTAACGAGGCGACGAGCCCGGGCCTCCGCTCACCATGCCATCGCTAATGCTCCTCATTAGAATAAATAAAATAAATTGACTGCAGCTCTATGAAAACTCTGTAATGGTTAAAAATCAAAGAACGTCATCTACTGGCTACGATTTAGCTCCTGGAGGCCTGCGGGCACCTCCATCACGTCTTCCATGACAGGACCGAGGGTGAGGCTGCAGGGGCCCCATCGTTCGGCCCCACACCGGGGCTGGGGAAATGCCACCGGCAGGGAGGAGAGAGGCTTGTTTAGTTCACTGGTAATCATATGTCAGGGAGCTTTGTGCTCTAAAAACGTTTTTGAGGAGAAGGGGGAGACAGTTTGTGGAGTATTAATGCATAAAATTGCATTTCAAGCTGATAATCGGTTTGTAGAAGGGGTCTGCGCACAGATTGCTCTGGTGCTGTTGGGTGTTTTTTCACCGCCCAGGCCTTGTGCTCTGTAATGGCGTTTTCCAGGGGCTTTTTCAGCCCTCTCTCCTGTGACACATTTGCCCAGGAAATGGGCTTTGAAGCAACCCCGTGGATGTCCCTGTTCTGAGACGATGATGGAGTTGTCTCCGAGATGTCCAGCTGCCTCATTTAATGCTGAGATCAGGAGATTGAAGGTATTTGATGTGAAAATGGAAATAGACTGTTAGATGGACACATATTGCATGAAGGTCATGGGTTTGAGGAGGCACTGAGCAGGAAAACATGTTAGTCTACTGCCAGGACTCTTATGGTGAAAACAAATGAGCAACATGTATGTGAAATTCCTGATTAGTTTCAATCTAGTGTTTTTTTTAGGTATAAGCAATGAGATTTCCAAATGTCTCTTTTCTTTACCTGAATTTAATCAGTAGATGGAGTGCTACGTGTTGTGTTTTGTAGGAGTTGGGAAACACACTAGTTAAATCTGTCTTACTTTCAGACAAATACATCTACATATTAAAACTCATCATATAAAATTGCGCAAACATATAGTTTAATCTTTTCAGACTTTTTGGGTTTAAGTGTTCCCATGATATGCTCTTCTTTCTCTGCTCTTTAATCAGCTTGATAATCCCATACCTCTGTCTATTGACTTTCATTCTCTCACCATGCAGACTACTTTTTGTTTTCTCTGAATGCTTCTCAATTGATTTCATGGTTTAATCTTCTATCATGTAGTCGAAATCAATGACCAGTGAGCCACTAATGATATTTTCATTTTTCCTCATTAACTGCCTTTCATTGACAGAGAGGTCTAGAGGTCACATTCTGTACTAAATTTCAGTCAGACTGCTATTAGGCTGTTGATCATGATATAATCACATAAATGTATATGTGATTTATGTATATTATCAATGTATAAGATTAAACTGTATATTTATTTGTTACCGATTCACATATGAAAATGAGTCACGCAAACAATAGCAAAAAGACTATAAAAAATTATAATACAGTTGAACCTTGGTATAGCTCTAGTCTTTAGAATCTGACTGGGCTGATTTACAGTGACACTGAATATGTCTAAAAACTACTCCAGTGATACTGGATTATCATAGTAGTTAGATGGTAGATTTCAATGATCTGACTTTCATATCTGTGTGAAACCTTTTACTTGAGGGTTTAGGCCATGTTTTTAGTTTACAGTTTGGTGAAAGTAATTTGCTGTTATATCATTTGCCATGTGTTTTTAGAAAAAGTGAGGTAAATTAGGTCTGATCATGACATTCACATATAATGTTGTACCAGGGGCTGAACAGGATGGCTGGGCAGAAATGCTGAGATTCAGCTGTTGATCTGGGTTGTACTGGATGAATCACACGCCTTCTCGCCTGCCCTGCCCTTTGTTACTGCTGTCTATATTAAAGATGAGCTCCACAGTTTTGCATGGACATACACACACACACACAAACACACACACAGAGTCAGACATGCATCTCTGAACGCACATGCTCACAGCCAGACCACCACTGATCACTCACACACAAACTCACGCTAACCACATGGCTCCTGTTAGTAATATGCAGGAATTGCTCATGAACTGAAACTTCCATGCTTTTATTTTCCTGTCCCCTAAGCTCTCTCACTGCCCTCTTGCTTTCTTCTCCTCATTATTTTAATCAACTAGCAGAAGACTCCGTCTGAATTATTTAACCCTTTGAGAGGTGAGTTCTTTAAAACAATGAGAGTGAGTTTTATCCCGGCCTTCAGGAATTCCATTGTAATATTCTAGAGTTTCAAAGTCCCTGAGGTTAATTGATTCATCATAATATGGAACTCTCTGTTCTCTAACGTTCTAGCCTTATATTTGAGAACATTCTCCCCAGTGACCAGCCAGAGCTCATCACATATTTTCGATCGTGCCCCCCAAAGGGTTAAATGCACATGTGCTAGTGCTTGGGTAACTTTACCACTATGAATTAAAGATGAATCCATTTCTTATTTAAAATGGTTCCATTAAGTCTATGTTAAATGGTTTACACATAATCAGTAATTACTCAAATTCTGTTTTCATTAATTGTCCTCGTGTGCACATCAGAAATGAGCATAATTCCGTCTTATCCAGAAAAAAAAAGATACACAATGTGATGTATCTTTTAAAATGATCACAAAACTGATGGCAGATAATAATAAAATAATGCACTGGTGTACAGTGTTATGCTTCTTGTAGACTGTACACCCTGTAGTTTCGCAGAACGGGACATTGCTTGGTTTTGGTGTGTTGTGGTTTTTATGCCCACAGAAATATGCGTAGTTCAAGAATGGCTTATTTTCATAATGTATTTCTGGGGTTCTGCTCTTCGGACGCCAGTTGGAACCGCTGTGTAGTGTTTCATATTTGCAGTGTCTCAGGGGTCCTGCAGTTGTAAATATGGAGCGGTACAGGGACCTCTGCTGTGTGTGTGTGTGTGTGTGTGTGTGTGTACTGGGGGCTTCCGGGGGTCCTGCGTTACTGAGAGTGCAGCAAGGTGTTTATCCTGTCTCTGGTGTACTCTCCCGCAGATATTTTTGCCATAAACCTCAGACACAATTGCTTCAGAAATATTTCGCCAGAGAATTCCATACCCTGAAGTAATTATGGAAGAATTCATCTGAACTGTATGTTTTTGTGTCTTTGATGATTTCCCCTGATATTTCCTTTCAAAATCTGAACAATGTGCTCAATGACTCGATTGTTTGTTTACATTCATTGTCACAGGGCGTGCTGTAAATAAGCCGTGTCCGTTTATTAATGCCAGTGTAAAAATGAATAACTGAAAAGAGCCAAATGACAAGGTACAGTTTTGCACCGGCCCGGTCCTGTAGAATGACCTTAGTGTATCAACACACTGAATATGCTTTAGCTATGTGTTAAAACTTCAAAGTCTGTCTAAACACGAACACATGCAGAATATATGAAAGATTTTTTTTTCTGAATGAAAGATCCGGGCAAAATGTGTTAACACACGCAAAGTGTTAAACACAGTATGACTGAATATTGTTTCATCCTACTCTACATTCAATTCTCATGTTTATTGATCAGTTGACATTGTCGTAGTTTGAAAAACATAAACTGTTCAGTACACACCATTCCTGAACCCATGAAATGTAAACTATGTTTTGAGTTAGTTGTATGCAGAAGATTGGGCACTCCTGGACAAATTATAGGTTTTGCAGATTTTCTAAATAAAAAGAAGTACATATCCTCTACAAAGAACACACTTATACACATTTTAATGCAGTTAGTGTTTATTTGCTGAATTTAACACACTGGGGGAAAAATAAAACACATAACAAACAATTATGACCTGTGCAATGGCACATTTTATGGCACATTTTATATTTGACATTTAATTATTTCCAGTTTTTGTCTGTAGAGAATGTGTACTTATTTTCACGTGTAATTACCAGAGGAAAGGAAAGGATCAATCAAAATAAGGTCTTTTATTAGGAGAAACAAGTCTGACTTCAGTAATCTCCAAATAAGATGATGATTTGTTTCTGATAAGACAAAGAAAAGACTGTTGTGAGTAGCAAAATCTTCCTCTAGGTGCGTCGTGTACTTTAACTGGAGGATCTTAAAAAAAAGTGAGTACACACTAGCCAGTGCACACCTAATATCTTTACTTCTAGCCTCTAATGTTAGATTGCTAGCACTTTCACAAACAAGTAAATTAAGTACAAATCGTGTTAACGCACAATATTCATCACTTTTTACTGACAAATCTCTTTTATAGTCATAGTTGAACTGCAGCAAGAGTATAGCAAGACTTTTCTGATTAGGTGAGGTGATATTTAATGTTACTTCTTTTTGTCAATATGCGACATTGTAGTATTGGGAATAAAGTATTTAACAGTTTGCTATATATTGTTCTCACTTAAGCTACACAACAATGGAGTGGATTAAAAACATTCCTGATTAAACAGAACTGATCAGAATCAGTTGAAAAATGGCATCCAGTAAGATTTCAAAGTTTATAACCTGCATCAGTCAGAGCTGTTACTGAGGTTATCGTGAAGCTGTCCAGTCTCGAAGACACCTAAAATGTGTCTAAAATTGTGGTTATTTCTCATATTGACTGATTGTTTTGCCTAATTGTGTTCACATGATTTCTGTTTCAGAACATTAAAATATCTAAAAAATGAATAATACTCAATAGAGGAAGAAAACTGATTAGTATACAATACTACTTTCATGGACTGGCGTGCATTTGAGTGTTTTCAAAAGAAAAAAAAAAACTCTCGCCTTTCTCACTACCTTGATATACTTCATCAGGTTTGAGATCTTCAAGCTTAGAAATAAGACCAAAACCTACTAGATGGCCTTTGTAGAAGCAGAACATCATCACTTCTTATTCTCCTCCATAAAGTCTACAACAGCATGGCGAGCTCAGGAAAGCAGCAGGTAGAGGTAAAAAGAAGGGCTGCTGGTGGTGGGGGTTATGGAGTTGAGGGAGGCTTCTGTTCTAATCGCACCTTACTTCAAACTTTAACCAGCACTCTACTGATCACAGTGAAGTGGCGGCGTGCGTGGGGGGCTGGAGGGGGGTGCAGGTCAGCAGCGCTGTGAATAGACCTCATCAGCGAGGGCCACAGATCAAATCCTCATATTACTCACGGCGCAGTCACCTCCACGACCCCGCCAATATTACACGCCTAACGCAATTATTTGCAATCAGCAAATGTGTGATTCATTATAAAAGATTTCTTACCCTGATATAATTTGCTATTGTTCGCAGGGGAAAAAAGCCACACAAAGGGCCTTTTTAAGTGTTATTGTGGAGAGCAGAGGCCTTTGTTTAAGACACTTTCATATTGCGGCAGTTAAAGTCTGATTAAAGTTTGAAATGGTGAGATGAAAATGAACTGGTGTAATGTAGCCAGTCTTGCTGAGAAGGAAATGGTTGGTGTTCTAGTACACAGCTTCTACTGGCCTGATTTGTAAATAGACTCTTTTTTCTTTACAAAAATTGCACAATTTTGTCAGTTCTTCAGACAGAATTTTTTTTTTTAACTTGATTGTAGCTCAGAGGGCTGCTTTGATATAATCATACTTCAGGTTTGCTTGAAAGTTCTAGCTTTTTATGAGTTGATCCAGCTTACAAAAGCACTCAATTACATGAAATAGTAATGAGTTATAATTAGAGATGCATGCTCAGGATTCAAGGTTGAAATCCAAACGTAAGGTGGAACTGTACACATGTATCATTCAGTTTGCTGCACTTATGGCCTGAAGATTATCTACAATGTCAGTTTGTCCAGGATATATATTCTTATATTTCTGCATTCTCTCATATTTTAAAATATGAGAATATTTGTGTGCCTGTATTTCAGTCAAGAGCAAATACAGTGAGATAAGTGGGGGTTAAAGTTTGAAACTTGCTATCTGTTCTGGTTGTGCTTGTGTTGCGCATTAATGAGGAATAAATATCTGTCTCATTAGCATTTCCCTCGTGTTGCTGTACGTCATTTTTCTCGCTCTGCATGTTTCTGCCTACCAGATAGTAATGCAATTAAAGCCCAACATTTTATAAGCAAATTGCATAAGAAGATGCAATTAAGCAGAAATAGCATAAAACAGGAGGAACTCCGATGGTATTGTACATTATATTGTACAATATATAACATTATAATAATAAAATATTTGTTCTAATATCACCAGTATCCTCAAAGGTATACCTTCAGTGCATTTAGTTAGGGAACATATGTTTTAAAGTAGACATAAACACATTCATTTTGGAGATAGGTTTGGAGGTTTTGTCACGACAGTGGTGATCTAAAGGTATATCAGCTCCTGATGGTATAAAACATGTTCAGATCAGACTGTTGATCTAAACATATATATACCATAATTACATTTTCATTGACTTAGCTGCATTATCATTTACTTGTTTTTGAAAATGGTGCCATTCATAAATGTAACATTCACTCCAACATATCACACGCTTTCTACCATACTCAAACACACATACTTGTGAGAAGAAACTTATGGAAGCTTATTCAGGATGGGTTTATGAGAATGTTAGTATGGCCACCAATAATTAGTTATAGTGAGGTTAAAATACATGAGACGAGGAATGGCACTAATTAAGCAGCTGCTCTGGGCATAAGATAAGACTGTGGAATTTGCTTCTGTTCAGCCACAAGAGCATTAGTGAGGCCACCGATGTTAGACAATAAGATCAAACTCACAGCTGGCATTGGAGTTCATACATAAGGTGTTAGGTGGGAGGTCAGAGCTCTGTGCCAGAGCTCTAAACCTATCAAGTTCCTCCACCCAATACTCAATACCCCATTTCTTGTGGAGCTCACTTTGTGTACAGGTTGAGTCCAAAGGCAATGTGCTTTACATCACTTCTGGAAGCATTTAGCATTGTACATGGTGACCTTGAGTAGCTCCTCAGTTACTGAAACCCAACACATGAACCTCCTAAAGAACAGTTAACAGCTCTTACAGGGCAGCTCTTACAGGGCAGCTCTTACAGGGCAGAAATCTGAGAAACTAACCTGGAAAGGTAGCATCCTCTGAAAGAGCCATGGAAGTCACTGAGCTCTTCAGTACAACCCACCATCAGTGTTTAAGTATGGTTTTGATAAATGCATGGCTGTATGCTTGATATGAGTGTGGCTAAAATGGGCATGGTTTATTAGAACGGGTCTCCACCTATATTTGGCCTTGTAATGTATGTTCTAGGTGCTGCATAAACTAGTGGACTAATAAATACACATGTCGGCACTGTGGGCAGCAGTTGACAAGTCAGTTGCCAGTGTCTGAAATACATTGGCAGTAAAAAAAAAAAAAAAAACAGTAAAAAGGCAAGGGTGGAAAAAGAAATGGGTTTTCCATTAAATATAAAGCCCAAAGTACTTTACTCAGTAAGAGATACAATCAATTCCAGTGAGAGCTGAGACTGCACTTAAATTCTGCCTCATAATCCAGACTGGGTAGGTTTCAAATAGTCAACAATAAACAAAAAACAAAAACTCTTCCACAATGCACATTTCACACCTCAAACCATCTCCGGCATTAGCCACAGCCCCTATTAGCACGCTATGACTAAAATAATTTTCTCGGCTGTCCAGAAGACTCACTAAACATTGTGCAACCTGTCAGAAAAAAAGATACTTGTAATCACAATGCAAATGTACCTTCAAAGGTACAGCATGATCCTTACGGTCCGGTTGGGTAAAAAAAATATATATAACTGCAGTGCAATTGGATAACCATTATGTTTCCAAACAAAAAGTGCTGTAAACATACTCTCTAGGGCACTACTCCAGTATTTGACAGGGGTACCACATTTAATACCTTTTTTCTGAGAGTATATAATATGTTCATGCATCTAACTGGGACCAGTTTGATTAGATGTTGTTAGATGAATGTTTTTCAGAATTCTCTGGAATGTTAATTTTATTACCTATATTAGTGCATTGCTCAAGATTTAGGTATGTTGCTTCCCATTTCAAAAGATTTTAAAAGAACCAGTAGCTAATATCTGAAGTCACATGGCCAACAGCAGTTCGGGCAGTTTTGGCTTTTACAAAAAAACTAGCACTAAAAAAACCACAGCTTTCCATTTCATTATATACAAATTAAAATTATTATCTCTATGTATTTCTTTAATATTAGATGGTGAGCTTTAATGGTACTCTGTCATGGCTAAACCTTACAGGCATGCTAATTCTCATGCGGGGGAAAAAAAGGTTATTTATTGAAATTATCGGTCCAAATTTGCATTATTTTATTTCTAATATCATATTTAATGTCCATAAGAAATAAGGTAAAAAGGAATTATAGAGAGTATATCTTCTCATGGGTTTCCTATTCACAGTGTAAATTCAAAATATGTGTAATGCGAAATCTGATTCATCATATATGTTGTCAGACATTTCCATTACAATTTTTAGGCATGTCCAGCTACAGTGTAGCCTCATGTACATTTTTCAAGTGGTAGGCCTGCCTCATATTTGAAGTAAAACAGCATTTGCAAAATTTTTCCACAATTTAGTTGTGTTCAATTCCACCCGCTAGTTAGGGCCTATCCCAGTCACGTGATGCCACCAGTGCTGGGTGGATGAAAGCTAGCACAGGCTTGCTCCAAGACATGTGAAGCACCAACATATCTTTTCGAAATGACACTAATGCGATGTCATTGGACATCTCAGTGCTCTTGAAGGAGAATCCTAACATCAGCTAACAGATGCCCATGCTGGCTAGAATTATGCTGAGTGATGGGGGTAGAAAGAGAGCTTTCCTTTCCCACTCAAAAAGACCAGGGCCAATTGTGCTCTCTTGGACTCCAAGCCACAGATGGCTGTGGCATCACTGGGGATCAAACTCACACCATCCTGATGACAGGGCCAACACTTAAACAGTTCTGCCAGCTGGGAGCCTGCAGAGATTTCTACTCTGCAGCTCCTTCACTCTTGACTTCACAGTTGACTAATTTCTTTGATTCTTCTAAAAAGAGTGTTTCTGTTGTTCAGAAGCTTATCGGTAGTTAAAACTGATCTAAAATCATTAAAACCATTTTTGTAAAGAAAACAATCAGTGACCTTATTAGGAATACAAGCAGGCTTTAAAGATGGCCTTTTAAATCATGTTCATTTTTTAACAAATTGCATGAAAATTGCTTGGTTATGTGAAAAAGAGAGATGAAGGTTTCATTTAATTTTAGGATGTATCACTAAAAGCCAAAAAATCTATATTAAAATATATTTACTTATGTTTAGATCAGCTTTTCCCTCAATAGAGCAAATCGCTTCCAAATTTCCTAAATTGTTATGCTGAGTCTGTAGTTAAAAGGTGGTGGAAACAAAGCAACAATCCTTTTGTCGTGTTTATGTATGGTTTACATTTAAACACTTTTTTTTTTACTTATGTGTCCTATTACTCTAATATGAAAGTAACATTCTGCAACTTTATGTAAGTATGTTATGGACAATGAAAATAAAGGGGATGTGTGCAAGCAGGCATACATCTGGCTTCGAGAGAGGGAGAGAGAGAGAGAGAGAGAGAGGGAGGGAGAAGGGGAGAGAGAGATTGTGCGTGTGTGTGTGTGTGTGTGTCAAGGCCCAATGATGCCCACAGTGCCATGAGGACGTGAGTGGGTGGGGATTGCCTGTCAGTAGAGCACTGGGAAAGATAACAATAAATGGCTAATAATGACACTTAATGAGCTTGATTAAGTTGATTTGTTATGGAAAAAAATGAGAGAGCAAAGGGGCGATGTAGGCAATGTAATAAGAGATTCATTTTAATAGATACAAATTCAGTGGGGTTTTGGAACACAATGGGACTGCATGGAAAATTAGCACCAAGTACAAAGACACACCAAATTAATTCTTTCACAGACATATTTTTCATAATTGCACCAACGAGTCTCATTAGTCGTATACCTGCCGTTGACGACAGACAGAAGTTTGAAGGGGGGAGGAGGGGTGGTAAAGGAGCTCCAGGATGGAGCTCAGGCTTTTGAAATGAATTGTCTAAGACAAATCACCACCTACAGCTGCCGGGAAGTTACAGTTTACTGACATTTCTAATTCATTTGAATAGCACATGCTGAAGTAGTGTCACCCGCATTCAGAGGGAAGTTTTCTCTATTCACAGTGAATCGCTGGAGCTCTTTTATGCTCCTGATGATTATGGATCTGTGAAATTTCAGATCTGCATTCTACATCCTTGCGATATGAACTTCCGGCTTTAGAAGCTTTTTACACCTTGAACTTAGTTCAAAACAACCCGAAGTGATTCCGCTTTTGTGGAGTGAAATTTTATTGAAAAAGTTTTGATATATATTTATTTCTCGTTTTCCATCACAGTTGAAGTGAGAGTGTATCAGCTCTTGGGAAGTTTAATTAAGAAAGGACCTGTTGAGAGAGATTTCTAATCAGTGAGCTGAGAATGAGCGTATTCAGAGCATTCTTCTCCCGGCGATCGTGTCTCTTCACACCAGTATGTGTGTGTGCATGCGTGTGTGTATGTGTGTGTGTGTATGTGTGAGAGAGTGAGATTGTGTGTCGCCTGTCTCCAGAGGGAAGCGGCTTAATTGAATACATTAAAGGGAAGAAGAGCCTGAGGCCTTATTTATTTCCTTCTAATCTCTCAGACTTGTTTAAATGAGACCCACCGCTGGTGTGTGCTCTGAGCTGCTGTCCTCAGGGTGCTGTCCTGTGGGTGAACACTAGCTTTGTTGCTCTGGCGAGCTGCGCTGGGCTTCTTGTTATCCAAAATCTTATTTATGAATGTTGCACCCTTGAGCAGGGAAACCACAGTCACTCTGGCAGTCGTTCAAGTGATAAGCTTTCACTGTTGTGGAGGAACACGAGCCTCTGTAAACGTGTTTACACTAAGCTTTGATCTGGTTCCAGTGCTCTGGTGTAGATTGATCCGAATTCCATCTGTACTGAAAACAAAGTGGCTGATCTTTAGGACTTTAGGTTTTTCAAAAATCCTTGATAGGAACATTTGACATACCTTCATAGTAGCTTCTTCCAACTCAAAAGGTGCAGCATAGATGAGCCCACTGATGGATAAAAGAGCATTTGTAGCAGCATCTTTATCTCTTCCAGGTCCAAGCAGGTTTTACCCGACTTTCTAGGGAAATTAAGCTGAGACGAAATATGATTCAATTTATTGCAAAACAAAGCCAAGTTGATTCATCTGGTAATGCATACATCTCTCTCTTTCTCTCTCTCTCTCTCTCTCTCTCTCTCTCTGTGTATGTGTGAGCTGCACACCTTGGTGCAGGACGGCTGTTTTCTGTTCTTTCATGAGGTCATTACTCATAAGCGTCATCTCTGAGTCATTCTCATTCATCACAGTGAAACACAAAAGTTACACACCAAACGTGTGCATATTAATAAGGCCCTAAACTATTCATCCTTCCGCTATGAATTAATTTGCGTCACACCGTGTTATGGTTCTTTTTTGTCAATCTTAGTTTCTTGTTTTGTTATTTTTTTACTTTTTAAAGTGTTTCACGCCCTTGCAAACCTTACAGACGGGGTTATTCCAGGTTATAAGAAAGGCATTCGAGAACGCTTGTAATGTTTGGATGCAAATAAGGCCTTGGTCGCAGTATTTTAATACAGAAGAATGAACACAGGAAATTACAAGAAACTGCAGAGACTGTAACTTTTGTATAAAGTGATCAGATTATTATTATTACTATTATTAACAACAACAATAGTAATAATAATAATAATAATAATAATAATAATAATAATAATTAGTGTTGTTTGCCCATAGCTTGAACATTGAAAAAAAAAACAGACTTTTAAAAAGACTTTTTACATTCTTAATGTGTTTACATGGTTAACATCACAGACGTACCTGCAAGACAGTTTTTATTTACTTTCATGTTTACCAAAACATGGCTTTGCAAGTCAGTGGACCTCCTCTTAGCATGTTAAAAAGTCTCTTTTCATAGCACTAATGGCCTGCTCAATTCGTCCGTCAACTTAAATAAACTAAAGGTGCCATCAGCCCACACAAAAACAAACCTATCTCTCTATTTAAAAGGAAGCCTTTGAAAATCAATCGCAGTGTCACTTTTCAGTCCCTTCTGTGAGTGTGCCTAAAACACTGTCATTTGAAGATTTTAATCCTTTTTAGTATGGCAACAGCGGGCAGTTTTGAAATGAATGCAGTGATTAAGAGCGAATGTGCTGAGCATTTGGATAGCGAGGCTGCGGGATAATGAATAAAGATTCATGCTTTGGACCCAAATTTTAATTTTTCCACAGAATTTGCCTGATGTAGGCAGCGTTTAATCACCCCCAGTGACAGGACTGAGTGCTTTCATTTAACCTTGACTGAAGATCATGAATTCTAACGCTTTTAATTGGATACATCATTTAACGACGTGAGCAGAGCAAATTCCCCCCAATTCAAAGCGGTGAGATTGACAGACAGGGGCAGTGAGGCCTGGCACAATTAAAGAAGATCCGTATGCACTGCCCCTGTCACCACACACACACTCACACACACACACACACACCAGTGATATGACTGTTTGATCATGACAACTTTACAGATTTCACCTTGTTTTGAGTAGGGGTGACTAAATTATGAGATTGGGGTCAGTAGAAAGGCTAAGAGGGGCACAGGGCAAGAGTGTATACACACACACACACACACTCACACCACTTCTGGCCTCCAGGCATTTACCACCTTTGTAAAGGGTGTACCAGTAGAAAAGGCAACAATGGGACTCTTCTTCCATTATGTTTATTACCACTGTGTCACTCCTAATTGAATTGTACCAGAATCGTGGCTGACAGCAGCATCTTTCAGAGACATTGGAAGTCATAACTGTCTCTGACCTCTTTGTAGACAATTGCCCCTCTGGTGTGTAAAGCTGTATCAAGCGGCACACAGTGAAATGCTTTTTAGATGCCTAATTGTTTTCTTGCCTGTGACTCCGCAGAGAGAGGAAATTAATCTGTGTGCCAGAGCTCTCCTCTGCGACAGAACCTAACCAACCACAGCATGTTTGGTTAAGGAACCAAGCTCCAGGGTTTAATTTCATATTTTGCAATTACATTTTTTTTTTTCCTGGGACAATTTTTAATGTATTATTTAAATTATCTTAGCTTTGGGATATTTTAGGGTTTTTAAACAATACATTGCTTCTGGGAGTCACTCACTGTGTTCGTAATTCCATGTAGACTGTTGTGTTAAATGGTGATGTAGTTGAATGACATCGAGCAACTCCTGCTACAGTTCAGTATATGCTGTTCTGTTTTTTTGTTTTCCTAGATGATGGCTAAAACAATTTTGGGTTTTTTTATGTTTCTTTCACAGATGTTTATGTGATGATTTGATTCTCTTGCTCTGATAAAATTCACATATTTATATTCTGATGTCAGAAAAATATGTTCTTGCACCATAATTTCTCATAAGCTATATGGTAGGCTTAGATAAGGGGTGTTGCACAGAAAAATACAAAATCTTGTTCCATTAAGCAGCAGGTTAGGAATGTTTTTTATATTTCTGTTTATATATCTATATCTATGTCTATATCTATCTATCTATCTATCTATATAATACTTAATACTTAAAAGAAGAACTTAAAAACAGAAACATAAAAAACTTATATACACACACTGCACATTCATACAAACCAGTACAATCGTCTGAGTGTTACATCGGAGCTGAGGGTAATGAAGACAGCCAGTGGAAGAGTTCATGGAAGCATGCACAAGCACTTTCATGACTGACTGACATTGTGGTGTTAGAGCATGGCATTAAACGAATGGTCCATGGAAAAGGAGGAGGCACTGTAAAGCCTGACATCTATTTCAGAAGCTCTGCCAAGTAACAGATATCTTCTTTTACTTTCCAAGTTCCGAGCAGAAACAGAAGATACCGTGTTGTCACTAAGGATGACAGGCTGTTGGGTGGTTATGACTCACAGCATACAATCACTGTGACAACAGTAAACAGTAAAGTAATATGGTTAGACTTTCACACACATAATGTGCCAGTGTGTTGTCTCGCGAGGACAAGTACAAAGGATATTGCTCTCTGAACTGAATGAGCATTACTAAGAAACCTTGGAAAGAAGAGAAAAGGGTGCAGAGATGTTTGATGAACTTAACACAAGTACATAATGTCCCTTACTGGAAAATGTCTTAACCGGTCTCCCTTTATAAATAATGATTAAATAAATTATATAACGAGACATTTCTGTGCTAGGCTCAGCTTAATATACAACCCTAGTAGTCAGCTTCATCCATTAGTGGCCGTAGTGCCCGCAGGCCTACAGGTATTTGTTCCAAGCAGGTACCACAGTCCCTGATTTCTCTAATTAGGTTGCCTTTTTGTTATAAGGAGGAGAGCTCATTAGGGAAATCAGGTTGTGTTGTGCAGGGTTGGAACAACAACCTGTAGACACTGTAACCCTTGATCAAGCTGAATACCCTTGCAGCAGGGTATTATGATATCAATATCAGCACAGCTGAGAACAAATTCCCTGCGGTTTGTGGTTTACGAGATAAGAGGGAAAACAGCTCGAAAGGGAAGGCTGTTGATCTTTCACTCAAAATATTTTCACATGCACTGACAATGGACATACATTGCTTCTGACTTCTGCAAGTGCCCTGACTTTTTTTTCCCCGACAGAACTGTCTTTAAAAAACTGCTTTTTGTCCTAGCATAGAGTTTTAAGGCTGTGCATATAGGATCATTATGGAATATTAAAGTGAGGGCATGCCAAATCACAGCTAACCCCAGACTCAGCATATCTCTCCAGTGTTACTCTGGGAGCATGATAAACTTCGAATTTGTCACTCAAAATTTAGCCATAAAAATCAGCTCCAAATAGTATTTCCATAACAAAGGAAGACAAACCTCCACTATATTGAGCGGCAGTAGTGTAGAAAAGTTATATTTTCACTACTGAAGCTCTTTAAGAACAATTACAACATGCCTTGAATATAATATGAATATATTCTATAAAGTCTATATACACCTATCTGGAGTGTATATAGACTTTATAGAAGCGCCAGTAGTGTAGAAAAGTTATATTTTCACTACTGAAGCTCTTGTTTTATCTTTAAGAACAATTACAACATGCCTTGAATATAATATGAATATATTCTATAAAGTCTATATATCTGGAGTGTATATAGACTGAATCAGACTTGTGAACCTGTTTGCATTGTCAGTGCATCTCTGCAAAAGTGGCATGAATAAGACTGTGTTGCATGAATCGACGTGTTTCTCTCTGTGGGTAGTGAATGGCAGTGAATTGTATATTGTAGGTTATTGAGGGAGCGAATTAATGAAGGAAGAACTAATGAAGCTTATGAGTGCCGGCACATCACAGCTGAGAGATTCTCACACTCTCACCTCATAATGTATGATCTCAATAAAACCAGTCCATTCTGCAAGTTTGCTCTTATGGTCAGATTAAACGTACGTTATAGCCCAGCACATGGATGAATTATAATTAGGATGCCCCCTGCCCCCAGTAAGGCTCCGGTCAGATTATACAAGACATATCATATCATTTTCAGACATATTGTCTGAATACGAAATCAGCAATACATTTTTTTTCATTATTTTATTCAAAACCTCATACTCAGACCAAAACTTTCCAAGGGCAAAAGAAGGTATTATAATAAGAAAAAAAGAAGAATGAAATGTAAGCATTTTTTAAGTATTCAAACTCTTTCACTCTAGCAAACCTTAATTAATTCAGGTGCACAATATTATCCTAATGAGGCGCCCAATTAACTAAGTGCCCTCTGCCTCTGTGCACTGACAAGGATTCACTATAAATTCTTGCTAATTCTTCTTTAAGATTGAAACAACTGAGATATTCCTCAACCAGCTGTTGAATAGAGATGTCCCTGGCAGGGTAACAAGAGAAAAACTATTGCTTAACTCTCACAGAAATATGGCAAAAGGAGATGACATGAGAGAACAATGAAACTAAACAGCACTTTATGGTTTAAATTTGATGTGCAGTGTTTTCTGTATATCAATTAGCCTCACGGTGAAGCATGGTGGTGGTATTATTAGACCACTGGGTTGCTTCTTAGCACCCACGACTACAAGCCTTGTCGAAGAACAAATTGCCTGAGCAAAATACCAGAAACTATTATAATAATAAAAGAAATGAGCTGTATTCTAAGTAAAAAACTTTATAAAACTTAAATATATATAATATACTTTTTAAAACTTTATATATATATAAAAGTAAGGGAGCCTTAACTTTCAACAGGCCTTACACTGAAGTAGCTTTGGGAAAATCAAGGTTCTTGTGTGACCACTTGTGTGACAAAGTCCTGTATGAATCTGCTGCAAGCGTTGTCTTTATGTGCTGTGCGAAGAACTTTTGTACATCTGTAAAGATTAATGAAGATGAATTTCAGAAGGTCAGTGTGCAGAACTGGTACTACCAACAAACACAAGCTGTAAGTTCTGCCACAACCAAATATTGACTTCATGGATCTGTGTAACAGCAGTGTGGAAATATTTTTATTCTGATATTTGATGCACCTTCGGTTTGGTCATTATGTTTTGAATAAATTAAGCTTTATAAAAAGCTGAGCCTTACTTTGTGCATAAGAAGATCATCCATCATTTGCAAAAGTACAGTCAAATGTGTCACAAATGATACTCACACATAATGCCATGAAGGCTGGACCCCAAAACAAAGTATCTCTGTTTGTTTCAAAAATAAGCTCTCTTATTCTCAGGTTTGTGTCAAATCAAATGGCAAACTACATGTTAAAGCAGCTAATGGATTTTGTATTATCTGCCCTTAATAGTTTAATCTCTACAATTCAATCTCTTTACCTCCTTGGTGGCCTTGACACTCCTGGCCAGTGATTGTCTGCCAATTTAGACAATAAGACCTTTAATGGCTGCCCCATCTAGCCTCCCTCTCTCAGGTGCATGTAGCCCCACTGGAACTTGGGATGCCTGTATTAGAGCTCCCTCTTCAGGAGCAAAACAGTACTGCACATCCCATCAGAAACCAGTGAACGGAGAAGACATTTGGTTTCCGAAGCTCTACATTAAGGTAGAGTCTAAGACTCTGAGTGACTGGAAATAAGATCTTAACACTCTTTCACACTCCAAAAGCTCAGAGTAGCTACAAAGGCTGAAGGATCTCTTCTCTGTCTTTCTGCTCATTTTAAAACACCAAGAGACAAACCTCTTACGCCAAATGAAACCACTGACTCTTATGTGGGAAAATGTCTAACCAAAGCATGAGGACTTGATCCAGTACGTCAGTGTACACATCTGGTCCTCAAACTCTTAAAAACATCTTGTCTTTAGAACAAAAAAGGGCCTTACTGTGGCAGGCAGAAAAGGGAAAAAAAAGGAAAATGACAGAATGGTGAAGTTCAGCTGCCTGGTTCCTCTCCCTCCTCCACGTCTCCTCTGAAAGAAAATCACTATTTATAATGTCATCTTATCTGGCTTGCTCCGAGGGCCGCACTGTGAGTGCACTTATGCTTCCCTTTGTTAGGGTGAGTTGGCAATTTCCTGTGAGATGGAACAACTGCAGGCAGCCGCTATTTTTTTCCCGATAATGCTCCTGACACAAGCACCAAACTGCTGCTGGCATCAGAGCACAGCCCCAGGCCAGAGCGGTGGGAGGCCTGACATAAGAATCATACCACCCTCAATCGTTCATAGCACAAAGGGCAAATAATAAATACCTAATAAAATGTATAAAGAAAGAAATAAAGAAAAAGTGGACATATATATATATATATATATATATATATACACACACGAACGAACACACTATATATGTATACAAACATATACATATATACCACGTGCGTGTGTATATACACACACACACACACACACATATATATATATATATATATATATATATATATACACACACACTGTTATTTATATATATAAATAACACTGATCAGCCACAACAATAAAATAACTGACATGTGAAGTAAGGAACACTAATTATGGCACTGATATCTGTCAAGGGGTGAGATGTTTTAGGCAGCAAGTCAATAGTCAGTTCTTGAAGTTGATGTGTTGGAAGCAAGAGAAATGGGCAAACATGAGGATCTGAACGACTTTAACAGGGCCCAAACTGTGATGTCAGAGCATCTCCAAGACCTCTTGTGAGGTGTTTCCAAAGAAAACAGGTTAGCCCGTTTATGAAGGTTAGCCCATCTGGCCCGATCCCACAGAAGAGAAATTGCTGAAAAGGTTAATGCTGGATATGATAGAAAGGTGTTAGAATGCACAGTGTCAGATCCTATTCCGGCGTTTGGGGTTGTGTAGCCACAGACCAGTCGGAGTGCCTGTGCTGACAATGGACATGTCAGCATCAAAACTGGACTATGGACTACTGGAAGAAAGTGGCCTGGTCTGATGAATCACGTTTTCAGGTGGGTGCCTATGCGCCACTTACCTGGAAGAGATGGCAGCAGGATGCACGATGGAAAGAAAGCAAGCTGGTGCAGGCAGTGTGATGCTCTGGGTAACGTTCTGCTTGGAAACCTTCCTGGCATTCATGAGGGTGTTACTTTAACGCCATCCTAAACATTGTTGCAGACCAAGTTCACCCCTTATGGCAGTGGTGTTCTCTAATTGCAGTGGCCTCTTTAAGCATGAGATGCACTATACCAAGCTGCAAAAACTGTTTCACGAATGGTTTGAGGGACACGACAAAGAGTTCAAGATGTTGACTTGGCGTACAAATGCAGCAGACCTGATCGAGCATCTGTGGGATGTGATGAACTACTCTGACCGATGGAGGCCCCGCCTTGCAACTTACATTTCAGTGCCAGATACCACAGGACACCTTCAGAGGTCTTTTGGAGTCCATGCCTTAATGGGTTAGAGCTGTTTTGGTGGCAAACCTACACAATATGAGGCAGGTGGTTTTATTGATGTGGCTGAACAATGTAAATCTTTCTGTGAGAAAGATGTTTAGACTTCTGCAAGCAAATCAAATAGAGCTTTCATTGTCCTAAATCAACAGGCAAAAATAAGAAATAAGCCCTGATTTCTGGCTTCTCCTAATTATGAAGCAGGGCTGGAACAGCTGCTGTGAGCTCTGCAGCCACTGCGTCCTGCACTAATGTCTTTAGTACCATAAAAGAACTCCGCAGAGCTCAGTAGTGGCCATCAGCGACCCCGGGCGGGGGCAGCTTTTACCCCCCAAAAGCCCGTCTCCCCCCCCCCCCACACACACACCCTCCTCCGTACAGGTAGGCTCGCGCGAGCCTCATTTAGCGCTACGCTGCTTTTCCTAATTAGCGCCGCGAGGCCTCATTAAGTCCGCTCTAATGAATAAATATTGTATTTCATAGCCTGATTACCAGATCAGCTCAATGCTCGAGCGTCGTAAACAATTATTTCCCTAAATATTCATCACCCTAAAGTGGATGATCATTGGTATTTAATACCAGTATTTTCAAGTGCATCTTTATTATGCAAATAATACTTCTGGAAGCGTTCGTTTCCTGCACAACCGAGGAAAGATTCACATGGGCAAATAAAAAAATGGGGGGAATTCTGCAAGAGTGACGTTTCGGCACACACTGGGAAGTTTTAAACACGCCGAGGAGATCAGTCTGAATAAGCTTACTGGACCATCTGAGCTTTCACAAAGCCTTACTGTGGCCCACGACCCTTATAATCACTACAGCTGATCAGAAGCAAACGGTGAGAACAGGAACACATAACAGAAAATCATTCAATAAAAGCTAAAAGACACTTGACAAAACGGGGATGAAAAAAAAAAACACCATTAGCACTTAAGACACAAGCAAGATTGTAGAAATCTACATCATTCAAGGAGAGGGAGAGAGAGGGAGAGAGAGAGAGAGAGAGTTAATAGGAAAAATGATTTACAGGTATAAGATTTCCCATTAGAGTCTGCTAATTATTTCCACACCATTAGTGGCAGCTCTCTAATGAAGGCTCTGAACAGGCAACGCAGTATATCAGACCGCTCTAGTAAAAGCAGGACAGAAGGGGAACATCTGCCCTCCTCACTGCACCCACACTGAAGGACAGACTGAGGGATAGTGAGACTACCTAAAAACCACAGCTCTCAAACCAGAGCCTGCACACACCTGAACCAAGCACTTAAGTTTTTATCGGTATAGGTTGGGTGTGTGGAGAACTGTAACAGGGCAAGACTGTGGAACTAGTGGGGAATATCTGAGGTCTGGTTTGACAACCTAGTGCACCATACCCTCAACAAAATACTGGCATAAACTAAAATATATTAATTTAAAACCAACAGTAATCTTGACTACACTGAGCCTGAAATAAGACAGCGCACAAAAAGGTTAAAAACTAGATTGCATTTATTGGGCAAAAGTACAAGTGAACGATCAGATTACTTTTCTAAAAGACAATAGTGACTGCTATTTTGTATGCACCACCTTGCAGCCAAAAAAAAAAAAAAAAAAATGTTTTTTCACACAGTATTTTTTCACAAAGCATGAATCATGTTGATAAGACTGACCAAATTCAAGGATTGATCTGAAATGCATCAAAAAAACAAAAAAAAAAACATGTTCATGCTATTAAAATTACAGTACAGTTTTGAAAAATTAGAAATCTATACATTTAAAACAATGCACATTTTCAAGTTATGTAGACCACTTGGTTGGCTACTCAAGGCACTGGATTAAAGGTGGAGTAAAATCAGCAGAGATGGACTCTCACTCAATTCTCCTCCAACTCTTTCCTCAAGCTAAGGAGAGAAAGAAAGTTCAAAAGGTCAAGACTCCACTTTAACATTTGAGCTTCCACATGTGTTAACATGCATGACAAGTGAACAACAGTCAAGTGAATAACATTACCTGTTCAGGTAAGCGTGAACATTGTCATAGCCGTGGTATTTGGCCAGGTAGACGAGTACACCTGTAGCACAACGGCCATCTCTGGCCCTGCAGAAGCTGCAGTTACAAATGCTCCTGCATGGGGGGCACTGCCACTCCTGCAAGAAAGACTCGGTCAATATGCACATCTAGCACTCAGACACACAGATACATGGACTAAACGTGCCAATATGTTTACACTAATTTGCATTTATGTACATTTTAACATGATCGGATGTGTAATTGTTAAAGTACAACCTACTCAGACCAGTCACTGGAAGGAATACCACACCCTCAAGATTGGGTCAAGGTGTGCTTAACCTTATTATTGCATTTTTTTGCGCTACAGTGTAACTAAAACACTAATGAAAGTCTCGACTGATGAGTCTGCTGTTTCTGTAGCATTCTGTCTGGGTAATACATGCTGAACTCAGCTTTAGGGGTTCTTTTTGTAGCCTTCATTTTGGAAAATCAACCTTTCTGCCCTATAGACCGTGGTACAAACTTCATAATCTATGGCTATGCCTAAAAAGACTGAACAGGATCGGCTGCACTTGGACACATTCACAACAGTTGTCTGCTAAATTCTCAAGTGTTGCCTGAAAAGTGCAGTGCACTAAACATGAAGTGTTTGAAAGTGTGAAAGTGAATGAAAGTGTTGTCTGCACTCACTGGGTTCAGCAGAGCATCCTGGACTTCCTCTCCATAACGGTTCCGCAGGCAAGGTCCACAGAACTGACCTCTGACCCCCACACACTCTGGGTTGCGGCAATTAGTCTTTGTGTCCGTTGTCTTCTGACGACATTGGTGACATGTGGAACCCTACAATCCAAACAAACTTTCAGACCAAGTTGTACATAATGGTAGAATTGACATTTGGCTGAACATAGCAAAAGCGTGTGCACAACTGCAGATGTAAACAACTATAATAACTCACAGTGCTGCGGTTGTAGACCTTCTCTCGGACATTGAAGCAGATGTTGTCCAGTTCGGCCTGGGTAATCTCCTCCACAGGTCTTACCACGTGAGGAATGGCAAGAACGCCGTTGTAGGAGCGCCGACGACGTGGTTCCTAAACAAAAACAGTTTTGAGTCCGAGTACATTTGGGGGTGTACATATGTAATGCCAACCCCTTCCATCATGCTCAGCATCTTACTGGTTCATAGTCATCGTCTTCACTGTCTCTTCTCCTGCGCACCAGGCTGTACTTGTCCTCAGGCTCTTCCTCAGGAGTGGGGGTAGGGGGGCCGTCCACCAGTGAACGAGAACGGGTGTGAGGACGTGACAAACGCTCAGGGTTCTTCCTCCGGACTCCAGGCGTTGCTAGAGAGCGGCGAGGAACACGCCGAGGCTACAAATACAGGAGGGGGGAGAAGAACCTGGTTAAGAATGTGGTTTCATTCTCTAGGAATAAATCACTCTTTCGCATTCAGTTACACACATGTAATTCAGCAAATAACTGATCTGGTACTCACTGTATTGGTCATGGGCAGAGACATCCTCTTAGGGACGAGACCAGGGACTTTGTTCAACTCCGCCATTAACTTAGCAAGCTATGGAAAAAAAAGATGTAAAGCAAGTTATAATCACAGAAACTACCTTCAGTTTCCTTGTCATGGACTCACAATGAAGCCATTATGTGGGGCTTAAATAAATACAACATTCTTCAGTAATTTTGCTGTATATTCAGGTGATCATTCAAAACACAAATCTAGAATCAGCATTATTTCCATTAGTCATTTACAAATGAGGCAGAGATTTAGATCATTTATGCTTGCAGTTACAGATAACACTGCACCTCTTGTATGTGCATGTGGGTTCTTACCATAGCTTTGTTCTCTTTGATATTTAGTGCTCTCTTTGCAGCAAAGTTCTCCTCCCCTTCTGAGTCTGATTCCACGTCTTTGGGTTTGGGCGCAGCCCGAGGACGCACTGGCTTCTTAGGAGTTGCTTTTTTGGCGGGGAATTTCATGGCCACTTTCAGAGTGAAGGAGCGCCTGGGTCTCTTCTGAGATTCTGAAGAATCTGAGTCTGAATCCATTTTCTGAAATGAAGACAAAGTGAATGACTGAATGAAGTTAGAAAACCAACAAATCACAGAGAAACTACTGTTGTGAATTTTTCTTAGAGACCAGGAGACGTTTTGGGATAGCAGAAGTTTCTCTTTATTCAGATACTCTCTGCTG
>JBBPCZ010000002.1:15494585-15504632 GCA_037974445.1 Brycinus macrolepidotus | reverse complement strand
TTTTAACACCATTCGAAAATGTCAGCCCTGCACATCAACATTCAGATTTCTGTAAGAAATTTACGCATTTATCCCTTCTTCTTGCCAAAACTATGTTACAGCCAAAAGCATTAACTCAAATTACAGTGAACCAACCGAAATGGTGTAGGACTTGGAATAAAATCTTTTTCCATTAAATTATATTAAAAGTTCTTTTCCTGCAAAGTTTTCATTCTGGAGGTTCTGTTACGAAATCAATGATATTCTAGCATTAATGCAATTACATTTTACAAGAACATTTTAGCGAGGATAAAATCTATTGCATGTACATTAGTTTACCCTTTTTCAAATGCATGTACACCAGGGATCACCAGTTCCTATCCCAGAGACATGATGTCCAGCACAGACTGGTTACATCCTGCTCAAGCCACATGATTACCAGGTTTGGTATTTTTAAGCAGGCAAATAACCAAACTATGCTGGACCCCACCCTGCAGGACTGGAATTGATGACCCCTTACATAAACAACTGCTATTGTCCAAAACGTTGGTGCTATTTTGTACGTGTATGGTCTGATCATCCTGTACCAAAAAGTCAAGCTGTTCCCTCGAGCAGGCAAACAGACGACCATTAATACTGAGAGAGGAGAAGACAGACACTTCACTGGGCTTCAGCACCGTTTTATCTGAAAAAGAATACAAACATCATTCTGTGTTACGTGAGGAAAGTTTTTCATAATAGCAGGTAACGTTTGTTCTGTGAAGATACAAAGCTAAATTGCTGACCATTTATACATTGTTTATAAACGAGGCTGAAATCTTGTGTATTTCTAGTTCATTCTGTAATAATCTGGCATACCCAGATACTCAAATCCAGATACATTACTTAAGAAAAAAGTCAGACAAAAAAAACAATAGTCATCGTATTTCACACGGTAGCTCTACATGTAGTCAGAGACTCTCTGTCAGATGCCAAAGTTACTCTGCTACACTTTTGACTCTATATATAGTGCATTATTATTTTTATTGTTCTTATTATATCCACACACAAACTCTGACCTCAACTTTACCCTGACAAGGGGTCAGGTGAGTGTGTGTTACCCTGTCTGGTTGTCATAACAGCATGTGTGTGCTTGTTCTGTAATAACCCTGAGCCTTCACGCTCTTGTTCATCATCACAAACTTGTAAATGTGTCAAATATGCTGCAATACATCTGCACAGCAACCAAGCACTGACGCCACATGTGGGCTGCATATTAGCATCTGAGCCTAAATACAATGTGGATCTTTATCATCAGAGGCTCTGTGGCAAAAAAAGTAGCTGTCGTCACAACATATCCAATCACACGTGTGTCAGACTCACGGTATGTCTGATCATACCATGATAAGCACTGCGCTTGTGTATATGCGGGCATGAGGGTCAACATCAGGCCACGCTGAGGTGGACTGATCCGCTGCCAGAGGGAACGGAACTCCAGCAGCCACAGCGGTGCGCAAAATTTTATACAACACAGCAAGTGATACGCCGCTGAGAATAAAGCATTCACGTGGCAGGCAGCCAGAGGTCACACACTCCGAGGTCATTAGCACATCCAGTTCACCAAATGAATTAGAGACATTATTTATTCTCAAAGGGGGCGACTTAGCTCTCAGTGCATTTGATTAAGAGCAAAAGGAGCAAAATGTGTAAGCGTGTGTGTGTTCTCACCTCCAGCTGAGCTAAGGTGCACCAGCAGGAGGGCGTCGCGTGAGCCCAGTTTATCCGCCACAGCGCACAGGACCTCTCTGACAGAGGCAGACACAGGCACTCGTATGGTGGTGTAAGTGTGGTCACTGCAGTACACCTTAAACAGGACTAAAGGTACAAAACAGAGGTGCATTTCATTGTCAAAAATGGTGTACAGTTCTGCTTGTGCAGCAGGTTGATGAGGAGTCAGTGATTCGGTGAAGTGGTCCTACTTAACATCACTTGAACTATCTATTCCAAATGACTGGTCCTGCCATGCATGTGAAAAAAAAATCAGTCAAAGTCAGAAATCCTCACTCTCATCTGTGCTCTTGATTGGCTGTCGTTTCTGCAGTTTCTCATCTCCCATGCTGAACTGGCGGAGCAGCACTTTGTGCTAGAGGAAGAGAGAGGAAATAAAAATAAATCACTGCAGGAAGAGCAGCATATGTAGAAAAAACGACTTCATTATTTTAGATGTACTACTTTCTCTCACCTTTTTCTGAGAGGGCTTCCCGTCTTCAGAGCTGAAAATAATGGAAAAATGAATTGAGTCTCAGTGCAAAAGCTTTCCCTATTAAAAACCATAATGTAGAATGACAGTAGAAAAAAAAGAGATCTCACTTGTGTTTGAGGACCTTCTCCAGCTCAGGGAGCTCCTCTTTCAACGCAGGAAAAAGTCTGGCATCTTCAGATACTGCCATATAGAATTCCTGCACCAAAGCAAACCCAGTGTGAGAGATCACAAAAAGCTTAGCTCTATTCTGAACGAAAATGCAGCTGAATGGAATCAAATGTGATCATTTAGAACAACAATAACAACATGATAAAACTAATAATAATAATAATAACAATAATCATCATCATCATCCACAGTATTTTTGTTATTGTTGTTATTGTCATTAAATCAGAACTAGCATTCACTGAATTTCATCCTATTTATCAGGATTCACAGAGTTGCCCTTGGTCTTGGGGTTGATTGTGCTGTGCTGAATTTAACCTGGAGGAAGGCCAGTGAACTCTCCTCCTCCTGCAGGTGGTCAGTGTTGATGGCAGCCCACTGCAGCACCAGGCGTATGACCCGGCGCTTGTTATTCAGAGCATAGTCCAGCCTCTCCTGATCACTGCCCTGAGAGGCCTGAGCGTGGTAGGTTCACTGAGGTTAAGGACAAAATGCATTACACAGCACTAGACCTCTCGACGTTACTGAGAAACTTCAGAAAGTCCACCGTTTCCGCAAACTAGACACTGCATAACATCAGATACATGGTGCAATTTAGAAACATTTCCTGCTGAGCAATAAAGAAATGTGATTTGTTTACTACCTCACACAAGAACAGGGAAAATGACGCTGTCAGAGAGAAGGAACTTGTGGCCTCATAAGGGGTTTAAATGGCACTGAAGTACAAAAGCACTGAGGCCTAAAGGAAAAGAGGGCAATAAAAAGAAAGAGACCGAGAGAAAGAAAAGAAGACTTAAAGGATATTGGGCCATGAGGAGTGGACACAGCTGAGTATTGGGGATAAACACACAGTGCATAAGCACAAAGTCATCCAGCGCTGGATCTGCAGAGAGAGAAAGAGCGAGGCATAAACAAACAAACAAAAACACAATCAATAGCAGACTTTTTCCCACTTGTCCAACACATTTTAGCCCAGATTACTACATACTGAGCACATGGTTCAGTCTATAGCAGGGGTCACCAACATGGTGCCCGCGGGCACCAGGGTGCCCCCAAGGACCACATGAGTAGCCTGTGGACCTGTTCTAAAAATAGCACAACTACTTGACTAACATTTAATTTTATCCTGTTGCTCTTCTTCTTTAATCACTTTTGCATTTATATAGATTTGAAAATGATAATATCTAAAAAAAAAAAAAAGCATTTAAAACATGTTTATTATACATGAAGTTTAGATAAGTTTAGTTAAACTCTGTTCTAGTGTATCAAACTGGTAGCCCTTTGTATGGCTCAGGACCCGTGAAGTAGCTCTCAGTTTCAAAAAGGTTGGTGACCCCTGGTCTATAGCACTGGGTCAGTAGCTCTAAACAAGAACTTTATTGTTTTTAGTTATACTTAAAGGGGCCTTAGGTAAAGCCTCAATCTGATCAATATTATTATTACTGGGAGATGAAAGAAAAACTCAAAAAATAAAAAGTAAAAAAAAATTAATAAAAGATAAGAAAAAGGAAAAAATAATACAAATGCAGCAAAATAACTTTCAGTTGTTTGTTATACTCAAAAGGACCTTAGGTAAAGCCTCAATTTGATCAATAATAATAATAAAAATAATAATAACAACAACAATAATAGTTCTTCTTCTTACTATTATTATTATTATTATTGTTATTATTACTGGAAAAAGAAGATCAAAACATGAAAAAGTAATACACATTTTTACAAATTAATAAAAAAGTAAATTGGAAAAAAAAAACTACAAATGAAACAAAAGGCCAAATAATAATACCTGCAACAAATTGGAAAAATAGTTCCTGTGTGTTAACAGTGTTGGAGTACCTGACTCTGTGAACTGGGAATCTAACTTCATGGTCTCTAGGAAGTGTTCCAGAATCTTCTCTGGGGTTCCAGACATCACAGTGTACCTGCAGCACAGGTTTAAATATGCAAACTACTGCTGCTCACACACAGAAAACATACACGAAAAACACTGGAATGAATCGAAGCAGATCCACATGAACAGAATATACCACATCAGTATGATTTTGTCAATCAGGTCACTTATTTACTAGCAATAACTTTGTGGGCATTTTATTCATGAGGCAAATTACATAAACATCTGAATCAAGTGCATTCAAACTTCACTTTTGTCTAAACAATGAGAGAAGGAGAGAGAGAAAGAGGTGGAGAGACAGAAACAGTTAACAAAGCAGAGTGATTAAGAGAGAGAGAGAGAAAAACAAGGAAAGGGAGAGGGCGAGAGAAAGGGAGAGATAAAGCAGTAAAAAAAAAGTGAGAGTGAGGGAGACAGAGAGAGAGAGGAAGAGACAGATAAAGAGGCAGAGGGAAAGGGTGAAGGAGAGATAGAGGCAGAGAAAGAGAAAGGGAAAGAGAGATAGAGGCAAACAGAGTCAGAGTGAGAGAGAGAGAGAGAGAGTTAGAGTGAGAGAGTTAGTGAGAGTGAGAGAGAGAGAGAGCTAGAGAGAGTGTGTTAGAGTGAGAGAGAGAGAGTTAGTGAGAGTGAGAGAGAGAGAGTTAGTGAGAGTGAGAGAGATATAGATTTAAAGAAAGTTAGAGAGAGAGAGAAAGAGAGAGTTAGAGAGAGAGAGAAAGAGAGAGAGAGAGAGAGAGAGAGAGAGAGAGAGAGAGAGAGGGAGAGAGACATACTTGAGCGGTGAGGAGACTGCATGGCCGGAGCTTCTGATGTTACTTTTTTCGAGAACTAAAACATCCTCTTCGTGTTCCTTCAGTCGTACCGTATTCGCTTCTACATCCTACACACACACACACACACACATACACACACACACATCGCATCATTTGTTAGTTATCTGAACATTTATGCTTACGTACAAAAACAAAGGTTGCTTCCAATTACACATGCACGCATCTAGTGCCCTGAGCACACACACACATGCACGCACACACACACTCACAGACCCAGAGGCTGGATTACTGAATGGTGGGGTCAGCATGGTGGATTAGTACTGTTGTGAAAGTAGCAGTGAGTGTAAAGTGTAGTCAGCAGATTAACTGATGCTGAGGCTGAGATCAATGTAAACACGCCCTCCGACATTTAGCACGGCCATGTGTAGGCCATGTATAGAACCCATTTCAAGCAGTAGGCAAAGTGTGATACTGAGAATAACAGAACATACACAGACAAAACATCAGAATATGTGTGGAATCACCTAAAATCCAGGCCTAACAGACAGTGGCTAACGTGTCTTCACGCATACAGAGGGGTGACTCTATAGGGAGTAAATTCAACCAATTGTTTTGCATAATTTCAAATTTACTCCAGTTTCTGCTTGCCCCAAACATAGTCAATCAGTCATGACATGTTTAGTGTTGAACGTTTTCTTTCTTAGTTTTGCGTCCGAGCTGCAAGACGAACAAGTAATCAAGTGTCACAGAAAATTAGCCTCTAATGCCAGCTTCTGACAACATACATTTCTTAGCTGATCAGTTGCATTTTGTGTAAGGACAACATAGTAAATTGTGATTTTTTTTGGATCAACCATTTCCTTTACTGTTGCAGTGTTGTAAAGTCACCAACAGAGGGAGACTGTGACCAATCAAAACACTGTTCAAATATCAAAGCCAATACTAACATGAGTAAATGCTCAGAGATGAAAATCTCTGCTGTCTCAGTGCAGATACAGTCCCTCAACTACAAGCATAGAATCCAAAATTAGAGTAAACTGTTAAAAAATAGGTTATTCAAATTTAGAGCAAAACTCTCATAAAACCCGTTACACACACACACACACGCACACGCACACGCACACACACACACACACACACACACACACACACACACACAAACACAAACACATACATACACACACCCCAACAGGCTGGGACACCTATTATAAACTAAAGAGAATGAAGAGAGAGAGAGAGAGAGAGAGAGAGACACCCACAAGTAACATTACGAAGTACCAGCAAACATCAAAAGATGATAAAAAGAGCTGGAGAAAAGCCCAGTAACAGTTCACTCCTCACCCTGAGGATCCTGTTAAAGTCCTCTTTATCAACTCTCAGGAAGTGGCAGTTGTCCTCTCGCAGGACGATAGAGGCAGCACGAGGTGCATCATTCACTAGAGCGAGCTTTCCAAAATCATCACCCTCGTGCAGCGTGCAAACCACACCCTGCAAAACACACACCATCTTTATACTCCAGTGCTGGCCATGGCATGCCCACTCCCAGCAAACACACTCTCAAAACTTCCTTTCAGTTATAAAATAACACACATATACGCACACAGAAAATCATAATAAACGGCTCTAATATGATTAGCTGACGAGCTTTAAAATAGATTAAAGGCTTAATTTCTTATCTGAGTCGGATACTCTCATAACAGTAACTGATCTCACCTTTCCATAAATGACCACATTAACTGAGCCCTTTAGGATGATGTACCACGAGGTGCCCTCTTCACCCTGATTAAACACTGACAATGAGAGAAATGATGAGGGGGGAAAAACACAGAACAAAGATTAAAACAAAGATCCAATGAGGACCACATATTAAAGTCCATAAAATTCTACTTAATTCTATGACTGAGACATTCAAAGTATTCAGACATCTGGTTCCTATCACCACCACTGTGAACCATTCTGACTCTGTATGCATTTCACCTCAAACGTCTCCAAATGTTTACATCTTAATGATTTAATCAAGCATAAATGTTGAAAACTCAGTAGAATTCTCTTTTAAGAATATGTAATATCTGGCATTATCACTCTAAATGTGCTTGATGTGCAAATAATGTTGTTTAATCTACTGTGCATGCAGTAAAAGTGTTTAAATTGTGAAGGTTTGGTAAAACAACCAAGTAAAAATGTAACAACTGCACTTACATACTGTTCCTGCTTTTGCATGGGACTCAAAAATGAGGACACCAGCTAACTCCCTTTTTACCTGAGAGGAAGACAACACAATATTATACAATATTATAAAAATGCACGATCCCTTTATTATCATGACCTATATGATCATAATGTATGTATCATTACCTACATTATCATATCATATCAGTGCCCTCCTCTTGGTTAGAATATTTGTTTTATGAGCCAGTATTTTAAGTTCAAGCGCAAGCAACAACACTAGCTGTTTTTGGTATGGACAAGTGATTTCCCTGGACTAATTCAGGCAGTCGGAGGAAATGTTCGTGATGAAGGTTACACTGTACTGGCTTCTCACTGCAGGCCCTCTCACACTGCAGATACATTAAAGTAATTTAAGATAGCAGCGCTTCCACTTACTGTCGTGGAGAGGTGTGATAAGGCTTTTATATGCAGCAGTTCTTCATAAATAATCTCCAAGTCATCTACTGTCCTCTGGCCTGGCCTAGAGAGAGAGAGAGAGGGAAGGAGGGAGAAAGAGAGAAAGAAAGAAAGAAAGAAAGAAAGAAAGAGAAAGAAAGAAAGAAAGACTCTAAGCTCTTAATTGTAATTGGAAGAATGCAAAATACAATCACATGTAAAAGTCTGGGTACCCTGGTCAAATGACAGGTTTTGTAAGGGTATTACAGATTTTCTAAGGGTATATTAAGTACACCTTCTCTACAGAGAACACACTCAAATATGACGTTTTCAGTGTGCAATTTCTATTCATATGCTTAGTTTAACATATTGGGAAAAAGAACACAAACTGTGCCATAACTTTTGTCTAGGCCACATTTATGTTGTGTGTTCTTTTTCATAATATATGGAATTTAGCAAATACACAGTAAATGTGCATTAAAATGTGTAAAAGTGTGTTCTCCATAGCGACATGTATTTATTTTCACTTAGAAAATTAATTAAACATATAATCTGACATGGGGTGCTTTCTTCCTCAATAAAGTTAAAACGCTCTTTCTTGCGGTGTTTTATGTTCCTTGACTCGTCTGATCAGTTCTCTTTAAAGAAGATCTAAGCAGGAAGCCAGCCAAGGCAGGAGTGAATATAAATCAGTTAAATTTCGAAGCAGCCCTATTCATAGCTGTGCCCTTGGGGCTAATATAATGATGATACAGTCTCAGAGGTCACTCGTGTTTCTGGGCCAAGAGCATACTGTTTCTGAAGGATCATGCGCATGTGGGCATCAGGGCCCAGCTGAGAAAGGAGAAGGAGCGTATCCTGCAGTTCTTCCTCGCTCTCTTTCTTCTCCTCCTCGCTGGGGAGCGGCGCATCGTCCCGCTCATCATCCAGGAAGCGATAGAAGAGGTACTTATCCTGGAAGTTCAGCTCCTGGTCAACTGCAACACAACACAAAACAGCACTCTTAAATGTTAAGAGACACACACACACACACACACACCAAAACATTTACATAACGACACCATAATACGTGCTGCCTTGTCTGGGTGTGCTACATTATTATACTGCCAATAAGATTGATGATCTGCTATGTTTTGGATCTGTTTTTCCTCCAAAGACCCTGAGAACCCTGTCAGGATGCATATTAATCATGGACTCCTGAAACAGTAGGAAATTTTAGGAGAAAATCTAACTACCACTGCCAAAAATGCTGAAACTGGGTCATGGCTGGATCTAAAGATCTAAAACATACGTCCAAATCCACACAAAAATGGTTCAATGACCACAAAAGCAAAATCCCATTAAAAACCTGTGGGGTGAGTTGAAGAGTAGAGCCCAAAAGAGAAGACACAGAGCTCTGGACAGTTTGAAGAGATTCTTCATTGGTCTCAGATTACTTGCTATTTATTCTCCAGTCTCATCAAGCATTACAGAAGAGAATCTATTACTTAATAAATGGAGGCTGCACAAAGTACTAAATACAGGAGTGATAAGAATTGTGACCTGTTGTTTTGTCTTACATTTCTTGTGCAAATTTGACTTTTTTGACATTTATATCATATTTCCGGTGTGAGATTTTGCACGTTTTTAGACTATCCTTACCAAGGGTGCCGACCAGAATCAGAATCAGAGAACTTTTTTGATCCCTTAGGAAATTGCTTAAACGGCAAAAATGTAACATAAAATATAACATCACAAAATATAACAACACATTAAGAAATGTTTAAGATACATGTTTTAAAATATGTATTTTTTGAAACATGTAATAAGTTAGAATAATAAAATAAAAAGAGTCAGTAGTAGTACATTTAAATAAAAAGAGTCAGTAGTAGTACATTTAAATCAGACAGCACAAATGATTTCTACTGAACATTAAACACATACTGCGCTGCACTAAATCCACTTAAACAGGTCTTACTGTGCTCTGCAGTTGGTCAGTGTTTGTAAGTACTGACGATATCATACATGTTGTGACATATCGAGATGTCGAATTATCACAGTAACAATAACATTTCATGAAGAAAGAGCAAATAGAGGTATTCCAAAATATTCCAAGTAAAGAGTGTTCTCTCCAACAAAGTTACCTTGTTGAAAATAAAAGTCTTAGCTACAAAAGTGAAAAGATGACATTATGCCATTATATATTACACTGCTTTTATGAAATTGGCATTTTATAGCAAAATTGTATAGCAGGTCATAGTAGATTTATACAGAACTGTTAAGCAGGTTGTATGCAGTGTCATTTACATTTACAGCATTTAGCAGATGTTTTTAACTAAAGCGACTTCCATTCCCTAACTGCAGGGGACAGTCTCCCTGGAGCAACTTGGGGTTAAGGGTCTTGCTCAGGAACC
>JBBPCZ010000002.1:15432896-15445808 GCA_037974445.1 Brycinus macrolepidotus | reverse complement strand
CAACACCTTTGGGATGAACTGGAACGGAGATTGTGATCCAGGCCTTCTCGTCCAACATCAGTGCCTGACCTCATAAACGCTCTACAGAATGAATGGGCACAAAATCCCACAGAAACTCCAAAATCTTGTGGAAAGTCTTCCAAGAAGAGTGGAAGCTGTTATAGCTGTAAAAGGGGCTATTTGAATGCTATGTCATTAAAGTGCAATGGTCAGGCGTCCCAGTGCTTTTTCATACTTTTTCTTCATCAGATTTTGATGTTTCTTTTCTGTTTCTTTTTTTAAAAATAAGACTCATGTGGAAAAAAATACTATGTTTTTCAATATTTCAAAATCAGATATGGACATTAATGTGTCAAGCACAGTTCATTCACGTTTTTTGCCTTTCAAAATCCATTACATGAATAAATAACTTTCTGCACAGTTAGGTTAGATTTTTACTTTAAATAAATTCACTTAAGGCCTGGTTGTTATCATGGGTCAGCAGGCATGCAAGGCCTTTTCTTCATGCAGACATTAAAAAAGAGTTGGGACTGTGGACACTTCGACTGTAACACATCCCACCCAGTAGACATGATAACCAGGCAAACTAAAAACTACCTTCGACAGATGCAAATGAAAGATTTCAGTTTAATTTTTCTGCTTTGGAAACAACAGTGCTGTTTCACATTTCTCCGCAGGGGGGCGCACTGAGGCACAAAAAAATCTGTTTCAAAATACGATCTATAAACAATACACACACCCCACACCTTACACCCAGATGAGCAAAAGGGAGGGTTAGGTGAGCCGGATAAAGATAAGATAGGAAAGAACTTTATTTATCCCGAGGGGAATTCTTGTGTTGTTAGCATGAAAGAAAGAACAAAAGATAACAAGAACAACAGAAAAAAATTAAAATATAGACAATAAACAATAGTGCAACACAATGACAAGAATAGGGACATTAGTGCAGGAAATTACAGTGTAACACTGTAACATTACTGTGTGTAGAGATTTAGTGCACTGTACCATCAGATCAGAGGTGCAGAATGATGAGAACATTAGTGTAACAAAAATATATAGACATTAAACAATAGTGCAACACAATGACAGGAACATTAGTGTAACAAAAATATATGGATAATAAACAATAGAGCAACACAATGACAGGAACATTAGAGTAACAAAAATATATAGACAATAAACAATAGTGCAACACAATGACAATAACTGTAGTGTAAATAACAGTGTAACACTGTACCACTGTACCAGTAGATCAGTACTGCAAAATGACTAATAAAAGTGCATTATTAATGCATTGTTATTGTTGCTTTGTTATTGCATTGTTAATGTTAATGCATAATTTAATATATTACTTACATTAATACATTGTTTATTGTTAATGCAATAAAAATAAATGCAGTAAAATAGCAGATGATATGGTAATGAGAAAAACGTTCAAAAAACGGGTGTAACAAGAGAGAATACAGATAATAAGACAACAGAACAAAAATAAAAATACAGACAACAAACAAAAGTGCAACACAGTGATAAGAACATTGGTGTAACAAAAGTATATAGACAATAAACAACAGTGCAACACAATGACAATAACGTTAGTGTTACAAACAACAGTGTAACACAGTAACAATGCTGTAAAGATTCAGTGCACTGTAACAGCAGATCAGTGGCGCAAAATGACTTATAAAAGTGACTTATGGCCACAAGAAAGAATATAGATAATAAAACAATAAAAATATAGACAATAAACAATAGTTCAACACAATGACAAGAAGAAGATCAATGTAACAAATAGCAGTTAACACCGACATTGGGTCAGCTGGTGGTTAGGGAGTTGCCCCTGTAATCGGAAGGCTGTGGGTTCGAATCCCGGGACTGCTAGTGGCACCACTGAGGTACCCTTGAGCAAGGTACCGTCCCCACACACTGCTCCCTGGGCGCTGTGTTCCTGGCTGTCTTTGCTTCGCTTGGTGAATCGGTTAAATACAGAGAACAATTTCGTGCTGTTTACACTGTGTGCTGTGCTGTGCTGTGTTATGTTCATGTATGACAAATGGACACTTTACACAGTAACATTGGTGTGTGTAAAGATTTAAAGTACTGTAATAGAGGATCAGTGGTCCAAAATGACGTATAAAAGTGGCTTAGTGTTAAATCAATAAAAAATAAATGCAACAAAACAGCAGAAGATGATACGGTAGTGAGATAAACATTAAAAATGTGCGTTAAGCTCAGAGCTCTGCCTGCCCTGCGGTTTGAGCCTCTGCAGGATCCGTTACTCATCACAGTTCGTCGTGGACCAGGAAACGGTTCCATGGTTGGTGCCAGCGACAACAACAACGGTTTCTGGAGAAAAATCAGAGAAACTAACTAACGGGTCAGTCCCTGCGTGTTTAAACGAGCCTGGAGTTTGAAAGAATACTTATTCCTACAGGGCCACTCTTTTATTACTGCCTCCTTTCGGATAATTCAACTTTTAAAGCCAGTTTTGTGTCAGACAGCCACGATGAATGACAGTAGCTCACATTAGCATTAGATTATGGTTAGCAACGAAGCTAAGGTGCATTAATAGTTGTGTATTTCGTTATTTACTTTGGTTTGTTAAATCAAATACGTGTTATTTACATATTTAGTGTCTTATTTATCCATTTATCTAGTTAAGTAAGTGGTCTAGGATAAAGTTAAAGGAATAAAACCGTGTTAATCTGGGTGTTGTGTTGTGCTCTGTGAGTGGACTCCTGACTCGGGTGACGCCCAGAAGCTCCCTAGCTAAGTTCAGAATGTCTTCTCCAAATGACCGTTAATAAATTGGCACAGTAGAGCATCTAAAGCTTTATTTTTAAAGTCATATTTTGGTGTTGACGGTAGTTATATCTCTCTAGGTTACTGCTGTACCCAGCTTCTGCCTGACTACCTCACAGTTGTCAGCTAACTTTTGTTAGATGGCCAGCCCTTTCACTTTGCAGGGAAAAAAGTAAATCCAAGTCTTTGTGTCCATTCGTACTTACTCTTCTCATATATATCAAGAATCTGCGGGGAGTAGTTCTGTACATCTCTGGATAATGCAGTTGTTGGATTTATCGACCTAGCTACGGATTCGTGCCTTGCTTTGTGTACAGTTAACAGGAGAGGAAAACAAGTATCACAACTTAAACTATTTTTTAAATGTAGTGTTGTTTTTAGTGCACTCCGATGTCTCAGGTGTCAGGCAGTTGAACAGAGAGTTCACTGTGTTCTTAATCTTTCACAAAATCACGAGTTGCAAGTTCACTAGCTGAGTACAGAGTGTAATTTCTAAATGACTTGATAAATTGGCACAGTAGAGCATCTAAAGCTTTATTTTTAAGTCATGTTTTAGTGCTTTAGACTACAGCTTCTTCTGCCTGACTAGCTAACAGTTGTCAGCTGTCCTTTGTTAGATGGATTTCATGTTCACTTTGCAGAAAAATAACTGTGAATCAAGGCTCAGAGCTTAAACTCTTTAAGATCCTACACTTCTGCATGGTCCATCTCATATGTGTCTTTTAGTAGTAAGAAAATTGCAGGTCATAGTTCTGTACATTTCTCTGTAATGTAATTGTTGGATTTGTCGACCTAGCAACGTAGTTGTGCCTTGTGTACAGTAAACTGTACAATGATCAAAAAACTTAAACTTTTCTCTTTTTTGTGTTTTTAGTGCACTCCGATGTCTCAGGTGTCAGGCAGTTGAACAGAGAGTTCATTGTATTTCTGAATCTTTCATAAAATCACGAGTTACAGCATGATTTTACCAAGTGACCAGTCCTGCAGTTATTTGGAGTCTAATGACACAAAAACACAGCTGATGTTTTTCCATATATTCCTATACAAAAATGGGCATTTTTTGTTTTAATCAGTTAATAGTCCTGAAAGTGTCCTCCTTTTCTCTGCAAATAAACAAGAACTCACTTCATAATAAACAATAATTAAGAGCAGCATTTAGACAGGCTTTACATACAAACCTTCAGACAACTTTTGAAAAAGAAAAAAACAGGTCAGCTGCTTTTTTCAGGATGGTAGATAAAAGCTCTGTGCAGAGAGACAAAAGCACCTCTTGAAATCATCCACTTGATTGTTTTTTTACTTTTTCAAGAGCGTACACTGGGGAGGGCTGGGTATTTGAGACAGAATAAAAGCATCTAAATGAGTCGAGTGCTGGTCCTTGCTCTCACTGTTGTCTGTACAGTGTGTCTTTGTGACTGGACTCTTAGGAAGTCCTTGTCTGGATCATCTGGAGAGAAATAAGCAGCATTGGTGCTTTGGCCAGGTCACAATGCTAATCTTTGCTGTGGTCATGATTTTGAATGCTGTTTGGTGTTTTTGAAAAGCTCTGACAATCATGACCACGACTTGCACTGCAGGCAAAGATATATACAAATAAAAACATACACATACAAATCAAAATCCTCAACTTTTGACTGGTGTATTGTGTATGTGAAATCTGTACAGGATACAGATAGGTTTAGTAACTGTGAGTACTTGACTTCTTGTACTCAGAGTAGCTTTAAAAGATATTTAACACTTAATTGACACTTAACACTTAATTTCGAGCCTTCAGTACAGTCAGTTCATGACTCTTTCTTATTCCGCAGCATCATGTCGGATAAGAGTGAGTTGAAGGCTGAGTTAGAGCGAAAGAAGCAACGCCTCGCACAAATCCGAGAGGAGAAGAAGAGAAAAGAAGAGGAGCGCAAGAAGAAGGAGGTGAAAACATATCTAGATATTAAAGGTTTTTAAGTGCTCAAAAGAAGCAAAACACCATATTATTTTACATGTATGTCAGTGAGGTAGTCACAGTGTTTCCACAGGGTTTTCAGAAACTGTGGTGGGTTGGCTCTGAACTCTCTGCTGTGGTCCAGGCCAGGGCTTGTATAACAAACACAGCACTGTAATGCAGTTATCAGCTTGACTAGCTAAAATAATTTGTGTCCGTTATCGTTTAATACTTGCAAAATTTCCTGCAGCACAGTGCTAAAGTAAAGTGGCCCCTTGTAGTCACGTGTGAACACACCACAGCACACAGTGTGAACAATGTGAAACTTTTCCTGCATTTTACCCATTTAACCAAGTGAAGCAGTGGGCTGCCTCCAACTAGGGGCGCCCGGGGAGCAGCATGTGGGGACGGTACTTTGCTCAAGGGTACCTCAGTGGTACCACTAGCAGTCCTGGGATTCGAACCCACAACCTTCTGATTGCAGGGGAAACTCCTTATCCACCAATTTGCTTTTGCTGTAAAAATGAACATTTAAAAATGAAAAATAACACAAGCAGTGTCTTTACTGACACACCGTAAAACAAATGTTTATACTTGAAAGAGCCAGAAACGGCTTTAGGATGTGCTTAAACAAACAACTTACACCCAACTGTCTCTGTAAATACCCCTCTATTTGTTATTTAGTGCACATTCTCTGTCCTGCTCCTGCTGAATTTACACAATTATTATTTATTGCTGTCTATCTCTATTTTGCATTTTTGCACACTGTGACTCTACTGGTAGAATATAGTATCTGTCTTAATACTGTATTCGCTCAAATGTCAACTCCACTGAATGTTGTCTTGTTTTGTTGTTTTGTTGCTTGTGTTTTTATTGCACTCTTTCTCCTGCTCTCTTTGCACTCTGTCTGTTTTGTCCTGTCTGCACTTATGTAGTCTTGTGGTTTTTCTATTTTTATTCTTGTGTTGCACCATGGTCCTGGAGGAACATTGTGTCATTTAACATTAACATTAGTTACATTACCATTAGTAACATTACTAGTAGTTGTGTGGTGAGACTGAAAGTATGGCTCTGGTGATTGATATGCAAAAAATATTGTTGTAGCCTATCAATTTTTTGCATGCCAGCTGGCTAAGTTATTGATCAGCAAATGAACTGTCGCATTCAAGTTACCTCTACAAGACTCAACGTTATCTTATGTTATTATGTTATTAACTACCTATAACGTGAAAATGCCAGCTTATACGGGGAAGTAATGTTACATTCGCAATATGGTAGATAACATCAATTCCAAGTGCACCATTACTTAAAGATGTATCACTACGTAATTAAAGTCTATTATCTCATTATAGTTAACTGTTTGTCACTGCAACAAAGGTTATTTATCAGGCATTTTAGCTTCTTATTTTTGGTTCCACCTTTAATGATGCAACATTATGTTCTGACCTCCGCACCATTTAAGGTGGAACAGAAAAAAGTAACACGAACAAACATGTAGCACTAAGTGCTACAAAGATTTTAAGAGATTTGTGTTTTGAACTCACTTTTGTATCGTCACTGCATTCTAGGGAAGCAAAAATCCTGTCAGACTTAGTCAAAGAGTTTCCTTACCTGAATGAATGTTAACTTGCAGCATAATGTAATATTTCTGTCGGTCTAGATACTGAAACTTCAACGTAGAGGATTTTGATGCAGGTGATTGGAAACTCATTTAGTAGCTCTTATAGTAATGCAGTGTATAAAAGGAAGGAAAAGCATCTGTTGGTCCTGATATCTGTATTGGAACAACAATTAGTCAAGTCAAGTAGAGCCTTATTAGGCCAGTTTCTAATTTTAGTTTCTTGATGAATTGGTGTGTTTACATTTTGTAAATGAACATGCTTTTCAGTTTTCCCAATTCTGAAATAAAACACAAAACACCACCTGTTTTTACTGTTACTGAAAAATGTTTCTGAAAACCAGGAAGCTGGTTTTACTGTGTTAAAGAAAAAACGTGTTACTGAAAAAAGGGAACCTCTTGGAGTCAGAATCAGAAAACTTTTTTGATCCCAGAGGACATTGCTTAATTTGTCTAAGTAGCTTCACCTTACTTTTTATTCACAATGACAAATTTTCAAAACACAAATATGTTGAAATGTGTTGTTTGTAAGTATGTATATTCGGAATTTTAGAGTTCTGAAGTTTAGATTGAGTTCTTGAATGTATTATAAAATACCACCTAATTTTTGAAAACATATAATTAATGAAATAAAATAATTTGTAAATATGTGTGTCCATATGATAGGCGGAGCAGCTGAAAGAACCTGTAACGCTGCAGGATGACTCTGATTTGGAGAGGAAGAGGAGAGAGGCTGAAGCACTGCTGCAGAGCATGGGAATCACACCTGATGTCCCTGTGGGTAAGACTACAGTTCGTACAACTTCCTTTACTTCACTGGACACCACTCTCTTTTACACCTGTGGCCTGACCCTTCTTTTTTGGGCATGTCACCTGGATGTTGGATTCGACATTCTCAAATAGGTAACTTTGGATTTGTGTGGTAATGTTGCTCAGTATTCTTTTACATGTTTGCTGCAATTTCTAAATAATTAGACATGAAAACATTAACACATTAACCTTATTAACGCTACAGTTCGCATTTTTTATGGACTGTTACCAAAATCTTCGGATACACGTCAGTGAGTGGTAGTGTAATTACAAAATGAGACGATGATTTGACCCTCCAAAACCTTCTTGGAAGCAAAGCAAAGATAGGAAAATATTCCAGACATTTTTACAGAGGATAGCGTCTTTAAAAATTAAAGCAGCATTCAAGCTAAATAGGAATTACTGTGTCCAAGAGCAATAAATAAGTATTAGCATTACAAGTTAACATTATAAGTCTTTGTTACATGTGTTGCTGCTCAATTCCGATTTTTATATGTTGATGGTTAATGTTTGTCAGCGACAAAAATATGTCTTTTGCACGAACAAACCTGTGCCTTTAAACAGTCCACATTCGCACATCCTAATTAGTTACCTCACGTGAATAATCCACATGCATCATGAATGTCGACAACAAAAAATAAACAAAATAGCAGAGATCATTACCTCTGATCGTTTCTCACCTGTTTGTGATTAGAGGATAATAAAAAGGCCAAATATTTTAATGCTACTGCAGCATTTACGGACAGAAGTTTCAAGTTAGCCACCTCTCAGATTTGATTTGAAAAGATGTGTGTCCACAAAGCTCTGAGTTCATCAGTTCTAGGTCACATTAAGACAAAAAAAGTCTGATTTCTTCTGTTTTAAGCTTGTCATATGAATGTTTCCCAAGAGCCTGCAATAAATGATTGATTCAGTTCACACAGTGAACACAAGGGGGCAGAAGTGCTCTAAGCCTGACTTTCTATGTGGGTAAAGAGTTGATTTTTGATGTTGATTTGGCATTAACCTTCAAAGGAGGTGATGCACCAGTGGTCACTATGGTAGCATTTAATAAAATCGGCTAATTTGTTCCAGTTCAGTGGAATACTGAGGAGTTTATTACACCGAATACATTTCTCCACTTTTATTCAGCGAGTGGTGCATATTACTAGTAATTGTTATCAGGAAAGGTAATTGCATTAACTCAAATTGATAACCCTATCCATGCGCACAGCTTTCTTTATGCATTTATGCACATTTGGACGCCATTCACCATTTGGGAAAAGTGCACATGAACTTGAGCTGCTGAATATGTAAACTCCATTTATGCTTCCTGAGGCAGAACGTTTTTGACAAATTGAAAGCTGACACACTGCCACACATCTAAAAATGATTAGACACAAGTTCTTGTTTCCTTTTTCCTCACAGGCGGTGGCCAGGCCATATGACTTTGTTCTTAATGCCGTACTTGGTCAAATTAAAGGTTAAATATTTTAAATGCGATTAAAGCTGAGATGTTGATTTAATATTGCATTTAAATGTATTCATAAATTATTATTATTACTTATATGTATATTATTACCATTCTTCTTATTAAAGTATCGTTTTGTGATTTTGGTAGATTTGTTATTGACAAATGAAACAATGAAATGTTTAATTGTCTGAAAAAATACATTTGGATCGGGAAGCCTATTTCTTCAGCAACAAAATTCATGCATTTTGGATTAGATTTCAGTTTAATTTTAAAAGGATTGTTCTACATGAGCTACTGTGAGTGTAATTTTTTAATTGGACATGGTTTTCTGAATTGTACCGTAGTTCCTGCACCTATGTCTCCCACTGCCAAATCTGTGGGCACCCCGAGTGAGGCAGGTAGCCAGGACTCAGGCGATGGCGCCACAGGACCCAGGTATCTCTCTCTCTCTCTTTTTCTCTCTTTCTCTCTCTCTCTGATCTGTAATTGTTAGCGCTGAAGAGGTTCATGATTGTGGGATTGCACGAGAGACAGACAGTCTGTGCACCAAAGGGAAAATGGTTTGTTGTTTAAAGGCTTTGTGTGTGTGGTTTTGTGTACAGGTTTCAACAGGTAGTGCGGTTCTACCTGCATGCTCCATGCTATTAGCTGCTTTTTTGCCTATAACTCAGATTTAACTTAGGCCACGTAGGAAAGCCCCTAGTGCGGAGAGTAAATATTTCTTGTCTGTCAGGTAAACTGTATAATTTGGTCTCTTTTAACCATTGCATTGGTTATTATAGTCATTTATACATTTAACTGTATTTGGGTTATGGTGCTGGAGTTATGCCCAGGTCCTAACGTTCTTGTAATCATTTTCATTAATTCTGTCTAAAAATGTGAAAAATCAGGTTTAAGACCGATAATAAAAAGATTCAAAAGTATAATTAAACAAAATTTGAACAGGTAATGGTACAAAGATGTTCTGTTGTGAAGAATCAGAAATAGAAACAAGTGCCATTTTAGTTAAAGTAGAATTAGAGTCTGATTGCTTGTAAGCTGCCAGAGTTTTGGACTCTGGATGGAAACTCTAACCCTTTACACACAGTGCAGCCCTGGGGGGCTGTTTCCCGCCTGAGGCCCTCCGTGTCCACTCATTTCCCTCTGCTGCACCACCGCTTCCTACACACATGGAGGTCATTTTTCTAACCACATATACACACACTTGTACATCCACTGAGGCTCATGTACACCCTCCTGGGGTGCCCTCTGCCACACACAACCACACACACACTCACAGGGAGCCCCCTACTCATATGTTAGTCACGGCGGGGCAGGTGACGCGGCTAGCTGGTAGACACGTTGTCTCCGGCATTAGCTCTTGGGGAGGCTTAGAATGAGCCTTCTTCTGTCAGTCTTGAGTCACACACAGACTTCTGTATGTGAGAAATATACTCTGTTCTCACCAGAAACACACATTGTGATGCATCTCTAACTCCCTCTAACTACATTTGGCTAATATGACGTGGATTGTTTGTAATGTAGGCAGCATTATGCTTTGTTTTTCTTTGCTCTCTAACGACTGTTATTGATGAGTGTTAAAAGTTCTTCTAACCATGCTAATAATCGCTGATAACCTCTTTTCATATTTCTCTCTCTTTCTCTCCTTTTTCTCTCGCTCTCTCATACACACTCTAATGTTGACTTGTTGCTGTGACACTAACAGGACTCTCCACTGGGACTCCGATCCTTCTACACTACTGCTCCACTCTGAGCTGGGGTACTGCATCCTCTGCCTCTTCTTCTGCTTTCTCTGCTTCTTTCCTTGTTTCACAACCCAAATAATATTGGAGACCTAATTTAGTAGGGCAGTGATTAAAAATGGTTAAAATTAAAAGTCAGATCCCAAACCAGGTCTTAACACGAGACAAGTACCCGCAGAAAATAGTGAGTATCGGAGGGAAAAAAAATTAATCTGATTCTGTAACAGATCTAGCCAGAAATATTGACCTGAAAAATACAGGCTAATCTCACTGGGCCATCTGTGATCTCGTATCAAGGATACATGTCTAGTGACAACTTGTTAAATTTTTTGATAGTGCTTACAAGGGTATGCCCCTCTAAAACATACTTCCCGCTGAAACCATCTAGCTAGAAAAACACTGTCAAAACGCTAACATTTATTCTTCAACATTAATGTTCTGGGACCACCATTTGATCTAGTTTTATTAGAGGTTATTGTATAAAACTCATTCCATGAAACCACTTGAAATACTTTGCTTGATGGCAGTCTACTTTAAACTTTGTTGGAAGAGTGTTTGCTATCTTCTAAAGCTGAAGTGTAGTCAGGTTTAACTGAACTGTCTTCCCACTTCAAGAGGTAGTGTTTATTTTACCGTGTGTAATGTGATCTCAGCACATGTTACACTAATCTACATGTGTAAGATTTTCAGCCATGCTAACTTGCGTTACATCCTTTGGCCAATGACAGGTTTGTTGTCACCATCTCCACAAATCTTAAGCTCCACTATTTACAGTGATTTGAAAAATGCATGCTCACTTTGTGGGTTTGCTTAGTCTATGTTGCCACCCAAATTTCACCTCGAATTTCTTGTGGTTGTCCCCAGACATTCTCCATATGAGGTCACATCTGGCAGTGCAATTTCAAGTAGGGTTGTTTCACACGTGCTATTTGTTTGTTTTTGTTTTTTTAATAGAAAAAAAAAAATGGTTTTGTATAAGTCATGTTGTTGGCTTTATAATTGTTAGATCTATTTGAATGTAGCACGTTTTAGGGATGCAGTATTGGAACCATATTCGTTTTGGAGTGAAAAAAGTCTTTTACGATATTTTAAACTGGTAATTGATGTAGAATGTTCAAGCTAACACTGGGCTAAAATGTTTGAATTTTATTTATAAATGTTATGTTTAGCTGTAATGCTAATCCAGGTAGATGAAGTCTCTGTTTCTGCATTTTAGAAATGTTTATACATTAACATCATTAGAAAGGAACAAAAAAAATGTCAGCATCACCCTAGAATTCCCACACTGGTGCCCTCCTAGCACTTTTAGATGTCCATCTCATTTGAAATGCTGTAGTTAAAGTTAGCTCATTCTATTTTTCGAAGAAAAACAGTCGGAGTGGTTTCGGTATAAGACATAACTCTGAAATCAAAGTGATACAGTGCCATCTCTAATTAAAATGAAGATCCTATTTCTTAAAATGTTATCCTATTTCTGATTTTGATCCTATTACTGCTAATAATCTCTAAATTATTTCTTTTTTCATGCACTGAATTCTAAGTTAGATTTTTTGTCTATTTTCTTTTTGTCTATTTAATAGCACATTTGACATTTTGTAATACTTTTAGAGCAAATGTGTTTTTCAGTCTTTGTATGTGTAGCTTATGGGATTCACACATAGAACTGTTCCCCCCCCAAAAAAAAAAAAAGTGAGGCAGTAGTGCCATTTTGTGAAGTTATGGTCTTGAGTGTGTTATGATGCTCCTTCACACTTTTACTGTCCTGACTTTCGTGTGTGTGTGTGTGTGTGTGTGTGTGTGTGTGTGTGTGTGTGTGCGTGTGCGTGTGCGTGCATTTGTTCCCTCCCTGCCAGACGAGGCCCAGCAAAGCTGGGCATGGCGAAGGTGACCCACGTGGACTTCCCTCCCAAAGAGGTGGTGTCCTACACCAAGGAGACTCAGACGCCCACTATGAGTGAGCAGAAAGAGGGTGAGTGCTCTCCATGTAAATGCTTTCAGCAGATCCACCCTTTTTGCTCACATGACTTGTGGATTTTACAACACACTTTTTTCACCGTGTGCAGTGGTTTTTGTATTTGCTGTTCCATGACTTATCAGACCCCATCAGGCTTAGTCTATGTAATGTGTCGTTGCATGTTTTTGCTTTTGTACGCTTCTAAATTGTGACTTTTTCCTGCTAAATATAGCCCCTGTAAATAGCCCCTGTGTTTTTCACAAAACAAATTTCCTGTTTTTTTGTATCTTAAAACATAAAAATGAGGCTAGAGAAGGCTAATGACTTGTCTTATGCTTTAAAGTGATGTAACAATCATGAAACAATTCAGATTAAAATGTTTTTATATACTGGAAGCTAACATTTTTAGTAAGTGCTGACGTATGCCAGTCAGAGGTCAAGTATGAGGCTACTGTGTCTGGTCTGGATACAAGGTTGTAAACCTCTCTGATCAGATGAACTGGAATTCGTGTGTGTGTTTGTGTGTGTTTGTGTGTGTTTGTGTGTGTGTGTGTGTGTGTGTGTGTGTGTGTGTGAGAGAGAGAGAGAGAGAGAGAGAGAGAGAGA
>JBBPCZ010000002.1:15392599-15412696 GCA_037974445.1 Brycinus macrolepidotus | reverse complement strand
CCCCCCCCCCCCCCCCCCCCCCCCCCCCCCCCCCCCCCCCCCCCCCCCCCCCCCCCACCCCCCCCACCCAAAAAACATGCAAAAAAAAGTATTACTGCAAAGAAAATGAAAATACACAAGTTCGCTTGAATGCAAATAAGTTTATTTCAATAAAATACATTTAAATGCATTTAAAGTATTTGTACACTTTTTAGACAGTACAATATTCCTAAAAGATACTTCTTGTCATTATAGACCAGATTCACTAAAGCATATCTGTATATGCAGAATGGTTAGTGGGTGCAAAAAAATACATTACTTCAGGATTTCTTTATTTCTATAAGCAGGGTGTGACATCATTTCATGCAGAAGTTTCACTAATTGCGTTTATATTGCGTCCATTGCGTTTATACGGATAATTTTTAATCTCATTCAGAATATGCACACTCTTTGACTTCTAGCTTCCCACCAATAGCAAATACCCCAGCACCCACAAGTATAATATGTACAATAATATCTGTGCAAACCATGCAAATAAATAAATAAATAGAGCCCTGTTGTTCGTGCAGGAGGGGGAACAATAAGCAGAACACCTTGTTGAAATGCATAGGAGTCTCATGGCGGGTTTGAATTTGAGATACAGGTTATGAGGCCTGGTGTGTCTGCACTGTTGGAGCAGGCTGGGCGGTCACAGCACCTGAGGATTTGAACTTTGGCAGGTGCAGACCAAACTTGTTTTCAACCCCTGCAAACGTTGCAGCGGCCAGTCGGTAACCGCCAATGTGGTCTGTGCTTGATGGAGGAAGCTCGGAGATCCGGGACTTGGGTGTTGGCTCTGATCCTGCAGGACGGCTGCTCAGAAAGAAAGATGACTCAGTTGGAGAGTGTAAATCTAGTGCTTTTGGAATGGCAAAAAGAATAAGCAATGCAGCACATACTGTCCTCCGAAGTCGATGTAGAACCACCTCTGCAGGAGCTCATAGGTGAGCAGTGTAACACCAAACTGAGGGGAGGACCTACACACACGCGCTGAGAAGAGAATAGAGAGCCTGCATGACCGATACACTTTCTCTTGTGTACACAAACACACACTAAAACAAGGACAGTGAAACAATTACAGAAGCCAAGGTGTGCCTCATTCCACAGTCATGGAACCCCTCATTTTAGTGTGTGTGTGTGTGGGGGGGGGGTGTTTGTGTGTACCTCCTGCTCCCTTCCAGAATGCTCTGAAGCCTTCTTCTCTCTGAATTTTTCTGAAGCAGTCGATCACGCCGCTGTATGTCGTCTGGCCTGCACGGGCTGCCACCTGCAGCCGTGTTTTGATGACATCAGCGGGGGTCACCAGAGAGGCAGCAGGGACACCTAAACAAGACACATTCAATTATCCACAATGCACTCAGGAGGTGTCATAATGCAAAAGTATGCAGTCTGATCTGAATTTCCAGTACTGAGATGCAACAGAGAACCGTGCAGCAACTTCAGAACCAACAGCACTTTAAATGTATAGATTCACACAAGTGAGTGAAGTGGGTTTAACCTCATATGCTGTCTGCCAGACATCTCTACACTGTAAAATATCATAGCTTGGCAAGTGAAATGACCTTTAGTCTACTCAACGGACAACTGGCTCCATAATTATTGGTACCCTCGGCTAAGATGGATTAAAAAAATGTCATTTTTTATTAATTAGCTCAATTTCACAATGAAATTATATAGGGAAAATCCAACCTTTAATTGAAGTACATTTCATTTAAAGAAAACACGAAATAAAACAGGACCTCTGCATTTATTCATTAGAGCAATACATCTCCTGTAATGCTTGATAAAAATAAAGAATACAGAGTGAGCAATCTGAGGCCATTACTCAATAAACTCTCCAGATCCTCTGGGTCCTGGGTCTTCTCTTTCGGACTGTCCACTTTAACTCACCCTACAGGTTCTCAATGGAGTGTGGGTCAGGAAACTGGGATGGTCATGTCAAGATCCTGATTCAGTGGCCATCAAACTGTTTCGTAGGGATTTTGAATGTATGTTCTGAATCTTTGTCCTGCTGGTATATCCAACAACAACCCAGGAAGCAAGATTTTCATTGAAATCTTCTACACTCCATGATGCCATGTATCCTGACAGGTTCCCAGGGTCCAGAGAGGGAAAAAACCCCAAAGCAACTCACATCCTTCACCATACCTACATGTGGATATTCTCTGTATAATCATCCTTCTTTTTGTTCCAAACTCACCTCAAGTATTTGTTTACAAAAAGCTCTGTTTTTCCAGTCAGAGTTCCAGTGGCATCTAACAAACACCAGGTTCTTACATCTGTGGTTAGATGAAACAAACTGCTTTCTTCTGGCATGGCTTGTTGAATTTCTAGGGGTGCCAATAATCATGACTCATGTGATGTTATTTTGAATTTTACTTCGAATAAATGTTTGAGATTTCTCATATTCTCAGTGTGAGAAAGAGTTGCATTTTTCCTCACACATCTTTATGAAGAGTTCCAGTGGAGCTCTGTAAGAGATTGTTAGAATATTGTAAGTCTTAATGATCTGTGAATAAATCATGATTAAAGATCATTAAAAAACATCACTTAGAAAATATAAAAAAGTCTAGAAATAGGTTGAATATGAAAAATTGAGATTATTTTGTATATTGACTAGATTGGAAAGAATTTCACTTACCAAGATAAGTTTTGCAGTGTAACATTTCCTGACTACAGGAGAATTATGCAATACTATTGGCCTCATGCTAGACAGTTTTTTTCCCAAGCTGGACTGATTGTTTCAGCCACTGGAGCTCATGATGAAGATGAGAACAGCTGTGTACCTGCGACAGCGCCAGCGATAAGCAGCTGCAGTGCCCCCAGTCTGCCCTCCTCATCAGCTAGCTCCGTCTTGGTATGAGCGTACACGGGGAAGTAGATGGCAGAGAAAGGAATGTCTCTCAGGAAGCAGGCCTTTGCTCCCTACAGCGAAAAATAAAAAAGGCTTACTCAGGAATTTGGTGGGGTTAAATGTAAAGACCATTACTCTACTGGAGCACTGCGGGTATGAAATACTGGTTTTCCGAGACATGCTACCATACCTTTACAAAGAAATATGGAGCTTCTGGAAAGCCCCAAGCATTTTCTCTTTTTGTGTAACAAGCACACCTGATAATCAACGACGCATCAAACCCTGAGTGAACTGATTGGGGAAAACCCAAGTAGAAAAATTTAGAGTTTTTAAAATCATTTACTTCTTTAGCAGACTTGCTATATAGCGAACACATCTCTAAAACAGTGCAAACTCTATGAATCATCGGAAGCTTCTGGACCTAGCAGTGAGTGTTAATATAAGGAACTGAAATTCAGAGCAGCGGATTTGAGACCAGACTCAATTTTTATCAAGTTAAGTTTTTACACCATTAAGTTTTTACACCATTTGAAAACACTGAAGAACATTCTTTCTCTTGTACAATTACCATGTCAAAGATACAGGGTATTATAAAAATTATTGTTATTGTACAAAAAAAAAAGTACTTCCAAAATGGATACCCCACAGGAGAGGGCAAAAGATTTTTTACTAATAATGTTTTGCCCTCTCTATAGCATATTTAAAAAATATATATTTTTGGGCTTTTTTTCAAAGGTTATTATGAAAACAGTATAAGGGACAGCTTCTGAGTTCAAACGCTGTAGACAAATTAAAAAAATAGAGACACCTGTTTGTATAACTTCATGAAAGACATGTTAATAGCTAATGAGCCAAGTTGGATGTGCTGGAACACGTAAAAGATTAAACCCTTCTTTAAAGGATCATGTATGCAACCTCAGGCTATATTTGCCTATATCTCAGTATATGGTTACATGACATTATAAAAACTGAACACTGAAAACAAATTCAAGAGATTCTTCCTGAGCATGGCCCCAGGAGGCTTTTGCAGAGCCATGTATTAGGCCTGAAATTGAAACCTCATATCCACCCCCCCCAAAAACAGAAACTTTATAGCAACAGGAAAAATGTTTTTTTTTTTTACTTTTAATGCAGGTTGATCAAACAAGATTTTGTTCTAAGACCATTTGGACTGTTTCTGTTGGTCTAGTCATCATAAAATGTTGATAGTATAAACAGCAACAGGTATTTTTTAAAATGAAAAACGACAAAAATGGAGATAATGAAGTTCTACTCCAACAGTGATGATACGGAAAGCGTGTTTAATAAATACATCTGAATATATGAAAATAGCCAAAAAGATATGAGCTAAAATTTAGTAATTTAGTGTTTTGAAATGTATTTTTTGTCCACGCACTGTCATGGTAAAGCCAAACCATGATCTATTACTCCACCTTATACCCGGGTAAATAAGGACAGTGTGCGCTCTTAGGGCTTCACACACACACGCAAACAAGAAGATTCATTGTCAAGAGGCCAAGACTCTAACAGCTAAAAGAAACCATGTAATGGTGTGACACACGCAAAAACCCATTTAGACTCTGTCTCACTCATTTTCTCTATCACACACACGCCTATAAGCTCCAGGCAGTCTGACTCACAGACTCAGGCACAATTTAAACACAGGCAGCCAGTGTTTGCATCTTTCCAGGCAGAGAAAAGGAAGTAGGTGTTTTAACAAGCTGCACGCTGTCTGCTCTTCATTAGAATATGGAGAAAGAGAACACTACTGGAGATCACAGGCAAAAACCACAGGAACTTGGAGAGCACCTGCAGCATCTTTCCACCTCCTTTATGGCTTATTACTGACTACAAGCCAAACCTGTACATGTATACAAGTTTTAGAAGTGCAGGGGAGTGGGCATGAGCGAGTGTGTGTTTCTTTAGTGCGTTTTGATAGGAATTATTTGATTGTCATGAATGGGGAAGACACTGCAGTGGTCACATCAAGAGTGTTTTAATCATATCTGAAGTTCACCACTGATTATGCAAACACACATCTCCCTCACTGCAGTACATGTCCAGATCAACCACATCAAACACTGCAGCAACCCTGGTGCTTCCAGCCAACTAATGGACAATTACAGGATTTAATGTACGGATTTAATTTTTTACTGAGTGCAGCTTACACTCACTGTCCACTTCATGAGATCCACCAACCAAACAGGTCCACTGTACAATTTTGTATAACAGACCGTAACCCACCTGTTGTCAGGCATAATTTGTTGGCTGTCTTCGCCTCCATTCATCATTGGTCAGTTTCTGACCACAGGAGTGCTGCTGACTTGATATTATTTGGGTGGTGGGTCCTTCACGAGCAGCGACACCCATACAGTGATGACATGGTCGTGTGTGTGGTCATGGTACGAGTGTATCAAGGATGGAGGGGAATTTATCCAAAACCTCGTCTTTTTATGTGAATAAAACAAAAGAGATGGTTGTTGACTTCAGGAGAGCACGCTTTCATCGCTCTACGCTAAACATCAGTGCCTCCTCAGTGGAGATTTCCCAAAGCACCAAATTCCTTGGTGTTCAGACTGTGGAGAACCTTATGTGGATCTGACGTGTTTATAAGGACATTAGTGTTTTATTTAGTGATTTTCATCTGCTGTAATGTTTCATCTACTAATGCTGCAATTAAACGTTTTAACACAGCACAAATGTAGAATGCTTCTTGTTCTCTTAAGACTTTAGCTGAAAAATATGTAATTTTTGAGCATTTTCACTTGACATGCAAACTTGTCTTCTCCAATGTAGACATCCACTAGTTTGGGGTTGTGATGCATTTATTTGCAATTACTTTAGTTGAAACTATGGTATAACTGCAATAATACAATTGAAGCCATTCCAAATTGTAGATTTTGCCATTGGGGTGCCATTCTAATTCACATGGCCTCCTAGTGCCTAAATCTCATGGTATAGCACTCCCTCTCCTGTATTACTGTGTAATTATCTACTAATCAATCATTTACTAATGGTGCAACAATACACAAAAATTCCCTATTTGATTTGATGTAATACCATGATGTCTTAACTCAGTACATTTTATGATGCAGCAATTCCACTTTATAAAATTACTATTATTTGAAACAAAAGATGTCCCAATCTAATGCTCTCGCCCCTAGCTAATATATTAGTCCCAAGCTAACATGCTAGTCACAATATGATATGATACAATTTGATATAGGCAAGGCAAGGCAAGGCAAGGCAAGGCAAATTTATTTATATAGCACATTATCATACACAGAGGTCATTCAATGTGCTTTACAGAGGTAAAATAGTATAAAAGCTTAATAAACAACATAAAAAGCATAAAAGGCAACATTAAAATGCACAATAAAAGGAAATAAAACATAAAAGACAAAATAAAAAAAAAAAAAATAGAGCCTCTGTTTAACTAAAGGCTGTGGAAAATAAAATTGTTTTTAGCCTCTTTTTAAAAGTAGCTACAGATGAAGCAGACCTGATCTGTAGGGGGAGCCGGTTCCAGCAATGGGCAGCATAATGGCTAAATGCCATTTCACCCTGCTTCGTTACAGCTCTGGGCTCCACTAGCTAACCCACCCCCGCTGATCTAAGAGACCTTCCAGGCCGGTATTCTTCAAACATCGTAGCAAGATATTTTGGGCCCAGACCATTGACTGACTTGTACACAATGAGTAGGACTTTAAATTCAATTCTGTAGCTAATTGGAAGCCAGTTTAGAGACATAAGGACTGGAGTGATGTGCTCTCGTTTCTTGGTTTTAGTAAGAATTCTAGCAGCAGTGTTTTGTATAAGCTGTAGCTGTCTGATAATGCTTTGACGCCTATGAACAAACCATTGCAGTAGTTGACCCTACAGGATATGAAGGCATGAATAAGTTTTTCCAAATCTTCCTTTGAAACAAAATCTCTAACCTTGGCTATATTCTTGAGATGCCAGAATGCTAAATTAGTCATAGATTTAGTGTGATAGCTAAAACAAAGATCCTCATCCATGATTACACCGAGATTTCTGGCCTGGGTTGTGGTCTTAATATGTCTAGATTCAAGATAGGCACTAAGCTGCAACCTTCCTTCTTTGTTCCCAAACAGAATTATCTCTGTCTTGTCTTTATTTAACTGAAGGAAATTATGTTGTATCCAGCTGCTTACTTTTTCAAGGCATAAACACAGCAAGTCTGCAGGACTGAAATCATTTGGTGACAGAGCTAGATAGATCTGTGTTTCATCTGCATAGCTGTGATAAGCCACTTTATATTCTTGGAGAATTTGGTAACGAGGGAGTGTGTATAAATTAAACAGAAGGGGCCCGAGGATGGATCCTTGAAGGACTCCATATACTGTGATACAAACTGATATGTTGTTTACATCCCCATCAGTTATTTATTTTAAAGGCAACTTATTTGTCTTAAAGGCAACATTACAAAAAACCCTGTAATTCGAAGACAGGTTGGAAAATGGTCATGTAAATATGAAATATATGAACTGTTCCTAGAACATAAAACCACACTAATATTATATGTGGACCACAGGGGAAAAGCAGAGCAGGTGGTCAGCTTTAATTCAAGGGTATGCAAACCCATACTGGATAAATATAGGAATGTCAGAACTCACCTTATAGAGTCCAAAGAATCCTAGGTCTCGTAGGACAGTTAGAGCACCGACCCTTGGCCCAGTTGTGATCTCACCAGCCACTTGCAGACGAATCTTCACAATCTCCAGAGGGTTGGTGAAGATCACCTGAGAACCTCCAGCCTGTAGTTGAAATACAAACATAATCTTACATTATACTTGGACTACCATGATATGAGTCCTTTATGAGACTTTAAAACTCCACTTATAAGCTGCTTTATTAGGTACTCCTACCTCATCGTATCCAAACTCGTTGTCCGTTTTATCAGGTAGACTTATAAAATAGACATAATTTGTACTACAATACAAATAGACTATAGTCTATCTGTTTCTCTGTGTTATCTGTTAGCCCCCTTCACCCTGTTCACCAGTGATCAGGACTCTTACAGGACCACCAGTGAGTCGGTATTATTTGGGTGGTGGATCATTCTCAGCACAGCAGCAACACCGATATGGTAGTCGGACAAAGTCAGTCACACACAGCAGTGCTGCTGGACTTCTTAAAACACTGTGTTCGCTTACACTCCACTTTTTTAGGCATTTCTAACCAGCTCACCACTTTGCAACATTACTGAAGATCATTTAGTGCAGCACTATTTGTGTTGGTCATTCTCTAGGCCTTCACCAGTGATCTGTTTGAGGGCATAGGTCCCTGTTGGTTGGATATTTTTAATTGTTGGCCTATTCTCAGTCCAGCAATGACACTGAGGTGTTTAAAAGCACTGCTGATCCACTACCATGTCAGTGTGACTGAGAATGATTCAGAGTCGTCCTGTGGGGGTCCTGACCATTGATGAAGGGGGTTAATTGGGTTAACATGATGCAGCCTGTAACTGTAAACTATACCTATATGCACACCTATATGGTAATTGGAGCTATTCAAGCTCATAAGTGGACAGTGAGAGTAGATACAAGTTTTATCTAATTAAGTAGCTCATTGGTGTATAAGACAGCGCTGAGAGTTTCAACCAAGAAGTAGTTTTTTTTTCCCCTTGCAGGAGGAATCTGGGGTCTTTTGGGGTGATCAGATATGGGAGGTCATTTGAGGTTGCCATTTGGCCTTCAATTTTTGTCACATCAGTGTTCTCCTCCCCAATAAGCATTTTTAAATTAGCTATATAAACCCTAAAACAAGGCTTTCTTTAAGAGAGTGATGCCACTGTGTCAGAGTGTAGTCTCCATGTCAGCGAGACAACACTAGTGTCCATTCAGAGCGGAAACATAGGGGTCATGAGGGATCAGAGCTGGTGTGAGACGGAGCCTAGTAGACCTGACCCCAACACTGGCCCTCTCTCCCCTCTTTGCCCTGCCCCCAAGGCTGCACCCTCTCTGGGCTTGCTAGAACACACCCCCTATGCCCTCCACACCACCATCCCCTATCCTAGCACACTCTCCCCTGCCTCTCCCCTTTCTTCCACAGGGACAGTCCACTCTAAGGGGGGGACAGCCCGAGGCGATACGCCCTCTGACTCTGGAGCATCTATCACCCCTCTGGAGCCTAATCAGGGCCACAGGAGAGTGGAGGTGACACCCAGGGTCGAAGTCTACTCTGTAAACATCCGAACAGTTTCCTAAAAAAAGCCCAGAGATGGTCCATCGTGATCAAGGGGTAAGATATCCGGTACACTTAATTATACATGAATTGCTTTTTTTAATTTTTTTATTGTACCTCTTTTATGCACTTACAAAAAATAAATATCAAACTCAAACGGGTTTCCATCCTTTCCATGCTGCACGCTAATACTAATATTATCTGAGTAATGTATCAGTGTAAACAGCGTATCATCTTTAGAGTTACTTTAGAACAGAAAGAAATAACATTCACAACTTTATTAATGTAAATTAATATAATTTATAATAGTCATTGTGGAATATTTCTTATGAACTACTGGACCATTTGTCCTGAAATTTTGACACTGTAATTTTTCAGCATTGTCAAATTAAGTATAAATAAAGCAAAAAAAAAAAAACAATCTATATGTAAATCAATAATTTAGATTTAGGGTACTAATGCAGCAGAAAGACACAATTCCCTTGTCCAAATAATCTCCTTGACAATAAAATTGGACAAAAGTAGTGAATGTTGAATGGCTCAAAGCAGTAGTAGCAGCCATCTTTAAGCCGTCTCGATTTTTATACTGTCTCATCAACCACACAGACAAGCATATTAGAATACTTAACATCTTCATGTGGTTTGAGGTTAGATGTGTGATGATTTAAGTCTCCATTTCTTGTTAATATCCTAATACTTCAACGCAAAACTGAACTTGCAAACTCTCCACACCAAATATCTCTGAGCCACACTGACGTAATTGGAAAGCTGTGCAAATCTGATCTTTTTTGCCAAGCTCTTCCTTTAAGGACTAACAAACAGGCAAAATCCAATCCTGCTTTTAAGAGTTAAACTTCATAGTTTGGTGAGGTTTCTGTTAACACACTGGAGTGCCCCAGAGCAGAGGCTTGTATTGTACTTGGCAGGATGCGTACACGCTTTGCTCGTCTGTATGCTGGCTGTTCCTGCGCGCCTGAGGCGGAGGAGGCCACAGGTATGCACGCTGCTGTCAAACTCAATAAGATCGAGCTCCAGCCAGTTTTACCCAGAGTCCTCCAGGGCATCTTCCCCCAATTATGCCTTGACAGGGGTCATGACCTTCCGGACCCAAGCCTCTTTTGTCCAGCCTTGGCCCTCGCCGCTCTCCTCTATCCGGCCGGCCTGGTCTCTGTCACCAAGATTCATTACACGCAGCAGCCACTGCAGCACCCCCGTCCTTTAGAGCACGCTGACCACAAAAACGTCACCGAGTGCTAAATTAGAGCACCGGCTAAAAAAAGCGTGCTCACACTCAAGCATCGTTTTCCAAATTGTGGTCAATTAGTGGGTTCAGGGAGCAGAGGAAGAGCGGCTAGAAACTTGCCTGATGTTCCCGATGAAGGCCCAATGACGGCTCAGTGACGGCCACAGCAGTCACTCACTCTCAGAGACGCAAATTATAGAGAAAAATCATTTAAGACATTATCATTTCTAAGCTTGTAATTGTAGTTTCACATCTGTCAGAAAGTTTGCTTGAAGGAGAAAGAAATCACGAGCTGCTGAAGTTTTCAATTAGCTGTTGAGTTCCCCCTCCCTTTTTTTTTTCTTCTCTCTCTTTTTTAAGGTCTGGTTTGAAGCTTGGGATTTATTCATTTACCAAAGTAAATATTCATTAAAAGGAAGCGGAAAATCAGGCATAATGTTTGAGTTTGAAGAAAAAGTGCGTTTGACGTCCACCACATCAGAATCAATTAAGGGCTGAGCACAGAGAGGAGAGCAGCTGCCTCACTCAGACCAGCTTAACATGAGGGACAAGAGCCCATTCAGCTGAGTACTGGCACCACACACACACACACACACACACACACACACACACACACACACTCACACACACACACACACACACACACACACAAAGCCAAGCACCGCCGAAACACAAACTCAGAAAGTCAGTATTTACATCCTCCTCACACTGCACACACCCAGCACTCAGCAAGACAACTGCTCACACCCCTCCTGTACGTATGCAACACAAACTGTGTGCAACCACACGCAACCATACTCACACAGCCACCTGCCAGCACTTCCGCAGCCAGAGGAATGAAGCCATCTTTATCAGTGAATTTATCCCTCACAAAGTCGTTGACCTGCAACACAGTCAGACATTTTACAACCAGCACAACATGCAACATTAATATTTTTGCTACTTCTCTGCTGCTCTAGCACACAAATCTATTCACAAGTCCTGCAGTGAAAACGCATTAGCCAGGAGGTGATTTTTATTTGTAAGTTTTGAAATAAGCCCAAAGGCTTAGGTGCGCTGCGAGAAAGCACAGAGAGAGCTAGTGGTTTGAGGTGATTATATTTAGATGCTTTAATGACTTGCAGTGAGTTTGATAGCTTTCTCAGGAGCCACTCCGATCAGCTGTGGCAGCAGACCTGCAGGGGGGAGAGAGTAGGCACGCACGAACACACACACACACACACACACACACACACACACACACACACACACACACACCACATTCTGTTAAGCATTTACATAGCAACGTATTTGTATGCCTATATACTGATAATGGAGTTACACAATAATATTGATTTTTAGCTTCAGGTATTGATAAATAACAAAATCCTAGTTAAAAGCAATGTGTCCCATTGAACAACTCAAAATACATAAAATCTAAACCAGTAATTAGTTTACTTTCCGGTTTCTGTCTAATAACATCAACAATGCTGTTTAAAGTTGGAATCATTTTAGGTACTTTGGGTCAATGTGTCAAAAATAAGAAAATTACAATACTTCAAGACATTTTTTATGGTCCACTAAAAAACATATTTTGTTTTCCTGAGGTTCAGTTGGAACAAAGAAAATGCACCAGAAATGCAACATTTACAATTACAGTACTATCAAAAATTATGAGTACACAGTGTTTTATTTTACATTTCACATACTGTACTGCACTAAATAAAATTAACCAGGACTAATGATGTTATGCTGCCAGCATTTGTGGGGACTGCATAGCTCTATGCTGGACTATTTTTTAACCTGTTAGCAAGGGGTGTGGCTTAAACACCTGAACTCAATAATTAGAAGGGCTGTCCACATACTTTTGACCATATAGTGTGGTTCATACTGTGACAATAATAAATGTCATATTGCCCACCTTTAATGCTAAGAGAAGTAAACAACAAAATAGTGTAAACAAAACAAGCTATGTCTGATTTGTAAGATATTCTCTTAGCATAAAGCTGTTTGTGATAATGTGAAAAATGTTGTATAACTACAGCAGTATATTTACATGCAACAGGCAGAAATACATTATTCAGCTTGCAATTATTAAAGGGCCTAATAAATAAACACTCATATTTATTATACATTTACAGATTGTTGTTTGCATGCAGTTCACATGGAATGACAAAACAGTAAAATCAAATCAGAACTATTTTCCTTAATGAGAAACCAGAGTAATTTATATGGATCTGATTAGGAGAGGTCAAGAAAGTGACCATTCAAATGAACAAGATAAAAAATGAGGCAAAACATTCAAGCCTTTGAAAGATCTGACATTTGATGACACTACGGAGAAAATGGAACAGGGGCATAACTGTCTGTGTGAGTGTGTGCATTTGTGCACTTGTGTGTGTGTGTGTGTGTGCTTGTGTGTGTGTATGTGTGTATATGTGTGTGAGAAGGAGGTAGTCAAGGTTGAGAGAGCTTTTCAGTGGGTTTCAGTCAGCTGCTCTGATAAAGCTGACGGCCTGCTGAGTTTGTGTGTGCATGTGTGTATGTGTGAACATCTGCAGGGTTTTTCTGTGTGTGCGTTTGTGTATGCGTATGTGAGCGTGTGTGTAACCCTCTGTCAGCCAGTATGATGAGTTGTGAGGGCATTGCTGAGTGAGTGGTTGCGGCAGACTGCCAGAGCACAAACCAGACTGCCTATGCGTTTCTACACCACTCAACAATACACAGAGAGGGACAGAGGGGGAGAGAGGGGGAGAGAGAGAGAGAGAGAGAGACAGACAGACAGAAACAATCAGCATGACAGTGGGAACAGATAGAGAGGGGAAAACAGAGGGAATATGAGGAGGGTAGTGGTATATAGCTACATAAATAAAGAGAAGAGGTTGCAGTGTGAAAAGCAGCAGCAGATGGCAGTCTTGGACTCCCCCAATGTCTGTAAGAGGTTTTTGTTTTGCTGGAGGTGTGGACATGTAACATCCACATTGGATTAGTGGACTGTGGGAAGCTGCTGCACTAGTTCTGCTCAACCTCTCTGCTTCAGCGCACACATAGGCCTTAGGGGAAAATGCCATTAGAAAGCAGTTAGAAAAGGATAGGCAAAAACATGGCAAAAAATCATGAGAACATCTTAAATCTTAAGTTAATACAGCTAATATTTCTCTTTTTTTAGGCTGTTGTAAGAATGTTATAGACATAAGCATATTATAACTTATTTCAAGACTTTTTTTTTTTTTACTTGTTTTAAGCCATTTCATCGATGGAAATATGGAAACATGTGGCATCCGACCTAAGATAATGCCAAAACACACAGTTTTAGCACTCATAGTTGAAACAACATTGCATAGTTGATAAATAAAGAGACAAGGTAAAATATCTGAGTAATGTGCTAAACAAATTCGCTCTGAATTGCTTTCTGCTCTCATATTTTCACTAGCAGGGTTCCCACTCTTTCCTACAGATCATTTTTCAGGACTTTTCCAGGACACTCTGAGTGATGATCCAGCTGGCATGACAGACAGGGATTCTGCCAAATCTAGTCTAGAGTAAACTTTACATATCTAAATAAACGATTCAAAATTAGAGTCGAGTTCGCAAGGATTTTAACTGCCAACAAGATCAGTATTTAGCCAATGTTTGACTCAAATACAGTGGACCTTCCATTTATTGTTTTGACCCCAGCTTCCCATTCAGCTCCCTCAACAATGCCCAAAACTATTGCTCCTAGCCAGAGTTGAATCACAAACTTTAAACCTTTGCAGGCTAAACAAACAAATAAGCATGTTAACTTTACCAAGTGAACCAAATATGCTAAGCAATTTGACAATATTCAACCATTTAAACGAGTTGGGACGGCAACACTAAACTATAAATCTAATAAAAACCACCAGCCAGCAGTGAGTAAAATTTACATTTGAGGAATAATATAACTTGCATTACATTATACAAGAGTTTTCACCACTTAAGTTTTAACGTCATTCAGCTTGCATGTGCTACCATGTGACATGACTTGGGGGTTTACAGCATTGCCACAACATAACCAAGCCAAATCAAACTATTCAAATTCTCATATTCTATTCATACTCTTGTCCATAAACAAGTTAAGCTCTGATACATAGTAGTTCATTCTCAGCTAATCGAAAATAAAAGAATGTTGAAATAATTTTCCAGGCCATCACAACATCTTCCAGGACATTTTACTTTTTCTCTCATTTTCCATGTGCTTTCCATGACTGGAAATCTGGTCAGCTGTTTTTCAGGTTTTCCAGGACGCATGGGGACCCTGACTAGGGTCAGTGTGCGTTACATTAATTCAGCCAATTCAGTCAGTCCAGAAAAATCTACATTTTCACTCTATGTGTGGGGATATGTGTAGTGTAGGTACATAAGCTTTAGTGTTGGTTTCAACTGTAGCACCTTTGGAAAACCGAACCAGGTCAAAATCACTCATTCAAAATTGTTTAATCTGTTGTATCATAAAACAACAAATGTGAGTCAATTTATTATGGAATCATATTATGCACTGCAAAAAATGACATATTGGCACATAAAATAATTTTAAAAAAATATTGAATATGTATCATCTGAGATTTTTGTGATTTTATTATAAGATAATTCATTCATTCATTCATTTTCTCTAACCGCTTAATCCTTACTAGGGTTGCTGGTACCCGGAGCCTATCAGGGGGCCAATGGGCGCGAGGCAGGGACTTACCCTGGGCGGGGCACCAGCCCACCGCAGGGCGTGCACACACACACCATTCGCTCACATACACTCACCTACGGTCAATTTAGAATCACCAATTCACCTGACACGCATGTCTTTGGACTGTGGGAGAAACTGGAGACCCCAGAGGAAACCCACGCCACCACGAGGAGAACATACAAACTCCACACACACAAGGCCAGGACCGAGATTTGAATCCCCAACCCTGGAGGTGTGAGACAACAGTGATACCCACTGCGCCACTGTGGGGCCCTATAAGATCATTATAAGCTTATTATCTAGTGAAATTACTTTATTCTCTACAAATGAACTAAATAATCTTATAATACTCTTAACAATCTCAACCAAATGAGAAATATTACAAACAGGTAGGTGATTTACACAAATACAGCGAATGATTTGATTGTGTTTTCTGGACTGGACTAACTGGATTGGCCAAATTGATATGTATGGATCCTGAGCCAAGTACAAATATGAGAACAGGGGAGAAAATTTGTTCCACACATTACTTGGGTCATTCGCTGGGTCTCTTTATTTACTAACTATGCAATGTTGTATCAACTACGAGTACTCAAGCTGTGTGCTTTGGCATTATCTAGTGTTGGGCCACACATGTCAGTGACGCAATACGCAGTGAATCATAATCCATCTTAAATGGAGGTGACATCAGAAGTCACTGTTGAAGCAGCATCTCTATCCTTTCCCATTACTTTTCTGAGTCACCGCCTCCAGTTCCCCAGGTTTATTAGCCAGCAGTATGAATTATGTTAGTATAAATTAGAGTATAAAAAGAGTGTAACTGTGTGTGTCTTCACAAGGCACTTTTCATTTTCATGGCGTAGTAATTTTACCTCTGTAGAAACCAAAGAAACCCTCATAACGTAGCACTTTCTTAGCGCAGTCGAAGCTGTTCTTGTACATCAGCTCTCCCACTAAGGAGCCAGTGGACCTCTGGTTCTGCATGCGTGTCTTCACCAGGTCTATGGGGTACACGGCCGTGGCACCCGTGGCTAAAAGAGACGACATGAGTTAATCAAAGTATGAACTTTAAACCTCATTTTACAGATCCATAACTAAGTCTTAAGCTAAGTATGATTAGCTTTCTTTAAGATTGTCTTGCAATAAAATAAAATTAAAAAAAGATTTTCAAGGCTTTGAAATGACATTGACAATTTGCATGCCAACACATTCATGTAAGTAGAACTTCTATGACTTTATCTCTAGTCTCATTAGTCGGCTTGTTTAGAATAAAAGCTGCATTTTTCGGTGCAACTTTTAACTTTATGGAATCTAGCAGCATACGTTTTCATCTTTTTCAATCATCATGAAGGTACATTATGTCCAAACATTTGTAGATACCTGCTCATTTAGCATTTCTCCTAAAACCATTCGGATTCATTTAGATTTGATTGCATTCAGCCATAAGAGCATTAGTGAGGTCAGGTACTGATGTTGGATGATTAGGTCTAGATCACACTCCAACTCACACATTGGATGGTGCTCCATCACTCCAGAGATTGTAATTTGAGTACTGTGGAGAAGGTCATCATTGGGCATGTTGACCTTAGGCTCATGGGTGTCCCACTCTATTTGCAATGCTTTTCTATGGCGATTACACAAGGCTGTGTGTGCATACAACTGAGTAGCTGTATCAGCAATGGGAACATTTTAAAGTCTCTGAATTAATAAGTAATGACACCAGGATAACTTTGGATGTATAATGTATCTTGTCCCATAGGCGTAATTTATGCTGAGGACACTGGAGAAAAGTCCCCATCGCATTTCAAACCAAACTGACGCCCGTCCCCACAACTATTTTACAAAACTGTGCAACTACACACAGACACACAATGTGTGAAATCCTTAGCTCTCATCCCCTAAGACATATGCAAACACAAATGAAAAATATGTTAATCCTAAAATATGCTTTCAGCATCAGATTTAACTGCCATTGTTTTGGTGTTTTCTTTCTGCATGCTGTAGATATCTGAATACACTGTATGTGCTGAAAACAGTCATTAGGCTCAGACAGTGTGCTGTCTGCCAGGGAGAACTCCAATTCCCACAGACAAACGTGTATGTGTGTTTATACCAGATAGTGAGCTTGAGAAAGACAATGTATGTGTATATATGTATATATACACATAAACACTTAGACAACCGTCTCCATACCCACACACACACACATATACATATACACACAAGTTTAAAAACAATTTGTGAATGCATCTGTGTGAGAGAGTTTGTAAGTAGTAGTGTAAAAATGTGCAGATGCATAAGAAGACACTGTGCTACGTGTGTGTGTGTATGTGGTGTCAGCTCAGCAGCAGGTTGCCGTAAATGTTGCTCTCAGCCTCAAAAGCTTGTCATGTCTTGTCTCAACTTCAAAGTGTGTGCAATCTCTGTGCCTCTTAAACATGCACAGAAAGCATGAAAGAAAGAGACAGAGAGACGGATCTACATGAGAGAGACACAAGGAGAGGCTGTTTGTACAAGGGTAGAAGTTACCATGGAAACCAGGGATACGCTGATACTGAATTTCCCGGCAGATATGAAAACTGATAAAAACTTAAAGAAAAAACTGTTAAACCCTTAATCATAAAAACTAAACTTATTTTATTGCAGTATTTTACATCATTTAGCAGACACTCTTATCTATAGCTGCCATTCACAACAGCTGCAGGTTGCAAATCTGATGCAAATCAGATCTTCAGACACGTGGCTCAGCTTGACCAGTTAGATTGGATTCATGCTTTCATCATCTGGAGATAGCAGTTCTTGACTTTAGAATGTGCAACGTAAATTCAAATATATATCACATATTATAGCTTGAATATGGAGAGATGAAGCTTTAGACAGGCTAATACTCTATGTCATGGTTTTGTTAATGTTCTAGTTGATAAGAATACTGTGAAATGCAGCAAAATTGTTCTGCTAGTTACAGCAGTTGCGGAAACCGTATACGTCAAGATCTGAGCTGATAAATGTGAGTTTGCCTGCCGCTCCCATGTCTATGTATATCATTACTATGGCGGCTAATGTAGATATGCAAGCAAATGCAACTATACAAATGGAGTTTGACCACCTATAACCTGAAAAACCAAAAGGGGCATTCCGTGTCAAATTAGAAAAGGTTGTCTCAGCATCGTCTCAGATTTTGTCTATATCATGAATGGATCCAAAAACCAAAGTCTGTGAAACATTTCTATTAAAATCCTTTGTTTGAATATTTTTCGGTTCTTATTTCATTTTTATAGCCTCAAAAACGCCTAATCTGGGAAGCCATGTCTAGACATTAACAAGTACCGTTCCTAGCCTCACCAGCCTTTGTATGAAAGAAGACAAACACGCTCTCTGTTTCCTAAAATCATTAAAGCTTGTACTGCATGTCATTTTATGTTTATATTGCCCTAGAGGTGGAAAAAAAGTATAAAATTTAAAACGAGGATTTTAACGGCATTCATTATTTTTTTCAGCAAACATAATTCTGTGCCATTATTTGAGGCCTAAAGCACCAAATGGACATCAAGATACTATCCATAAAACAAGGCGTGGTAACATGTTTTTGTCATTTTCAGATTACCAAAAGATGTATGAGGAGTAACTAGTAGGAACATGCTTGATAGATGGTTATTGAGGGTTAGTGCCAGTGTCCTTCCGTTGTTTCTTCATATACAATCGACACAGAGAGATTTTTTACTTTTGGCTGAAAAACATCTATTTCAGGATGACAGTTTTTTTTTCTCAGTATCTCCATGATTACTGAATCACTGTGTCACAGGAACTGTGAGAAATAAAGGATAAACATGTTTTCAGGATGCTCATAGAATAGAAGGCTTTTAGGATGGGAACTGTGCGCCAGTATGGTCCTGGATATTGAAAATAAGTAAAACATTTGGACAAAACCTATGGCATAAGGAGGAATAAGGTATCGTAAATGTTCCTCTCAAGCGCCAGTGCGAGAATCAAAATCTAATTTTCCTTGCAGTGCGAACAGTCATTCTCATCCAGCACTGAAGTTCAGGGTTATTATCCACTATGCTATTCAGCTTAAATAAGTTTAAAGAGTTTAAAAAGAAAGGAGATTCCTACCACTAGTGTTAGTGATTAAGCAAGCATGAGCTAAAAATAGGACACTAAATAATCAACTTTAATTCTAAAAACTCAATGTCAAAACCTAAAACTCAGTTATATTAATTTTTTTTCTGTAGTATACTGGCCACCAATATACTGCGAACCCCTAACAGACATGTACTCTTCAGTGACATTAATATTTCTCAGACATCATACCAATGAGTCAGATCTATGCATGCATGGACCCCACTTTCTCTTCCAGAATTGATTCTCATGCGTGATCTTGATTTAACAGCATCACTAATTTGTTCCTCTACTGTGTAATCATTCTTCTCAGTGAAGTTGAAGTTTGAAGTTTATTGTCATATGTACAAAGTACAGCGTACAGAGCACAATGAAATTTTTACTTGAAAACCCCTCCCTCACAGACAGAACATAAGACATGTTACATAGAAGACATAGACAATATACGCAAAACAGACAAATCTGCGAGGAGCGGCATTCAACACGTCGCCACTCTACAGTGCCGGAAGTAGAGTAAGGTAATATGAGGCAGTAACTACTCAACACATTTAACTGTAAAAGAAATAACAAAATAAACATGTATGATTAAAAATCCTATTATATATATATATTTTTTTTAAAAATACATATTAAAAACATGTGAAACAGTAGGCTCCTGGATGCACTGATACAAGTTTATAATGACCATAACTAAGACACAGTATTGAATGTGGATCTGTCATGCCTGGCCCATGCCTGATCCGCATTAAAAGTATGGTATACTTAAGCTGGTGCTGTATATCAAATCAGTTGGTTAGATCACACAGCATAACATTTAGGCACTGAAACATATTACTTCTACATATTACTTTTGTGAGCAAAAGCAGTTTGTCTGGTTCATTGTTACTGTTTTTTACTTTTACTGTTGCTTACTGTTTTTGTCAATAACTTCTGCTATTCAATGTGTACAGACATACATATACTTACATAGGTTTA
>JBBPCZ010000002.1:15378382-15392499 GCA_037974445.1 Brycinus macrolepidotus | reverse complement strand
CTATATTTATATTTTTGTATTATTTGTATAGTGTGCTCATTTATACTATACTGTTGTGTATAGCTTTATTCTATTGTTTTTGCTGCTCTTACTTTTGCACTGTCCACTTTCTGCCGTAACAATGGAAATTTCCCACTTGTGGGATTAATAAAGGTTTATCTTATCTTATCTATGATATGTGACTACCTCTGATGGTTATTATGGCTATTTACCAGGTACACTTAGTACATTTGCCATTAAAAATGGCAGTGCCTTACATAACATTAGTGTCACATATTGCCGAGTTACTCCACTGACATTTCAGTCATTAATGTTATGATCACTTATTCTAGCTATTGTTACTGTTTGACAGTTGGCTCTGTCATTATGGTAACTTCATAAGGACTTGGCCTAAAGCATTAGCAGTGCAAGCACAAGCAGAGAGAGAGTGTGTGTACAGACAGACAGTAAGACCCATTCAAAACTCTCAGCTGGAACAATGAGAGATAAGCTAGCGTGTGTAGCCCATTGTGTGTATGTGTGTGTGCGTATGCACATGCATGTGTGCCGGCGCTTGTGTGTGTGTATCTGTGTGTGTGTCTGTGTGTGTGTGTGCACCATGATGTCAATGGTCTGCTTGTACCAGGTCCTTCTTTGTAATTATTTCGAGATTCCTACACAATTCCGGAAGATTTGTGTCATTCCGGAACTCTGCCCTGCAAAGACAGCCTGGAGCCACAGATCAGCTCCCCTCGCTCTATCCCTCTATCCCTCTCTCTCTCTTGCTCCCTCTTTCTCTATAGGACAAAAACCAGTCCAGGGGCCTCCCTATGTCAGCGTTCCCAGCTCGGGTTACTCCTCAGCAGGCCAAGCATGGACGTCACTCACCTCCCGCGATGGAGCCCAAAGTGAATCGGTACGCAGATTCAGCAGCCTGGAGCCAGACTGGCCGTGAGCTGTCTGCATGCTAGAGAGAAAGAGAGAGAGAGAGAGAGAATAAAACACTGAAGAAGACTGGAGGGAGGATATGAATGAATTGAGCTTTATAAAACTATCGTCAACCAGATACTGTGAAGACAGAAGAGTGCTATAAAGCGGTTGACAGTGAAGTAAAGATGTGGAATGTGCTGTAGGCGTCTTGTCTCTTACCCCCTCTCTCTTTCACTATTACTGATGTGAAGAAGGGACTGAACATGGTTAGGGCAAATATTCTAAAAGTTGTTTACAGAGATTCTTCTGATTCTAACCTATAAATCAAAGCACATCCTTGTGATTAGGTCCTCACTCCATTTCTCTCACTCTTCCCTCTCTGTTTCTGTCTTTCTTTTTTCCTTTTCTCTCTCACCCATTCCTTCTCTCCCCAATCTGTCTTTTTTCTCTTTCTGTATTATCCTGTCTCCCCCTCTTTCCCCAGTGTCTTTATCTCTTGCTATTTTCTTTTTCTCTCTTCTCTTTCTCAGTCTCTTTCTCTCTCATGCCCTCTGTCTCTGTGTCTTCCCTTTCTTTTATATTTCTTCCCCATTTCTTCCCCCTCATTGTCTGTCTCTTATTCTTTTACTTCTTTCTCTCTTCCCTTTCATGCCTTTCTTTTCACCTTTCTTTCTGTCTTTCTTCCTTCTGTCTCTGTCTCTCCAGTGTCTCTCTCTCTCTCCCTCCCAATCTCACTTCCTTCCGTTTTTGTGACTCTCCTCTCTCCCCAGTTGGTCTCTCTCTCTCTCTCTCTCTCTCGCTCTATATCCCCTTAAGGCTACATATAAAATGTGAACCTCTTTTGTGTGTTCACTCTAATTCACAGAATATGATTACTCCTGGGAGATTTTCTGTGTTCTGATAAGCATCTACATGAGTTTAAAAAGTATGTTTGAGTACTCATCAGTGGTCTAGGTCTCTCTCTCTCTCTCTCTCTCCAACACACAACCACCCACATACACACACATGCACATGCACAAATGCATACACACACACACACACACAGACAGCTGTTTTTACTGTAGGGCAGAATGCTAACGAGGCTGCACTCTGATCAAAGGGGCCAGTGAAATTACCCTAACTTCCACCCAAGGAGGCCTGAGAACACCACAACTGTGTGTGAACGTGTGCGTGAATGTCTATGTGTGTGTGCGTATTTTTATAGTGTGGTGTTCCAGACCTCCAGCAGTGAAGGCACAGAGACTGACCACAGCAGTGTGTTTGTGTGTGTGTGTATGTGTGTGGATCAGGCCTCTAGACACACCATCAGGTAAACTCCAACTAACTTCCTAATGCTGCCCATCCCGTACTGTGTTTCTTTGATTACATTTTGTCTGTCTAGTTTGCTTTCTCCGACTCTGCCTCTTTATGCGTCATGAAGAATCTAACTCTTCACTTTTAGACAGAACAGATCTTGCCTCAGGATCTTCACACAACGAGGCTTCAGAAAGCCCAGTCCTGATAAAAGCACCTATTAAAGACTCTCAGATGTGAGAGTGTCTGTGTATGTGTGTGCATGTGTGATATATATGCGTCCACGCAGAGTGAGGGTGACGAGCTTTTACTGCAGGAAATTGGGGATAATACGCTCTCCAATTAGTTTTACGTAATGCAGGACAACAAAGAAGAAAAAAGTCTTCCTGCTAATTCAGTTATGGAGAGTGCGTGTGTAATTTTCACTCTAATAAGAAGGTGGTTACGTTATTACAGAACGAAAAAGCCTGGAGATTAAAGCACGCTCTCAATCTGCATCCACAACGAGAGGACAAAGGGAGAAAACTGTGGAAGAGAGAGACCTACCTGTCTCTGTACTTCAGCTAGGTGATACGGCAGAGCCCCTTCTTCCAAAGGAGCTATTCTTTCTATATCTGCCAGATTCAACCTCCTACACACACAGAAAAGGACAGCAAGAGAAAGAAAGATAGTGGGGCAAGAGACAGAGAGAAGCAGAGAAAGAAAAGGTGATAGAGATACAAATCAGCAGATATCAGAACGAGAAAGAGAAAGAAAGACCAAGAAAGGGGGGGGGGAACAAAAGTATTAAGAAACAGTACAGAAAATGGGGGCACATAAGAGAAGATATAAAGAAAGACAGTGGCAGAGAGAAAGACAGTGGCAGGGAGAGACTGAAGTAGAGAGAAAGAGAGAAAGCAGTAGAAATTGACAGAAGAGAGAGAGAGACAGTAAGAGAGAGAGAGAGAGAGAGAGAGAGAGAGAGACAGAGACAGAGAGAGACAGAGAGAGACAGAGAGAGACAGAGAGAGACAGAGAGAGAGAGAGAGAAATGAACAGGGTTAGAGGGTGCCAAGAAAACTTCACTTCACTGAAGTAAGAACACCAAACGTGCTGTATCCCTCCCAGCAGCATGAAGTCACATTTTCCATAGGCTTTTTACAGCACTGTAACACCAAGTTACTGCGTGCTTGCACACACAGACAGGTAAACAAAGCTGGACACAAGCCTGTAACACACACATATAAACACCCACACAGAGCGAAAGACTCCATCAGAAAGCCAGAGAGAGAGAGACACAGAGTGCTCTCCAGCACGCGCCGCAGGCATCGTTATGGCTCCCTCTCGCTCTCCCTTCCCCTATAAATCAACCAGTGGAGCCACTGTTGTTACAGAAAACAGGCAATAACGCTAAATTTACTAGCTATAAACAGGGCTATAATGTTTTAATGGCATTTATAGATTCAATCAACAGGGCCTGTTTTGGAGAAATGTGTTAGATAAGTTAGACCATGGGGTCATACTAAAACGTAAACGTTCATGCGAAGCTCCACATAGATCACTGCAGCAGGAGACATGCACAGAGGATAAAGATCCTCTGCTGTACTGCATACATAAGAAAGTAAATTCAACTAAACCACTCCTTCTACACCAATTACATCTAAAAGTGACAGTTTGCGTAAAAACAATGGGTAGCCATTGTCAGATAATGTCAAGTGATAAATAAACACAACACAGAAACACAAAAAGTAAAAATACTATAGCTTTATGGCAGATTAAGAGTGGTTTGTTTGAATTTGTCCAGTGAAAGAAGCTTAGGTTACCCTGAGTGAGTGTGGAGGCCAGAGAGTTGGTACAGGATGTCTACCTCCATTGGAGTGATTTGGCCAAACTTATTGGCTGCATTAACAAATTCCTCTGGGTGGATAGGCAGACAGTGATATACATGAAGTGGAGGGGAAAAACATCAAGTAATCAGACATGCTCACACAACTGTGTGACAAACTATTAACCACTGAGCTCAATTAACTGTTTTCTCATTTCATAGGAGTAATATCTTCCATCAAAAGATAACAAAAAATGATTAACTTAGTGATTTTTTCTAAACACAGGAAGATACATCCTGATATGCAAGCAAATCAGATTATTCCTTTTGGTACACTGTGCATAATCCTTTCGAGATAACATCATGTTCCTGTCTTGTGGCTGGCCTTCTGACTAACGCCAAGCCAATAATACACACAGTCAAGTTCTGACCAACAAGCAAAAACAGGAAACAGCTACTTAAAGCTCTAATCTGCAATCTCAGTCCATCTGAACTTCCTGGAAACGGAGGCTGACTGTGGTAGGTACCTTTGGTGACGAGTGTGTCCTTGTGTGTGCCGGCTATGGTGCTGTAGATCTTTCGAATGAGCTCCATATTGTTGAGGAGAGAGTTGAAGGCAGTGAAGTAGGAGAAGCTGACCATGTGTGAGGTGCCTCCTCCCACGACCTACACACCAGGGAGCAGATGGTTGATTAATACAGCAACTTTGGCCAACTCCATTTTTTCTCAAACACTCCTGCTTAAAAAGTAGGCATGTACAAATGCATCACAGTTACTTAATGTCACTTACCTGGACACATAAGAACCCACTTTATACATTATTTGGTCAGAAGTTAAGTGTAACCTGACTCAGTACTATGCATTCTTAAAAATAAAAGTTCCAAAAAGGCCTCTTTGTACGATGCCACAGAAGAACCATTTTGGTTACCCAAAAAACCTCTTTCGCTACATGACGGTTAAAGCCTATTTGAGATTTGTGAAGTGGGAAGAACCTTTTTTAAAGTTTAAGGATTCTCCACATAATGTAAAGGTTAAATTGGTAAATATTCTATCCATTCTGTGAAGATTCTTTAATATGTTTAAAAGGTTCTTCACACTCACCCATCTCATTTACAAAGATGGCTCATTAGAGAACAAAAGTGGTTCTTCTGTGCCAGAGCTCAAACTGTGTTTTTTAAGAGTGTGAGCTGATTTCCCATACTTACATTAAATCTAGAACTTGTCTACACTAAGAAATACATTTCCAGCTAATTGTTGAAACGATTTGTTAATTCAAATACTTCTCAGTTTTCTTAGTCATGAGTCTGAATTTCCCCTCATCCTGTACCAAACAATCTGTGAGTGTGACACATGAAAGCACCACCACATCTTTACAAACTGCTACTCATGCAATGTTGCAGGGCAGCTAAACATGCTTACAAGAGAGCACTAACTTTCCAGTTCAGTGGAAATGAACTGGGTAATAGTCACACAGTCACTTCTGGAGCTCCTAAAAATCCTAAAACACCTATATATTACACCATAATCCAAAACTTGGTCTAGAGTAGGAAGGCCAGACAACACTGATCAAAAATAAATAAATAAACCAAGCCATTCCTGTCTGTGATTGCTGGCATTCACTAGAGCGTACTCAATTCACACTGTTCTGGCATGTTCTTCCCCATTCAAGCCAGTTTACTTGGTTGACCAGTTCTTATTCTGGACATTTTAAAACAACTGTAAAATGCGTGTTTGTTGAAGACAGTGTGTCCTGGCCTTAAGGGTTTTGAGGGTGTGTGTGATGACTCACTGAGACAAGGTTCTCCTCAACAAATGGAGTTAGTATGTGATGGCGGATGGTAGCCATGATGTCACTGAAATCTAAGGCTGAGATTATCCCACTCTTTCCCTTGTCCTTCTGAGAAAATGCCTGCCGGGCATGCTCCAACTGCAGCTCCTACAGACAGACACAGAAAAAATATATACGCTTTCAAAATGATGCAAACACATCATGCGTTTGACGATCAATATGACACCACTTTTAACAGTGAAGGTGTTTACACGAATACTTATATTTAAAATGTTTCTGTGAAAAACGAAAAGCTTACAAACTGTGACTTTCTGACTTTTGCTACTCAAGAAAACCTTAAAACTAGTTTAAAGAATTTTTGGACATCTGTAAATTTAGTAGAATCCTAAGCCTGCAACCTTATGTCATCCTGAGTCAGTGATTTTCTCATTCATTTAAGGAGCAGCAGAACCTGCAGCCTGATTGACGACTGTGGCGAGCTCTGTGTTTTGTGTGTTCCTGTGTCCACATCTTCTCTTTGTGTGTATGTGTTTAATGAAAACCACATCAGGTGTAGTCTGATCCTGTGCTGTGTGCCCTGGAGAGGAGACAGGTGTTTCCGGAGCATGGAGCCATGATTCAGCCGGACAGCCCTGCAATCAGACACATGAGCTGGGGCAGGGAGAGGGGGGAGAAGGGGGTCGGACCAGGAGTCAGCACTGCTGTCAAAATTCATCAGATACTACCACAGCAGCGCCTCTGATCTCCATAACTCAATATGCCATCACACTGCAACTGCAGCCATCTCTCTCCCTCTCCACACACAGCACATCTGATGGACGAAGGGAACGCCCAGTTCAGAATTTTTTTTAGATACTTCTTAAATTTACTTTTAAACTTTTGAATTTCTCACATTCTTCTGTATGTGAAGTAGTTTTAGAGAGTCTCATCGACTGCTCTATCAGTGCCTTCAGAGGTACACTTTTTTCTGTATTTGCATGGGTGTGAGAGCATTCTTTAAGTAACTGATGTTACGGGTCCTGCCTATACATTTTGAGCATGGAGATACTTCAGTCTCCACAAGATGGCAGGATGAAAACAAACTCCTGCGACCAAGTTGGTGGGGGCGGCAAGTCAGGCTGTTGTACCTGCAGGAACTGAGTAAACTCTAGGTAACTGAGGCGTTTTTGGAGGTCCTGGCCGAAGTGCAGGTGGATGAATTCGCAGTCCCAGTTGAAGGGGATATGATGGTGCACCGTTGTCTGACTGAAGATATCCCGTACATTTTCTACAACATAGAAATAAAATAGTAATGTAGCAAAAAAAAATCCTCTCATTATCTTCATAGATGCAGCAAGTCAAATATTTTTTGAGAAGTACCTAAACATTTTCAGCACATTTATGCAACAGTAACACTCACTCTCTCTGACAAAAGAAGATGTCCATTCTCATGCAACTACATGTACGATGCAAATAAGCTCAATGAGATTTTGCTGTTAAGCAATTTTCAGAAATGCTGATCAATGGGTTCTTTCATTTCCAAATAAACACCTAATAATGAATCTGCATAATTAAGTAAAGAAACAGTTACAAAAACACAAGTTTAACAGAGTCTCTTCTAGGTTGATGGTAAACATAGACTGTTAGTAGAATGCACTTAAAAGTGCCTCTCTATACTGTTCAAAAAAGAGGTCATTTTTAATCTCCCAGTGTACAAACAATGTAAATTTAACCCCAAAGCAGATATGCACAGGTTCGGTCATGTAGGAACAGTGAACAGCACGGTTTGGTAGTTCCCCGACTCAAGTACACCCAGTTAACTTGGCAATTAACAGATGAATCAGGTTTGTTCGATAAGAGAAATCACTAAACTGTGCTAGAAACTGACTCTTCAGGACCAGAGCTGTGCACCCCTGACAAAAACGTTCAGCAAGGTCTGTAAGGTCCAGCTGTGCACCATTAACATGTCTAAATGTACACTACATTCAATTTAGCAAGGGAAAGCAATATTTTTAATTGTTCAGTTGTTCATACATACCAAAAGATATATCCCCAGTCCCAGTCTTGTCAAATAATTGAAAGGCAACTATGAAGAGGGCATCTGGCACACAGAGCACTGATTCAAAGGCCAGAAACTCCTGGAAAGAGATCAGTCTGTTTGGACAAGAAAGAAAGAGTACTATCTGAAAAAGACAGACAGAACCTTTGCTTCTTAAAATATGTTAATCAGTATAAACCTTTGATTTCAGATATGTATTTACATATGTTCTACAATATACTACAGTTTCACAAAACAGAAATCACATAGATATATGAGTATGTGGCTGTTATCCAGTTAATGTATTAGCAAAGATGTGATAGAGAGTTTGTATAGTTTAAGAATAGGCTATCATTTTTGCTAATGTGACCATTAATGTAAGAATAATGACCAAGCTCCAATTCCCATTTTAAAAAGAGTGTTTATAGCTGGCTGATAACATTCAGACAGACCTGACACTGATGACTATGATGTAATGTACTGCCTCAGTGAGAAGATTATAGTTTCTTTTACAGAGAATTTACGACCACAGAATAGCAGAGGCAATTACTGCTACCAATAAGCTTTTAAACAGTCATAAAGCAGCAAACCCTGGCACGTGAGATGGAATCTCATACGTGCTCAACCTTTAGTATAAAAAAAAAAAGATAATAAAGCCAAAACCAAATTGCTGATTATTAACATTTCCAAAGAAAGCATTTCCTTAATTCATAACGCTGCTAATATTATTGCTTGTGAATATAATCACTGAAAATAATATAATAAAATAATAAAAGTCATTCAAAAAGTTTTGACAAAGTTATTACCTGCTGATATTAGAAAACTGCAAAAATAAATTTTCCCATATTTGTTAAAATGAAAACTCACTCTTACCCGTCTTTAGTGGTGTCTGCGACTCCAGCAATGAGTTGCACTGTTTTGGGATTATGGTTAGGCTGAGTGTGGAGTCCCAGATATTTCTGAACAAAATCACTGGGTGTCATGTAATGCTCCCCATCCTTATCCACCACACTTGAGTACTGCAAGACAAAAAAATTTATAAAATTAAATTAAAAATTAAATTAGTGAAATTCAGATTAACTACCACAATCCTTTAGGGTGTTGGGGTGTGAACTACTAGTTTAGATGATTTCCCCGATGGGTTTACTGTTGAACTATTTCTCAAATCATTTTCCTCATTTCAAAGCTATAATTACAGCATATACTTTGAGGGAAGCCTGTTATTAATAATTAATGGTGCTGGGTTTGGCTCAAAATACCAATTCCTGAGAAACACAGGGCTAAACTGTTGTAGGCTTAATAAGGAGATATGTTGGTTTTGTGAAATCACAAAATTTATTTGAAAACAGGTTCTTGCAGCTTAGTTTCCATATATGGACTGAGGGAGTGAATGTACATTTTGAAACAACACTTACATACTTCAAGCCTTTTTAATTTCAGATAATGTGGACCTTGTAATATATTGAAAGGAATCACAGTCGCAATATGGGGCAGTATGATCACAATGCTAATATTTTGTTCATATCATGCAGCTCTAGAGTGGTAAAGGTGTTCAGACACACCATAATAACTAAAATAATTTGTATTTGTTTACAGAAAGTGAATGTGGTTTAAACCAGAAATTAGTGTGAAGTGCAGGAAGTGGGTATATTTACTGACCACAATGGATTGCAGACTTTTCAAGAAGCCCTGACGTTAATAACATGTTCAGGGCAAGATATTTAGACAGCTAAACACCAGTCTGGATTACTGACATCTCATCAGCAGTCTAAGTACTGAAATTTAATATAACGATAGCATTTTTTTTGATACTACCAACCGAATTACTTCAGTACAAGTGAAGCACTGAATTTTGCAACTCTAATAATTAACGAAATACCTTTGTTAAAAATCCCATAACTGTTTCTTATTTCGTTTTCACTCCACACTAAAAGTTAAAGTAAAACCGGCAGGAACATGAGCATTTTTCCTCGGCTCAAATAACAATACACCTGAATGCACTGACAGTAGTGGGAAATTAAATGATCTACAGACAAACATTTGTTTACTTTCTTTATAAAGGCTTCAGTGAAATATAGTGTAAAATCAGCAGCAATCTGTCCTTTGTATCACTGCTCTCACAGCTATTATATGACCACTTTATTCCTCATTGCAACAGTAATTGCTGTAAGCTGTAGCTGCTTTTCAGCTGTTTCTCTCTCTCTGTGAGAACGTCAATGTAATTGATTTATGTTTCTCTCTCTAAATCCAGTATACACTCTGTTTGAAGGAGATCAATAACTTCACACTTACCATAGATTTCATTGACGGCTGACAAGTTCAAAGTGCACAACCAGAAACTTTCAGTTCCGTTTACTCCCACTACTCAACCGAAAGCTTGCATTCAGCATCAAATGTTTCATCTTTCAATTCATCTTTCAGATAAAGTTTAATAAAATTTGCCTGTTTGTGCTAAGAACAAAAGAGGAGACCTTGCTTCTCAGAACCTGGCAGCAAATTGTGCCTGGGGCTCCAATGAAGTTACAGCGATGCGCAGAATCTGGAGATCCTATACAAGAAGCATGCCAGTGAACTGTTGCTACAATCCAAAAAGATTAGAAAGTCAGGGGTTCCTGCGGTAAGATTACTCAGTACCTCTGAAATGCTACTTTAACAGGAAGAACTTGTGGAAAAAAGTGGCAAATTTTCTTATTAAGAAACATCTGATGTCCAAATCCTTATAAAGATTTTCAGGAGGGGCAGGACCAAAGAGTTTCAGTTCAGAATAACCCATTTTTGAAGACGGAAATCAAATATGTCATTAAAAATGTCATTGTAGCAATAAGAATTGCCTTTTGAGATTTTGCCTCTTCTTGACATTTTGAGGCAGTCTATCAGATGTACTCTGATCTTGATTACATTTAAGGGCAATTTATTAAGAATCCCCACATATACAAATTGGATTAATTGATACATATAACAACTACAGGTGTGGTACTGTGCAAAAGTATCAGGTCATCTGAGAAGATGATGTGAAGCTATTCATCTAAGCAGGAGGCATATCTTTGTTAGAAACACATAATACAAATAATTCAAAACCATCCAAATAAACAAATAAAGAATGCATTGGTTTTTGGTGTATGTGAATGTATTAGTTTAACTGTTTCCAAACCTCTGTTTTATCCTTCATTAAAAAAATGTGTTCTACTGTATTCTTCTAGAAATTAACCTCCTAGAGTCTTTTACAGTGTGTTATGTTTATGCATTATAATGTAGTGTTTTTAAAACAAAATAGATATCTTATATATTATCAAAACAAATCTTTTCAACAATTTTCTTGGCTGCCATAGTTCTGTGAGCAGTACTGGCTGTAACACTGCTAGAGTTAATCAAAGAAAGTTAATCTCACACACACACACACACACACACACACACATACACACACACACATACACACACACACATACACACACACACACACACACACACACACACACACTCTCTCTCTCTCTGTCTGTCTATTACTCTCCCTCTAACAAACACTCTCTCTCACACACACAAATACACACACAAACACACACACACATACACACACACACACATACACACACACACACATTGTTCCACACTCTAAAGCTAATGCTTGTGGGGTAAGCATTAATTCCAATCAATTTATTAACAGCTTCACATATAATTGAGCGCAAGTTCAGCTGTGGTAAGCCTAGAGTACTTCATCATCAAATCAAGCACGTAGTTAGCACTGAGTGAAATAGTACTCTTGCTTTCAGTGGCTCCTTTACACATTATGGCAGACTTCATTTCTGAGAGCTACTTAATTATTTTGTGTGACGAGGGTGGTATTAAAATCATAGTTCTGTCAATTATAGATTTGAGCGCTGTCGAGCAAGGTTAACTATGAAGCAATGTGTGGTGTGTGTGTGTGGGGGTGTGTGTGCGAGAGAGAGAAAGAGAGAGAGAGAGAGAGAGAGAGAGAGAGAGAGAGAGAGAGAGAGAGAGAGAGAGAGAGAGAGAGAGAGAGAGAGAGCTGTTAAACGTTGCTAGGTTAAACTGTAAACCACTCAAAATCCTTTCAATAACTAGCTGACAGTGCAGTGAAATATCAGTAACCACTTTGCCACAGATACTGAAGACAAATTAGTTACCACTGATCAAAAAAGGACAAAAAAAGGACAAGACACTTAAATGTGTACCCCAACCTCATATCTACACTCATTGCCTATTTCATCATCTCTGCTTAAAGTAAAGGTGCACTTTGTAGTCTACAATTACTGACTGTTGTCTCTGCATCATTTATTAGCCCCCATTTACCCCATTCATCAATGGTCAGGACCCCCAAAGGACCACCAGTGAGCAGATATTATAGTGGTGAGTGGTGGATCAATATCAGCACAGCAGTGACACTGGCACGGTATTAGCATGTGTGTGTGTGTGTGTGTGTGTGTGTGTGTGTGTGTGTGTGTGTGTGTGTGTGTGTGTGTGTGTGTGTGTGTGTCCTGCACAGAGTGGATCATGCACAACAGTGTTGTCTGAGTTTTTAAACACCTTAGTGTCACTGCTGGTCTGAAAACAGTCCACCAACCAAAAATAGCCAGCCAACAGTGTGCTGTATCCAAAAACTGACCACTGATGAAGGACTAGACGATGACCAACACAAACGTCAGATCAACTACAGCATTAGATGAAGTATTATTAATATTATTACAATGCAATCCTATTAACCAACAAAGGGAACCAAGGAATCACAAGGAACTTAGTGAACAGTCTCCATAGTGCAGAAAAAAGGAGCCTGTGTTGCGGTTTACATGCTTGTTGACCAATTGCCTTGTTCAGACAACAGGAGAGCGTAGCAAATGTCACGGGTCAGGAGGAGCAGAGGAAGGGTAGATACCAGGGAGAAGGGGAGAGACAGAATTAGTCCAAGCATGCATGTGACCTTTCCTCTCGTGCCCTGGACCTCAGCCAGCTCTGATACACAACCTCTTCTAGGAGTGCTTTATACACACGGAGCTACAGATCAGTGTGCAGTGCTGAAAGAGCAACATTTTGATTTTTTAAAGCTTTTCACTTAATGTTGCACCATTCCTTGCATCTTGTGACAACACACCGGAAAAAACTGGTCAACTGTTCTCAAAAGCAAGCCTGGAATACTAAAGAAAGACTAACGTGAACTGCTGATATGCCCTCTTCATTGCTAAGAGAGTCTGTCAGAATTGCAGTCAGAAATGCAAAACTACGTGAAAAAAATGTGAAAAATGTGAAGTTTTGGCTTCTTCTGGCCTGTGTCATGAATGAAAGAACAAACTACATAAATATAACCTACACATACTTCAACGGGGCGAAAGAAACGAGACATTTGTCTCTGTCTCAAGACAGAATAACAAGCCTTAGGTAATGATAATGCCAGTATTTCCTTTGAGGAGGACTCCTACCTTCAAGAATATGTCCTTGAGCTCTTTGGGGTCGGCTCGCTTGGTGGACTGCACCTGCAAACACATTTAAAGTGGTCAGCATTACCTGCTGTTGAAGTGTATGCTGCACATAACAGCCTGCCATGGCTGAGTTAGTGTATGAGCTCTGAGAAGAACAGCTGAGCAGTTACACATCAGAACCATTAACTCCAGTCCTGTCGGCTGAGTACTGGACATCATCTTGAAGGCTTATTCTGGATTGGAAGCTCAGCGTGTGTGAGCAGTCTAAACGTGCAAAAGCAACACAATAAGAGACACAATAAGAAAAGTGGAAAAAAGGTCCACACAGCTGCAATCTACCAAACCCAGAATATCCCTCTTTCTCTCTCTCCCCCTCTCTCTCTCTCTGTCCTCCAGAGGCTCGAACACAGAGATGCTCTTGACAGCAGACCAAAGGCTCTAAACTCCCAGAGTGAGAAATGGTGCAAATACACCCTTCTAGTTTGTTTTCTCTGATGAGCACAATATTGAGAGTCACCTTGATCGCCATGCTGGGTGTGACGTCACGGAGTTGCCGTCAGTTCGCGTCTCTAGGCGAGCCGAGCGTGTGCAAGATCAAACTACTGATCTACTAAACTACTGAAGCCATTACTACACCTGCTGCTCTCCAACCTGTAGGCGGTCGCGTGTGTTTTATAGCAAAAGGGAAAATTGCAGCGAGGTAACTCTGACACTGAACATTGTTGTGAGGATTATATACATATATATATACAGATGGATAGCGAAGTGGACAGTACAAAAGAAGAAGAGGCATAATCAATAGAATAAAAACTATACAACACAATAGTATAATATAAAAAATATAAATATAGGAGTTTGTGTGTATGTATATGAATG
>JBBPCZ010000002.1:15361816-15377766 GCA_037974445.1 Brycinus macrolepidotus | reverse complement strand
TATATGTCCATATATCTATCTATCCATATATCTATCTATCTATATACATACACACACACACACACACACACACACACATATATATATATATATATATATAAACAGTAATAATGCAATAATGCACGAGAAATATTGCACATGTTGCATGAGAAATATTGCACATGAGGGAACCTTGGTGTATGTTTGCTTGTGTGATTTATAAACAATATGGATAAAAATAAATAATTTTCGGTTGTGGACCATCTTAGTTTTTTTTCAACGTGAAAAAAGTTGATAAATATATCAAGAAAACAAATTTCACATCTTATACTATACTGCACTATACTGTACTATACTATACTATATAATATTATAGTATATTACACTATACTAGATTATACTGTACTGTACCATACCATGCTATATTATATTCTATACTATACTACACTATACTATTAAGTACTATTGTTTAAGCGAGGCTGAAGTTTGAAATATTGAAAATATTTTCAATACTGAAAATTTTAAGAAAACTATACTGAAAATTAAGAAATTGATTTGATAAAGTTACAGTAGTATCTAGCCCCTGAAGAGACTGATCCCAGCAGTCAGTCCGGTGATGGATTGTGAAGGCGCGGGAAAATGCTGTCGGCTCTTTCTGTCCAATCAGGTTGGAGAGCGGAGTCACGTGAGTAAACAGGCCGTGGTTTGCATTTGGCGGGCGGAGGTGTGTAGATCGGAGAGAAAGGGTGGAAATGGCGGGTAAGGAGAAAACTTATCTTATTTTTTTTTACATATTACAGGATGTCTGTGGATGTGAATATCATGTCATGTTGTGTAATCACCAGTGTGGGTGTTTAGTTCGTCCTGTCAGACTGTATGTTGGCTGATAACCGAGTTTAGTGCTGGTGTTTACGGTAGCTAAGTTAGCTGGCTAGCTCAGCTGGAGCTAACAAGCTAACTGAGCTAGACGGCTAGCTGAGTAATGAAATGTGGCTTCTGGGGTACAAGCGTTTTTCTGTCTCTAGCAAGGAGTTTATTGCCGTTTACAGCTAATATCAGCATCGAGAGAGACCTAAGCATCTTATTTTTGTTGTTTGTTTAAGTGAGATAGCTGTTAAAAGTTAGCTACGGGTAAAAAGGCCAAAATGAAATTGTCATTTACTTTGGTGCTGAGTGTGAAGTGAGCTGCTTTTTTATCTGACATGTTGCTTTTTAAGTAAGTTAGTTGGTTTAACAAGGTCGTAGTGTTTATAGATATGATAAGAGATAACGTTAACCCTTTGAAAATTGGTATAAAATAGTCAAAGTAAGCCGTTGCAGCTAGCTAGTTAATTTTGGCTTGTTTGGTCTTGAATACTGTCAGCATGTATTTCATACTCCTTATATTTGTGCCTTCTGACAGCCTTTGACATTTTGGGTTGTCCTTATGTTTTTTTTTTTTTCCTGATCTGTCCTCAGGTGTGAATGAAATGGAGAAGAAACTGGCCGAATACAAATGTGACACCAATGAAGCAATATGTTTAAAATTGGGTAAATATCTGTAAAGACTGAATTATGAAGATGTTGCAGTAGGCTGGGATGATATCTACCAACGTGTTTCTTTTACTAAATGATATTTAGGAGAATATGGACGCGTAGTGAGTAGTTGTTGTGTATCCGCATGTCTTTTTGTGTCCTGCAGTGCGTTTCCCAGAGGATTTGGAGGATGAAAACACAACTTTCCACCCTGAGTACAGCCATCAGCTGTTCGGTGATGAGTGAGTAACTAAGAGTTAAAGCTTGCATACTGCTTTGTAAAGAATAATGCTATACAAAATTGATATGTAGTTGTTGTACTTTGGCATAAACTTAAAATTATATGATCTAAAGAATTTTTATTGTTGTGGCTTGCAAAAAAAAAGTATTATTAGCGTCCTTTCACAGTAAAATAACCTCCACATGACACCTGCAGGAGTTCTTTAGTTCTTCTTCGTCTATGCTCTTTGCTGCTCTGAATAATATGCCATGGTTTTTTATTGTAAGAACTTTGCCATAACAGTGCAGTGAACGCTGTCTTTTACTTTTTTGTTTACTTTGCCCAATAGCGAAGTGGCCTTCGGATACAAAGGCCTTCAGATTCAGCTGTACTACACTGCTGGCAACCTCAGCACGCTGTTCAAAGTGAAATACTCTGCCAAAGTCACAGAGAAGTTTGACTGTGTGGAGGTAATCTTAATATAATGTGTTTTGCAAAATGCACATTTCATGCATGCATTTATATTCAAAGATCCTACAGTTTTGCAGATCACATATTGCTTCTCTAGTGTTCTGTGTATTTGTTAGTGGATTTTAGTAATGATCTCATAATGTAGTGCACATATAATGTTTGCATTTTATTGACCTGGGGTTGCAAAACAAGGATTAGCCAAATAACTTTAAGCTTAGTTCACTCTAACCCTGAATCTATTTTCTGGGCTACATCAACATGAGGATTTGTGTTGCACACCTAAAGTGGGGCCTGTAATATGTAGCAAGTTCACCTTAGATACAGTTTTTGATAAAGTTACCTCTTCATAAAACTTGAAGGAAACTGTGTTAGTACCTACTGGAGTAATAATAGGTAGTAATAAGTAATAAATCTTGGGTCAGGTTAAATTCCATTGCTTTTCTTTTCAATTTATATTTGCTCCTTGCTTTTGTTACCTTAAAAAGTTAATCTGGAAGAAATTTGTTAAAGAGTGATTTAAATTTGAACTCATTAAAACTTTAATGACTGCTGTTATTGTCATTGCCTTCTATTATTGCAACCTGTTTTATACTGTTAGTTTACGATAAGCCAGTTTGTTTCTGTTTCATTTTGTTAGGCTCACGTCAGTTTTGGATTCAACATTTTATGATGGTGTTCTGGTTGAGTTTGACCGAATAACATCTGGCTTGGGATGAGTTTGGATAGAAAATTCTTGGGCTTGTTTGGGACCAAAATTTCTGGCCTAATTAAAATTATAGCATACATCACTGAGTAGGGATCATCAACCCCCACCAAGGGCTCTGTTGTTTTGGCAGTTGGCTTGGTGTGTCCGGAGCCTTAGACTTTCGTCTTCAGCCCAGAAGAACCATACCACCAGCATCACAAACCCCAAAGAAGTGTATCTTCTTTATACAGAATGCTGAGAACATCACAAACGTTATTCAACCCAACAGCTATTCTTTGCCCCAAAAGGCTTCTGCTTGTCTCAATGTGGAGACAACTGCTTGCCACTCATCACTAGCTAGCATTTAGCTTCATGAACAGTATTGAACTGAATTGACAAATAACAGTGAAATATAAATGTAAAAACAGAAATGTGTGGGATCCTGAAAATGTTAAAAGTGTCAGTTATTAAGTTGGCTTATTTTCAAATATTTTAATTGATGACTTTATTAAGTTTCATCAAACACTTTTTGCAGCTGTCTAGGACTGTCACTGTCTATTATATTGGTAATTGATAGGGGTGCAATGATACAGTCCACTCATGGTTCAGAAGATGATTCAGGGTTCCATACACTCATGATATATTCATCAAAGTAAGTCTGACAATTCAGTATTCTCACAATATTTAGAATGAAATTTGAAGGAAGAAAAACTTTGACTGTATTCAGTTGTGGCACAATTTACTACTGAAACTAAAACTGGAAGGCAGGGGGGTGATGTATTGCATGAATGTGCTGGACTGGGCTGTTTGGCAGAATTATTAGAATGTTTACTCTCCACAGTGCGTTGTCTCATGTCCTCAATGCATATTGTCACCATTCATATTTTTGTATTTTGATATCCCAATATTTCCCTTGTAATTGAGTAATCTAGGGATTATTTTGACAGTAATACCATTGACCCCAAAGAGTAGGCCCAACAGAATTCTAGAACACTCTTTGGGATTGCTGACATTTTTTAAGAAACTAATTAATCGCTGTTTTAAACAAAGTCCATTATCATAAACTAGTTATTACAGGTTTGTTTTATTTTTAAGGTGAGTGTCAAGTCTTTGTAAGAAGACAGCAAAGGACAAAAATAAGCACTCAGCTGTGAGACCAAAACTAAAGGGAATGTTGACATTGAAATTGTATTAGGTGTTGTGATATAACTGTAATATTGTAATTGCTTAAAAAACATTAATAGAAATAAAGGATAGGACGAATAAATAAACTGGCTGCAGCAGCTAACTATATTTAACATCATAATATCCTAATGATTTAGGCGATAGTCCTCTAGGTTATAAATATTATGTCATAGCCATGTAGCTAAAAGTTTCACTCTTGGCTTAGAACTCTCTCTGGTCAACTGTTTTTAATGTCTTTTCACGTAATTAACGTAATTTGACCTGGGGTGCCCAAACTTTTTTTTTTTTTTTTTTTTTTTTTTTAATTTGCCGATAATATTTGATTCCGATAGTGTTGCCCATTGCTAGATATAAACTAGGGAACCTTCGTATGTGTGGCCTGTGTAAGAGTAGTTAAACTTAAACTTGTTTTTAAATGTATTTATTTATTTAATAATCTATATATCTATTGCTCTATCTATCTGATTATTACAGTTTTTTTTTTTTAACCCAGTTCAGCTGGCTTCAATTCCAAGCACTAGCTGTAACTCCCCAAGTCATATGATACCACCAACACTGGGAGGGTGAAGGCTTATGAAGCCATCCATCACATCTTTTTGAACTACCATTTCTGCCCTTTGAAATCTTCTAATTGTAGAACTGCATTTCCTTTTGCAATTGGTGATTTTTTGGAATTTTTTCTGCCTCAGCTTTGCTAAAGTGACATCCAGACACATGCGATTGCTTTGTTGCAAATTGCTGTTCGTCAGTCACTGGTTATTGCTGTACGTTACTTAGCCCTGATTTGTACTGCCCGTGAAGTGGAGTGCCACAGAGATGGAGGGAAAAAATGGAAATGAGCACTGTTTACGTAGAAACTAAAATAAAAACATAATCCCTAACTGTTCCAGAACAACTTATTAATGTATTTTTTAATGTGATCTATATATGATGTATAAATGTGAACTTTAACAAAAAGAAAAACACTTTTTCCATGAAAAATATCTTGTAATGTTCTAACTGAGGTAGACATACGCTGTTTTGTTTCATGCATCTGTATTAGTCCTTTTTTTTAGCTATCATAAGAGTTAAGCAGTAGTTTATAAGCGGTACAATGTCATTAATGAGCTTAACGTTATAGTTTTTTAGGCTGCCGCGTCATTGAACCAGTTTAACATTTAATGAGCTAGTCTAATGGCATTTTTTTTTTACTTCTCTGGTGAGCTATGAGTGAATAGGTTTCCAGGACAAACTGATGGTATTTTTACATCCAGTGTTTACAGAATGGTTTGTAATGTGACTAGTTTCAATGAGCTAGCCAATGTATTTAACACTGCACAAGGACAGCCTACTGAATGTACCAACTGCAAGCAGCCTAATTTTCTGCCATGTGTTGAATGTTTGATGGTTGTGTATTAAAGAGAGAGTCTTGCCTCGTCAGATACACTACGATGAACTAAAGCGTTACACCCCTAGTAGCTATGTAGCCTCTCAATCTCTGTGACATCGTATTAGAAACCGAGAGTGCAGTAGATCCGCTGTGCAGAGAGACGCTTGTCGCGGTGGAGAGAATCTTATTTAACTTGGGACGCTTGATGGTGCAAGTAATAGTGTCTTGGCGGTGGTATTTTTCTTCGACTTTGATGAGTACATTTTAATGTTAACTTATGTCGTCTTTATTGGGGATAAAGCTGTGCTCTTCTTGACTTCACAGACTCTTCGTTGTCTTTGAAGCAACAGTATGTCTCGCACGCTTTCATTCACTGTATCATTTTATTTGCACTGTGCAGCTTTGTGAGAGTTGACTACAAATGACTGAAGAAGGTAGCTAGGTGGAATAGTATCTCCAGTGTTTTTGGCGAGCCTCTTTACACAAACATGTTAAATTGAGTTTACTATGAACATGTTTTCTTAGCATAAACTTCATTATGTTAAAGTCATTACGTTACACAGACAACCAGGTGATTTTCGTATCATACCAACCTAGAGGGAATAATTATGGGCTTTTTGCAAACAGTAAGATTCCATAGCTTAAGTCTGTGTGAACATGTCTTTATCAATCATTATGCAGCTTAATTATATTAGGTCTACCCTTAATCGTTTAGTTGAATAACTTTCATTTTGTTTTAAGTGGTCTAGAGAAGTTACGATGGAGTTAAAACACAAGAATGAAACATTAAAACATTAGTTCTGCTAAGAGCAAACTGATTTTTTATTTTATTTTTTTTAAATTTTGTTTTTTGAGCAATTGTGTGCATGCATCCAACCAATAATTAATTTGTAACCAGATATCAATTTTAAGCTTGGAATAACTTGTAGTCTGAAAAAGGCATCCGCATAAGTAAAATATGTTAAATAACCTGGCCTGTTTGGTTGTCAGCTGACAAGGTCATATTATATACCCTATGTTGTAGGTAAGTTTTTATAGTAATTTTGTACACGGTGCTTCAGAAGGGGGTAACTGCTGCTCATATTGAGGCACTTTATTTCCCTTTTTCTTGCAGGACAAGATGGTCTTTGATTAAAATGAAACCCTTTATGTAAGAATTAGATCCTACACTGGCATTTACCTTTGTTGAGCTCTCTTCTGAAGAGATGATGTATTCCCAAATGGACTAAAAGCTCTGAAGAAGCACAGTTAGTTAATATATTGACCTAACAATGCACTCTATATACTGGAGATTGTGCAATTTGTAAATGTTGTATAGGAGAGAGCAGGGACAATCTGACTTGTTTGTCCTTTGCCTTTTATGTGCATTCCCTGATTCTCTTATTCCTCAGAAATGCAGTTGAACAGTAACAATGGAGAAGTGTTTCTCAGCCGCAGGTGCATTGCTTCCTGGCTGATATTAGCTGATGTCTGAAAGAGCAGGAATTAGCGACGTGTTGCATTAGCCTTTTGTTGTGCGTTTTGTCCTTGTCCTTCTTCATTTCCCTGTTTTGAATGTGGAGCAGCGAGAGGCCTGCTACAGAACTAATGCCCATCACGCGTTTAAATGGTGCCAAAGGCCCTGCTTAGCAACTTAATGCAAAGTGTTCTCATGTCAATCCGCATGGAAATGGATACAATGCAAACATCGCAGCTGAAGCCACTGCGCATTCTGCTGAGTAAAAAATCCCAAAAGAGGGCAGAGGAGGGGTCTTTTGTCTGCCCAGGAGGCTCTGAATGGCGAGGGCAAACTCGTTTGATTGAGTTCGCTCGCCAGGCTTAGAGGAGAGGAGCCTATTATAGATGCCTGGGTTTTTTTTGTTAAGGTTGAGATCAATTCATTAAATTTTATTGCCCGGTGAGAAGCAGAGACGCATTATTGTTGGGGGACTTCATCAAATATTCATGGTTTAAGATAAGTAGTAAATGTATTCAATTAAGTGGTCTTTCAGAGAGAGTAGGAGAGAGGGGGGCTGAAGGCCTACTCAGCTGACAGTACTAATTGCCTAATGGTTCTCCTTTTTGTTCGACAAAAATATGTATTCTTTCTTTTTTTAATTCCACGTGTGCTATGTCAATCAAGGCTGAAGTATAGCCTAATGACGGAACAATAGGGTATTATTCTGTTGTGGTTCCACTAGGGTTACATGCAAGGCCAGAGTACGAATTTGTCACCTTATGGCATACTGTTAACTTAATGTATTTAGTACAAAGAGTGCATGCAAGCCTGTGCTAACTAATTTAGTTTGTCTTCTTGTCAGACATTTTTGAAGTACGTATGCATCATCAGAAAGATTTTCCATTTGTTTGAAGTGCAGTTTTTTATGTTGCTTCTAAATAAGTAGTCTAGTCAGTCTTTTAGTTGTCAGTTATAGAATATAATTTGTTCTTAACTCAGACTGACCTTTCTGATCTGTGTATTGTGTTTTTTGTTCGTATGTGTCCTCAGCCTGATAGTGTGGAGGGGAAGATCAGAGAAATCATTCCTCCTGGTTTCAGCTGTAACACGGATGACTTTATTTCACTCTTGGAAAAGGAAGCAAACTTCAAGCCATTTGGAAGCCTCTTGCACACTTACAAAGTTCACAATGTGGAAGAGGGAGCAGACCTCACCTACCAGATACACAAGGTATGGACAATATTTCCTAAGCAACACTGACTGTGGCGTTTGGCCCTATTGAGCATTGTGGGCCTGTGTCAGTAAAGTTATTGTGATGTTGTGGTGTGGAGTTACTTAATCTGATTATCTACATGTTCATTGTTTCCAGTGCATCTTAGTACATACTTAACTTTCTACATTGTAAGCTTGAACTTTTGTACTTGCTTTTCTGGCACCCTTTTGAATGCATGTGTGTGCATCCTCCCCCAAACATTCTCACTGTGCACTGTTCAGCCTGTACTTTCATTTTCGCCTTAGATGTGCTTTCAGGTTTTATTTAAAGACTGTGTCTTTATGACCCTCAGTGGGACATGCTAATGACATAGTTGGGGAGTAGAATCTCACTCTGATATGCAATCATAATGCTGTAACAAGATTTAATCTTTGCCCATTTGCCTTTCAGGTGGATATTTCATGCCCAGGGTTCAGACAGTACCATGATCGCCTTCAGACTTTTCTCATGTGGTTCATCGAGACAGCCAGTTTTATTGACGTAGACGACGATCGCTGGGATTTCTTTGTTGTGTGAGCCTTTAGGCTATTTTTTATACCTCCATACACATAAAAGTGCCATACAGGAGCCATGGGCCATCATTATCGTCCTTAGCAGTGGGTTTGGATGCTTGTTCCTGATTTGGCTGCTTAGAATGTTCATTCTGTGATTGTCTTGTTTATATATGATATGACTATCATCATTGTATAAGAAAAAGCAGAAAAAATGATAATTATACCTCTGTTGTAAGGGTTGGGATGGAGCAGATATGGGTGCGTGATTGAAGAGTTTTGGAGGCTGCATTTTGAAACCCACATTTTGAAGGCACATTAATCCTTGTTCTGCATCAAGTCTGAACTCGGAAGTGAGAGAATGCACTTAGAATTAATAAAAGTGTAGAGAACATGAGGATGCTGTTTAAAAAAAAAAAAAAAAAAAAAAAGTCAGGTGCATGTGCATATACATACGCACGCACACACACTTGTGAGAAGACCTCACTGCCTCTCATTGTGGTGCTTGCAGCCAATTACCGGGCCTGTTTAATTATATTTCCCCCTGCATAGAGGTGAACTGTTGATCTCGCAAGAGTTTCCTTTTGTGTTGTTTGTCTCTTTTCTTTTCTGTCTTTTTTCTGGTTAGTGCAAGAGGCTGAATTGAATGCTGTTGTCTTTTGAAATGGTGAATGGAATCTCTAGCAACAGAAAAGGAGACTCTGCTAGTGTTTTCTTTAGTTTGGCACCTATTAAAGCTGACAATGGGCAAATGGACTGGAGAGATTTGAAGAGGCTAGATGCCTCCCTCTCTCCGCTCCTCTCTTCTCTAAGTTGCAGTGCACCAATTAAGTACATAATGCATTCACTCTCTACAGCAGGTGCACAGACTGCAACTGCCCTGCTCCAACATGCTCACACTGACAGCAGGCCAGAGAGAGAAAACAAGAAGCGTGCGAGGTGGGGGGTGATAAACGGCTGGAGTCGAGAAAGACAAGGATATTGAAAGAGTGATAGAGGGTCCGGTGCATGGGAGCGTGCCTATGATTGACCTGCTTGCCTTTGTGTTCTCTCTCTCTCTCTCTCTCTCTCTCTCTCTCTCTCTCTCGCTATCCTTCTCTCTCTCTATTGCTATCCCTCTCTCTCTCGTCTCTTGCTCTGTTTCTCTCTCACTCACTCTCTCTCTACAGTTTTGAGAAATACAATAAGGATGGGGAGACACTCTACGCTACGGTTGGCTACATGACAGTGTATAATTACTACGTATACCCAGACAAAACCAGACCACGTGTCAGGTAATTACCGGGGAAGCACGTGCCTTCTCTCTCTTTTATTCTTTGAAAAAAGGAAAAGAAAATTATACATCTCTGTCTCTCTTGTCCCTAAATGCCCCAAATTACTGGCTTATATATCCTATAAGCCAACCCCCATTTGCTCATTGTAAGGATGGCAAAGTCAGCAGCACCCATCAAAAAGCCCATTTTGGAAATCAGCATAATATATTGATTGGCACAGCATGGTAACATTTCATTATGTTGGCCAAGTGAATGAACAAAGATAATCTTTTGGTAGCGATGTATCATGTTATGTTGGAGAAAATAAAGCATTCTGGACATGAATTATGTGTATTAAACAAAACATATTGTCATATCTATATCAGGTCATCATTACGATCATGAAATGTCCATTGTATCATGCGAAGCTGGAATTTGATGTGATATTGTGGGAGTTCAGTGTGTTAGCTAGTGCTATAGAAAGAGCAAAGAACCAAAAACAATAGCTAAAAACATGAAGAACTATGAACTTCATGGTCACTAGAGGTCTTCTTTTATGTATTTGTTTGTTTTTTTCCCTTGAATAAATCTCAGTTGTGCCATTTGACACAAACACTCGTCCTATCTCCTTTTTTTTCTCTCTCTCTCTCTGAGCAGCCAGATGCTGATCTTGCCACCCTTTCAAGGTGAGGGTCATGGAGCTCAGCTGTTAGAGACAGTCCACCGGTTCTACTGCAACTCACCTAAAGTGCAGGACATCACAGGTGTGTAGAGGTGAAAACATAACAGGAACTGTACATATGACTATTATATGGGTTGCTGGAGAATGTTTGGGTTATATAACTTGGGCTGGAAAAAGGTAGCTTCCCTGTTGCATTAACCATCCTTTGCAAGTTGATCATATTAGGTCTGTGATGCATACCTCTAAGTGGTTGTGACATGTGGGATTGGTTCTCCAGTTTTTCTTCTTTGAGTTGCTCATGTGAGCCACTATTGGCCTTGGGCCTTTTATAAACATGCAGACATGGTAGATATCTGCATCTGCCATTTTCCATTCCCATGTAATGCAAGTAGGGTATAGGTATACATTTTAGGCAGTTTCTTAAAACATATTGTGTGTGTGTGTGAGATAGATTGAACAGAGCTTCCTTTTTGAGCATAGTTGTCGGCTGAATTTAAATACCTCTGCCACGGCTCTGCTTGGAGCTCTTCGGTCCAACGTGTGGCGAGGTGGGAGGGATGTATGTAAATTGCAGGCAGTTTGCTACTGAAATGTGCTGGCCACATGCTGCTGCTCGGGCTCTCTCACACAATGGCATAATTATTGAGCTGTGTGGGGAGAGAGAGAGATTAGCTTTCATTCAAACTGAATACACAGCTCCACTCTACCACAGCAGACTTGCAGCCAGCATTTGCCCAGCTTTCATACATCCTTTTCCTGTTTTTTGTTCTTTTTTCTGTTTTGAACTTTTTGTCTTTGTGCCCAAACTTACTCTCTTTCTGTCACTGTATATATCTGTATTTGAGTGAATATTTGTGAGCTAATCAGTCCATTATAGCAGTGCAGACGGTGACATAATTTTTACTGTTTTGCCTCTACTTCAGCAGTGAAACTACTGCTTGAAGGTTAAAATAAATGGTGAAGCACATAAGAATCATACTTTTTTTATAAATAATGCAGTAGAATATAAACAAAACAACAACTGGCTGTTTGGTTGTCATTGCTGCTAGTAAGGAGAAAACTCTCGATCTATGTCCTTATCAACAGAAGAACATTTCGGACTAGAACAATTATTTCAATGCACCATGAGGATCCAGAAGTAGCCTTTGCTTTGGTTAAAAAAAAAAAAAAAAGACTCCTCAAAAATGGTAACGTATGTCACTAAATGTCTTTCAGGGGGACTTATAGACAACCCCAGATTACGAACATCCTAGACAGGGTTCCTGATGAGTGTATCTAGATGTGAACAGCTTTCTAGGCCCATACATAAGTACAACCAAATGTATTTGACCCTGAAAACAGTGCTATAAAAGTTAATCAAAGGCAGAGGAGTTGGAATCAGTGACTGGTTTTCTGGTTGCTGTTTACGAGTGTCAGTGAGGACAGAATCTATTTGATGCACCAAGGCTACCCAGGTAGAATTTCTTTTAAAATTTCCTTGCAGCTCTCAACTTCAGAGAATTAAACAAGTACCTACCACTCACAGAAAACAATGTGTGCTGTAGTGTCCAGTGCACATAATTTACATGGTTAGATGATCATATTGTGAAATGTCAGTCTTACTGCTGATTAAGTTGGCCAGCTAGCAGTACATAATAATTTGCTTGTCTGTTTGAAGTGAGAATTCATAGCATGCCCCATTGTTGTGATGTTACCTGGGAATGTCTAAGTAAGCTTTTCAGCAGGGTTGAGTGAATCAGAATCAGAAAACTTTAGAAAACTTTATTGATCCCAGAGGAAATTGCTTATGTTACATGGTGTGCAAAGATGTGGTACAGAAGAAACCCAGTTTGACCACTTTGGTTAACTGGTGCATTGTGGAAAAACAGAATAGTAGTGAATCATACGTTTAATGCATGTAAGAAATATGACAAGTCTAGAGCTTTGACATAAAACTTGCCACAGTGTATTGTTGCTGTTTTGTCAATATGAGGGCCGAAAAAGGTTAAGTGACAGGCCATCGTGGAAAATCTATCGATGGAGCAAAAACATTAGGTGTTTCAAAATTAAGTGTGATGTATATTGCCAAGGAGTAACAATGCTTTGGTGAGCTTGGCAGTAGTAAATAACCTGGTAATCTCAGGAAGAACAAAGTAGCATATCTGAAGAACAGTTGTAGAAATCCGTAAACAGTTTTTTCCTTATCCTGTTATATTTGCTGTTGCTTGTTGGCAGTTCACACCACTGTCTGAACATTCCCTAACATGCAGCTAATCTGACAGTGTGAATGGAAATATGTTTATCTTCATACACAAAGCCAGCGCGTCTTGAACTTGCATCTCAAGCCAGTTCGTAGGTCTGCTGACCATGCCTGGAGAGCACTAACTGCAGTGTTGTGTACATGATGATAAAAGCCGGCCTGTAGTCTGCTAAATGCATGAAAAGGACAAGGATAGCTGAATGTAAGTGCAGGACAAGGATCCTGAGCATACAAATGGCAAATGAATATGCAGAAAAAAATATAGGGCTGCCATATATTTCATTTTTAGATTTATCTGCTTTTCTTCCATTGTAACTTTGAGCTAATCAACAAGCTAATAATTTTTATGACCATTTTGCTTATCTTCACTAAGAGTGCAAATGAGTATGGACCTTTACTTGTTGATGAATGATAAAGGGAAATCCTAGGAACTAGGGGCAAAAAGAGATGATGAGGATCTACAGAGATGAAGATTTCTTTGATTTTATTTAAAATATTCTTTTGCTCCATATGTTTTTGAAAGAACACTTTTTTTTTTTCTAACATTTTTGAGGAACATTTGAAACATTGTGTTATTTATTTAATATGATTGTTTCTGCCCAGTTCTTTGTTACAGTAGTCTAGATACAACAGCTACAGAAACATCACAGCGGAAGCTCCTGTGTTTGTATGTTTGTATGATTGTGTTATATTTACCATGAATTTGATCTTGTATTTGTTTCAATAATTCTAGCGGAGGATCCCTCTGAGAACTATGTGAAGCTGAGGGACTTTGTGCTGGTGAAGCTGTGTATGGCCCTGCCTTCCTTCTCTACAGAGAAACTAGCTCAGGGCTTCAGTGAGGAGATGGCAGTGGAAGCTCGAGAGAAACTCAAGATCAACAAGGTGAGATCCACATGCGCAATACTGTATACCATGCTTGTTAAAAAAAAAAAAAAAGACTGATTTTAGGTCTGTGCCCAGCCTCGGTTAACTGAGTAACTGCAGACACATGGCTTTGATTTAGGCATAATACAACTTTTTTATATCTGATACCGATACCACAGTTTTGTCTATCTGCCGACACCAATATCTATACAATACTGTTTCGCTCTTAAACAACTAAGCTGTAAATAGTTCAATTAGTCTTGATGCACTTTGGGTTCGAGATGGCACCCTTCTTCCTCTGTAGTGAGCTATATAAGTTTCTACACCCATGTAGTGCACAATTTGTCCATTATGGAATTGTGCATACATGGCTGAATCGGCAGTGCCTCTTTTTAGACGTACTATACACTGTTCGTGTGCAGGAGCCTGTAATTTAATTCCTACATAGTGCACTATATAAGGAGTAGGGAGCCATCTGAATGTCCTCATTGGTGTAAATCTCTACGGCATGTTACTCAAAGTTTAGTTAAGCATTTACATGATAGTTTTTCCTGATGACCTGCTCCTTTAGTTTCCAAAGAAAAAAAAAAACAGTGCTGAATCCATCAATTGATGATATAAGTGATAAATATTTTGGTGTTTTCAAACGATTGCACTCAGTTTCTTTTGTTTAAAAGTAGAAGAACACTAAAGTCTCAAAGTGTTTTTCCTATTTGTAGTTCCCTTATAACCTTTCACTAAATTAGGATTTTCATCGTAAGTCAGAGAGAGACTTTACCGCACACTCACACACCACTGGAAACCATTAACTGTGAATGAGTGGGAGTTCACCTCAGTGTGGCTTCTGTATGACTTCTCTCTCTCTGCACTTAGGCCACTATTTAACTGCTTCAATTACATCCCAGCACCCTCTTTTATTTCCCAGAATCCCCCTGGCCCTGTTGTTTTGTGAGCGATTAACACAGTCTGGTGCCTATGGCATGACCAGGCAAAATGGCTGCCCCGATCCCATGGAAGACTAGAGCTGTGCTGGGTGTTATTACTGTCCTTTTGACTTGTACAAGTGTGGAATTTTGCAGAATTAATGTGCAGTTAGTTGCATTGTAGTGTGTATTATTTAATGGTTCAGAGATTCATACACACATTGCATGTTTTATCCATAGCCCTACATGTGTCTTATACTTCTTCCACATATCCCTTTGTTCTAAACTTTTGTTGTCGAGCACTGCTCTTTTGTACAGGTGTTTATCTTTGCCCTTCTACTCTTTTTCGTAATGTTTCAAATGATCATCTCGTCTCCTGTGCAGAAGCATGCCAGGCGGGTGTATGAGATTCTGCGTCTCAGAAACACAGACATGAGTGATGAGGAGAAGGCCAGAGACTTCCGGCTGGAAGTGAAGAAAAGACTCTTTGGGCCTTACAGGGTACGTGTGCGCGCATATATGGAACATCTAATGCTATGTCATTCATTAAAGTAAAGACTACAGAAGAAATAGTTTATGATATGATGAACTAAAAGATTGTTTTTTTTTTTTTCCCCTTTTTAGTTTATACCTTGTAGATGTTATACTAGCATCTGAATTAAAATCAAAGCATGTGTGTCTAGAGATTCCTGCCTCTAATTTTAATATGCACCTGTTTCTGTTTTCAGCATAAATAGCCCGATAACCGTGTGTGTGTGCATATGAGTATATTATAAAATGTGTTGCCACAATAATTGAGTACATAGTACATAAAATGTATGCATGCATATGGGCAATGCATAATGTAATGATGAAGCCAGTAAGCTAGTGGGAGGGATTCTGATGTTCTGATGGCTCTCTCCAGGCAGTAGCTATAGTCTGCACTGCAGGACTGTGTGCTCTATTCAAAGCTGCTGTCATTAATAGGGATTTGCATCTCATTCAGACAAGCTATTTGCTACAAGGAATGTAGCAAACTGTTCACAATCAGTTGTGCACTTTCACACAAACACTCTCTCACTCTCGCTCTCTCCCCCCCAAGCAGTTTCAAGATTACAACTGTGCTTTTTAAATCCTTATAGCCGTAGTGTGTAATCCTTTAAACGTTTGAATACATGTTCTGTATTTTCCTGTAGATTGATGCATTTGCACACTGTAATTTTAAAAGGCTTTGCAGCGGTGATTAATTGTTTAATATCCGGCTCCACTTATTGCCCTTATTAGGTATTTATTATAAAATGTCTTGGTGAGTGTGAGTGTGAGTGTGAGTGTGAGTGTGAGTGTGAGTGTGAGTGTGAGTGTGAGTGTGAGTGTGAGTGTG
>JBBPCZ010000002.1:15350604-15361031 GCA_037974445.1 Brycinus macrolepidotus | reverse complement strand
CACATGTGTGTGTGTGTGTGTGTGTGTGTGTGTGTGTGTGTGTGTGTGTGTGTGTGTATGAGTGTGTTGTGGTCCATAGAGACTATATAATAATATTAATGTATGTGAAGCAGTGTTTTTTGTGCCATGCCCTCTGTATGTTAAACATTTAACAAAAATATGGGATCAGTGGAGACTGTAGGATCACAGCTCCCCAACTTCTCACCATGACATTAACCAGCATACAAACTTTAGACAGAAAAAACCAAGGGACATGGCGAGTGGAAAAAAAAAAGTGAGATTGAAAAGGAAGTTGGAATTCCTTAGTAGAATAGAATGGAAGGATCTGGAGACCAGATGCTCTTTTTCTTGGTCGTTTGTGCTCCCTCCCTTCTCTTTTTCTGTCTTGCTCTCTTGCAGTCTGCTTCCCTCAGGGTGGGAATGGGGATATTAGGGTGTGTTTTATTCAGTTGGGAATAGTGTGTATAGTTGTGTACTGCTCCGCATGTTACTCTGTGCAAGTGTTGTCTGATGAGAATGGGGGGAAAGTGGGGGGAATAAAATTGATGAGTCTGTTAAACGAAGCCTGTGAATGGGATTTTCAGTACTCTACACCATGCTGTACTGTAATTTTTTTATATATTTCTCGTGTGTAGAAGAACCAACGTGAACTGACGAAGATGCGCAAATGTTTGCGTCCAGAGGAGCTGGCGTCTCACATCAGTCAGATGGACACAAGACTACAGCACGAAGAACTGGAGAAGAGCTATCAGGAAGTTCTGGGAGAGTACCGTAGAGTACTCGAAAGGCTGGCTCAGGCATGAACACATACTCGCCAAACCTCTTGTGGATTACTGGAAGACCCAAGAGTCTTGGATCACTCTAGGACTGCCACAGGGACTAGGGATCTGAGGGCTCACAAACACATAGATACATACATTTTCCAACAGGAGTGCCCCTTCCAATTCCCCCCTCTCCCTTTTGTGTGTAACATTGTTATAAATACCTTAGAACTGATCCTGTTAGATGTGTGTGAGTGTAAGAAAAACAAAGACGCTGAGCCCAGTTGGACCTAGCCTGTTCACTTGTTGCTGATAATGTTCTAGCAGGGACCTTGTGGCAAGGTTGTGTGTCCCCCCCTCCTCTTTTTCCCTGCCTTTTTTCTTAGCCCGCCTACTTTAAAAACTCAGTGGTCAGGCTCTCTTTTCGGGATGTAAAGATGTGTAGGTTTTGAAGCACTTCATATAAAAAAATAAATGTTTTCTATATTGCCCAACTGTGTAATGATTTTGTCCAAAACCTTTTTTCAGTCCAGTCTGCTACTACTATTACTGTTCCAACTTCTTCTTCTTCTTCTTCTTCTCCTCCTTCTTCTCCTCCTTCTTCTCCTCCTTCTCCTTCTCCTTCTCCTTCTCCTCCTCCTCCTCCTCCTTCCTCTTCTTATGATTATTTCCCCTCTCCCTCTGGGTCAACTCGTGTCATGGTAAATACTAATAACTGTTTTATATGTGGAGTGGAGAATTGTAGGCAGTTTGAGTTTAACTGCTGCTTCTGCACAGCTGGTGGCTGATGTGTAATGAGCACACTGACACTGTCATTGGAATGGAGACTACACATTGAAAGTGCTTGAGGTGATTTAATTGTGTGAGAACAGTGTGTAGGACAGGACTATATGCACCTAGTGCAATAATTGGTTCATTACTGTTCAGTGCACTGTAATCCTTCCACATGTTTAAGACCACTGTTTTAAAAATGTTCAGTTTTAACACCTGTCGCTCTAAATGGTAGAACAGCTATTAAACTGCTTTTATCTGGCAAGGTGCCTATTTCCTTGAAAAAAGGATGTTAGAGGCAATGTGTTGATCTGTTCCTTAAGTATGTCTTTTACATTTGGCAATCAATAGAGATAATTCATTCTCCATTCAGTATCTGAGTAACTTGAAAAAGGGAGGACTAATGCCACCAGTGATGTGCCTGGAAAAGTGAGGCTGTGATATATCTGAGTGCACAAGAAAGAGTACAAATCACAAGTCACATTTCAGTACCGATGGTTGATTTCAATTCAAGAAAGTAACGTATTTTATTTTAAAGACAATAAAAATCCTTAAGTACAAATTTTATTTGGTTTAAAATATACTTCATTTGGGGGAAAAGAAGTTTTCCCAAAATATCAACTACACTCCTATGTGGTATAGACCCAACTTGAAAATGAATGTGGATTTAAAATTATGCACATTTTAATTCACACCATATAGTAAGTCAAAATAATTTACACCATAATCTTTTTTTCTGTGGACCCTCCTGTGGCTAATATTACTCCTGATTGCATGTGTTACTGAGTGTTTTCCAAATGACTGTTATGCCTTTCGATTTAAAACCTCTTTGCCATTTCACAGGCCACTTATGCAGATCATGCTGATGAATAACCATTTCCTTTGGCACTTTTTTCCCTCTCTGCAGTTAAAAAATTAAGGTCTGGGGGTTAATTTTCATTTTCCTCTCCTCTTCAGACATAATAAGTAATGCCCTGAACTGTTGACCATCTCCAGACATTAATTAGATCCACTCATGCCTCGACTGCTGCAGACTGATCCACCATCACTTGTCCAGAGGAATTTGTGAGAGTTAATGATCTTGGTGGATTTTATTTTTGTCATTGCAGTGATTTTTGTGAACTAAATCGGAGCATCTGTTGAGGTTCAAATCTTAATGGAGATCCCAGAGAGCTTCACTAGAGGCGGTTGTTGTGTTTAAAATATTCTTTAAAAAAACCACAGTATGTAACAATAATTTTCCTCATAAATATAGTAGTCTTGTTCAGGATCAGACTACTGTAGTCTTCAAATACAGACCTTAAATCCAGTCCTGGGTTTTCTGATCACTGGTAGTTAGCTGAACTGTTAATATCACTGATTTGTCCATCTAGTGTCATGCTACCACAGATCACAAAATCTGGATACATGTTCTCTATTCAGAGACCAGTGGCTTGTGATCTGTGACTTGTAACAAAAGCAGATCCTTTTTTATTTATTTTTTAAATTACCCTATCCAGCAGAGACTGTGACCAAAATGGAGCAGGCGGGGGGAGTCGGCGAGAACCAAACTTCACTAGGTTGCGCATTTTCACTTGGTCCATGACCGTAGTAACATAAACCATTTGTGGTTCAGAGATTTTGCTGCCATATTTTTACAACACAGTTCACCAGCCACTCAAAGTCTGATCATTTTTGTTTACAGTAGATTTACCAGTCAGTGTTAATATTGGCTAATGTTTCTCTGTCCTATTCTTAGCATTGAGCACAAATTTTGGAATGCGTACAGCTGTGCAGTGATCTTTGGTGTTCAGCAGAACTTGTGAGCCCATTGTTGGGAACAGGGACATTAAGGGAAAAATGGAAAATGTACATACCTAACAGTGCCCTACAACACAAATAGGGATGTGTTTCACTTATAGCCAGGTTCTCCATCATGGAGAAGAAGCATTTAAGCATTTGTATGGTTCTTTGTACTGTCACAATCATGTAAAACCATTGCCTTCACTAAAGAGCACCTTTAAAGAGTGAAATGAGCAATTCACGATAGCAGGCCTTTGACTTGGACGTGAGTTTTGTACACTCAGAGAAGCTTAACTCTATTGTATTACACACCTGTACTTTTTGGCAGTGCTTTCACAGGTGAAATGTTTTAAAGCAGGTATGTGTGTGTGAGAGAGGGTGAGTGAGTGATGGAAAATAACCATGTTTTGGGGAGGAATCATTCAGAGGGCTGTGTAAACTGTAATATTGCTGCTTGTCTATTGTAGGGTTCTCTCCTACTACAATCACTCTGCCAGTGGAGCTCCAGAGAGAGTGAGTGAAGAGAGGCAGCGTGGTGTGGCATAACCGGGCCTACTCAACAATCATCCGCGGTGATCAGAGACTGCCGCCTCGCCCTCGAGGCTGTTTCCTTTTCATTCGGCAAGAACAGTGGTCATCACCACCTGTCCGTCATGTAAACTCTGAGCCCTGTAGAAACACAACAGGTTAAATTGCAGGCACTTCACTCTATTTGTCTTTCTTTAAAATCTCTTTATGAATGGTAACTTGGTCAGGGATTTAGTTTTCCTGAGGTCACAGCTGGAAATGATCCCCTTTGGTTGATTCTAAATATGTATTCCAAACAGTTAACCCTCTCTGCTAAGCTGTGCACACTAATGTCGCCCTCATTCCGTTCTCACTCTCCTTTGCGGAATGCTGGGCTCAATTTTTGTCTTTTACTTTGGAATTTCCTAAAGGAAAATTCCTCTGATTATTCTACATTTTTACCTGGTTCAATCACTGATGGTCCATTGTGGAGAAATTTCGGGCAAAACATAAATCTGTTGTAAAATAATGTCTCAGGCATCAGGCAGTGTTTGCATAGTCATTCAGTGTAATTGCTTCTTGATTTAATACCTTTTCAAAGGGTTCAAATGTCTTTAATGTACAAAAAAAGTTAAATGTCTTGTTTCACTGTCTTGATTCACTGTTATCACTGCTGTATCTTCTGATTAAGCAAGTTCATGTAGATTTGAATAATGTGGGCATTTTGAAAAAAGTTCCATTTAAGCTGAGGCCATTCTCTAATCCTGGTTTAAAATACGTAGGTTTTGCTGTGATTGTCCATGTTTAGTTTTGTGATTTGTTTTTATATATACTTACAGTTATATTGAAACCTTTTATTTTTTGGCATCATTTAAAATTCCAGCTTCCAGTACAAATACAAAAAGACCAACACAAATTTACCAAAACTTTCCCATGTTAACATAATTAAAATGTTTTTCATTCTCTTACGCTGCATTTTGGAGATGCAAGGTTTTGTTGTGATCATGATGGTGTTGTAGTTCATTTTTGTTGTGTTTTTGGGTTATGTTTAGGTGATGTCCTGACCTGTGAATGTGTTTAGTGTACTGAGTGGTGCTGTGTGTTAAGTATGACTATGTTGCTTAGGTTTCTGTATTGTTTGGCTTGTCAGTATTGGGCTGCAGCCAGATTGAAGCTGCAGCTTTTCTCCTCATCTCTCTGGAATAATGACTGGAAGCTTCAAGTCTGGAGCTTTAAATCTCTGGTTTCACTCGTCAAACGGGGCAATCCTCCGCCTCTCGTTACCTACTGGCGCCTCCATCGCCCTGCCTTGAGACAGAGGCACCGTTTGGATCACTGCCCAACCGTACTTCGGAAAGCCACAAACCTGATACATCTCAGTTGGAATCTCTCTGTCTTACTCCGAGAATTCCCAGGAGGGGCAGCGAGGCGGCCGTGCCATGCCCTTCCTCCCCCTGCCCAGTCCTGATCGTATTCCCTACTGCATTGTCCAGTCTCTGCTCCCTCGCATACCTGAGGGACATAAGCCCCCCTTACAGTCACTTAACCAGCCCTTTCCTTTTCTCTCTTAATTGAGGTCTCCTTTAGATACCGTTTGATGCACTGACCAGCCGCACCTAAACACTTTAAAAAAAGAAACCAGGTTTGACATCTTTTAATTGCCTGTGCCAGCAGAAGACTGATTGTAGAGGCAGGGAGGGGAGGGGAAGATCAGGTGGAGCGATAGGGTGGCCTGCTAAACTTGAGCAGAGAGGCACAGAGAAAGTGAATGTGTTGACAGTGGTGAGGAACTCCTTAGGGACGGCTGGTAATGCTTCACAGCATGTAAACACACATCTTGCTTTGCCTAATCCAGGTGTTTACCCTGCTCAAATTACAGTTACGATAAAAACACCTTACAAGTGGTAATAGCCAGTGTACCTGAGTCACTCCAAGATAACCCTTGGCCTGCTTGTGTTCCTCACTTTGCCCTTGTGCCGCTATTTATTTCAGCCAGGTGTAATATTCTTGCACCTAGTACAGTGCTGAACATTTCCCAAGAGCCTTAACATTCGTCTTGTCTCCTTCCGACCTAAGAAACAGCAAATAAATGCTATATTAAGTGAAAGACTGTGCCATCATGTGCCATGCAAACAAAGAAAAGTTTTGGGTGAATTTGAAACACTCACAATTATTGCACTCTTCCCAGTTTTGAAAGCCTTTTACTGTTTTTTTTTTTTGGCATTGGGAACATCTGAAGACTTGATGCACGCAAATCAAAGCAGTGCATGTAGATGTACTTTTAGTGGAAATTTGTGTTGGCTGTGAAGTTTGGACCCCGGTTTTCTATTTCCAGCAGCAGTAGAAACCAAACAGATGTTCCAAAGCTAAAGCTGCAATTCATTTAGTGATTGCAGGTGCTTGTAATATTTCATTTCTTGCACTGAAGTTCAACTCGAGCTTTTCCTCTTGTAGCAGAAGATAGTTCGATTAAACAAACAGTTGAACTTGATTTGTAATTTCAGTTTGGCAACAATACTTTTTTTTCTTGTCTTTCCACAGATGGTTGTGGCAATGTAAAAATCACTTGTTCGCCTTGCATCTGGTTAGGATGATTGACGCTGATGGAACAGTTCCACTACTGCGCTTGTTATTTTTTGTCAGATGTGATGTATGTAGGTAGTGCTGAAAATACAAACAAGTCCATCCTGAATTGTGCCTCGATTAAGATCAGGTTACTAACTCCAAAGGAGACTGTGTTCCTGCCTGCTGGGGTACGTCTATGAAATATTTAAACTTCATTGTCATTCTCATCTGATGGACTCATTTGTTACATTTCCCCCCCTTTTATTGCTTATTCAACATTCACGATTGTAAACTAACTTGAACAACTACTAATGGCCAGGTGCTGTTAGTCTGAAACGCATCCCTGCCTGTAAATGTTCACGGTACCTTTTTGTTTAACAGGTGGGTGTTCTTTATTTCAAACATAGTGAAGGTGTGGTGGTGAATAGTAGTAATTGGAGATTGTTATAAACTACTCAAGAAGGGTCTATTTTTTTCTACCGTTTAAAAGTCTCTGCACTACATTCTCTGTCCATTTCACCTTATCCCACACTAACACTTACCTTTCCTTTTTTCTGTCCTATGTTTGGTAAATATGATGAACAGCAAACTTATTTACATCTAATCTGTAGCCTAGAGAGGAGACGCTAATCTTCTCCATCTGAGGCTGGGGGCTTACGGTGGTCTGGCGCAGTGTAATTAAACCAGTAGAATTAGACTATGATGAATCACAGGGGAAGAAGGAGTGCAAAGAGAAGGAGCAACATGACCAAATCAAAACTGTGGTTTGACATGGTGGGAAGTAGAGGATGAGGGAAGGATGGGCAGATAGCATCAGTGGAGGCAGACAGGGTGCCTGTGTTGGGTGATGTCAGATTGAGGATCTCTACAGGCCTCACTTTGCTAATTTCGTACACACATCAACATGATGTCGTCTGGCCTTCAAATTATTGCTAATCTTTAATTTGAGGTGCTTTGTCTTGGGCTCATATGAGATTGCTGCAATATGTCATTATGAACTTAGCGATAGTAACATTCAGTCACATTTGAGCCAATTCCAATGACCTTTTGTTGAGATTAATATTTTTGTGTTATATATACTGAATGTATGTACCTATATATCTGAATGTTAGTGTTGAACACATTTTGTTAGTGTTAAACACATAAAAGCTGTTGGGCTAAAAGGGAGTTAAACCAGACATTTTTTTGTGGAGCAAGTAGGAAACGCACTCTGAAAGACTTGACTTCAGAAAAATGTTAGTTTGCTGCTTTGGAGAAAAGCCCAGCATCAGACACGCTGCAGTAAACTCTTCCATATGACCCTGCTGGGGGTAAAGTGTGTAGGGAGTTGTACCGAAACTCCTTAGTCCATTGTCCTATGGTCTGCTATGGCAGTATGGTTTTATATTATTTAAATTATTGCAATAGTATATTAATTGTTATTAGCAATGGTTAATTAAATAGTATCAAAATGTAAATGTATGTAAACTAAAGCATTTTTTAAGAGTAGCTCATGACTGAGTGTAATGTTGGTACAGCATACTAGAGAGAGTGTCTGATAGTTATGTGGTTTTTGTGTCATGTAAGCCAGAGAGAAAAAGCCAAAATGTTGCATGTACTGGTATTCTATCAGGGAGTGGATGTGATTTAGGCTGATGTCTATTGCCCTCTCACTCTCTCTTTCTGCTTTTTCGAAACTAACATGAAGAACTTACCTGGGTGTGGACAGTGTAAACAAAGTACCCCAGATATGTTCTGTTTGTCTGCGGTTTGGATTTCTCATTATCTTCAAACTTTGGACAGATGCCAAAATTTGGCCAAAGAAAAATCTGGCATTTGTAGTCCCCCCAAAAATACCATGTGCCATCAAATCCCAGAGGAGGGGGCATTGGCAGATCATGACCCTGAGACCTGATCAGGGACGCAGTCTAATCGCAGATTTAAATGGGCCTTCAGTGTACAGTAGATTTGGGTTGAGGTTAGTAAGTAAATAGGAATGTTGCTTATGCAGAGAGTAGACAGACTGACATTTCCCAGATGCAGGCGGCTAATTAGCCTGGAGTATTCCCTTGGTACTGAGTGTGTGAGAAAGCAGTTGTGTGTGTGTGTGTGAAAGAGACAGAGAGACTAACCACCTCACCACACTACTGCAGTCTTTTGGACTTGCCACAGAGGGGACCTATAGTGTTTATAATCTGAACCCTCACGTTCAACAAATACCACTTTGGTATTTGCTTTAAAACCCTAAAGTGCTATTCCAGAGAGAGTAAAAGAGAAGATGGTCTGATTTTTTTTCATCTCATGAACACATTCAAAACCACAGTGTGGTTTGTGTGTGTGTTCTGAGAGTTTCATCACTGCCTGGAGATTTTTGTCGACATACATTGAGTTGGTTCACATTCTCTCGCTGTCTCTCCCTCTGATGGGAGTGGGCAGTCCTGAAGGAAAGTCATGTGATTATGCCTAGTCTCCATCCTGGCAGGATGTCTTCAACCTGTCATTTTCCTGGCCCTCTCTCGGTGTGGCTCCCTCTCTTACCTTCTTTATTTCTGTCTTTCTCTCGCTGTAGTCAGTGTGTGTGTGTGTATGTGTGTGTGAGCTGTTTCTCATGTTTCTGGTGCCGTGTACTGTAATTAAGGGTCCATTCTCCTCTAGACACACACATCTCTTTATCTGTCTATCTCTCTTTCCCTTCCCCTCTCCCAGTCTCCTGATCTGTCCATTGCGATTATTGCATGCGCTGCAGACTCTATGCCATAAGAGGAGCTGCAACTATAGATGTACTTGTTCATGCTATGTTTTGTTTGTTTTTGTGCATCCATCTGCATCTCTAAATCATTTTTTTTCACTATGCATGCCATACGGACAAACACGAATACTGTCAGCATCTATTGTCTCATTATGCTGAATATTAATGTCTCCGCCTGGGGGGCAACTGGGGGATCTCTGAGGACTGATTTGAGAACCACTGATTTTTCATCGTTTCTGTGGATATATCCAGTTCAAATTTACACACAAAAGTCATGACTTTGTACTTCTAAACATGAATGAAAAAAGTACGCATTCATAAGCATATCAAATCATAAATATGCTTATCAGTATACTATAAATATCATGTTTTAAACATCTCCTTGTTATTGCTTACCAATACATACTTTTTGTTATATGTAATGTAATATATGTAAATATAAGCTTCAATAAGTAAGTAAGTAAATTAATAAATAAGTGAGTAAAGGTGTCTGAATACTTTTCAATCACTGCCTTAAAAGGCTTATTTCTTTTGTTGTGGGCTACTTCATATCATCATACATAACACTTCTCATTATTATTACATCTAATATTTCCCAAATTAGTTTTTCTTTGCCTTAAACCTCAAATCAATATAGTTTTTAATCTTGTAATAGAACATTTATATGATAATATTGACTATTTATTAGTTTATTAATTATATACTTGCTATCAAGAGCTAGAACAGTAGGAGAACTGAGATGAGTGAATATCGGATCAGTATTTTTGCTGAACAAAGAGTTAAAAAGCAGGACTTGCAAAATGACCAGATAAGAACAAATACAGGTTGTGTTGGAGAGCAAATCTATGTGGGAATGAGGTTTCCTAGCAACAGCCAAGTCAGCTTACAACATTAGGCCACCCATTCAGACACTGATCCCCTACCTTAGTGCAGCTATACTGTATTTGCTCAGAGACTTGCCATATTGTGTTGCTGGCTCACACGTACATAATTTTGTTTATGCAGGAAAACCTACAATTATTGCATCAGGAAATTTCAACATGACAGCTCCTTAAACCACAGAATTATTGGAAGGGTCAATGGATTTTTTTGTGAGTCATTGGCAGCCTGCCCAAAAACCTGGTTTGCAGAATTTGTCACAAGATGTTGTTGAGAACGTTGTAGGTCAGTTTAAAACAGGAAGGACACAGCACAGTGGAGGAAGTGATCTGAGCCCCTGTGTGTTCCGGTACCTTGCAGACGGCCTCTTTCATTCTCTCTCTCTCTCTCTCTCTCTCTCTCTCTCTATCTCTCTCTCTCTCTCTCTCTCTCTC
>JBBPCZ010000002.1:15317040-15344289 GCA_037974445.1 Brycinus macrolepidotus | reverse complement strand
ACCCTCAGGGCTCCACTTAGGACCCGATTGGACTGTGAGATCACACCGTGTACCCCCCCCCCCCTGCCCCCCCCCCCCCCCAAACTTCTGTCCTACACACATGCACATAAACACACTTTCAACATCCTAACACTGATTATTGCCACAAGAATGCTGGGCTTTGACCTGCTGCTCTAGCTCGTGTGTGTGTGTATATGTGTGAGTGTGTGAGTGTGTGTGTGTGTGTTGTATTGTGTGTTGTATCTCTTTGTGGGGAGCAAATGTCCTCATAATTAAAGGAAAACATTTTGCTGGTTCTCACAAGAAATGTGCCATTTTCACAAATGTGTTTTTTTGTTTTTTTTTTTATTTGAAAATCTTATATAGAACAAGGATTGCCTAGGTTTAGGTGTAAAAGTAGTATTACTCAGTTACAGTATTACACAAGTTAATGGATTGTCCTTATAAATATAGTCAAACTTGTGTGAAGTTAAGCAGGCTTCTCATGAGCAACTAATTAATGCATGAAGTATCTACGTTAAACAATGTATTGTGTGGGTTTATTGCACAATATGCAACATTTCTGCATTCTGCATACATGACAAAAAGTCATGTTGTATTTAAGTTGTATTTAACATGTACCTAAAATTAAAACCCTAATTCTGTTGCGCTTGTCTTGCCTGTCCAGATGTTATTGTCATATAAATCAAGGCTAGGGTAAGCCCTTTAATTTTTCTCTTAATTGTATTAGCTGTTCTTTCAAATCTGCCCAATTTTTGCAATTTTGTCTTATTTACTATGCACAATTTGAGTGCCTATTACTGTAGGATATAATCAGTGATTACAATCTTAGTACTACTAAACATTTCTACTACTAAAATGGGAAGGGGGAACAAGGCTGTGACTGAGGTAACAGTCTCAGTGGGACTCTATTCATAAAATGTTAATGAAAATGAAATACCACACTGAATAATATCATTATGTAGAATGAATCAGAGGCAGAATTGTGTTAGTCTGTTTAATATTTTGTGCACGCGCTGTGCTGTAGTAGTGGGTGGATATCAGCTGTCTACGCATCATAACCTGTCAGCAAGAGCTGAGCTGCACTCTATCCATATGCTAACAGAAGCTAGTCACCACCTCCAATCTACTGAAGTGAAAAACAAGAACCTGAAGACTAAGATCTGCATGGAATTCAGCAAAAGTTCACTAAACTGTTTAAATTTCCACTGGAACAGAGTATATTAACAACAATTTTTTTGCAATAATTGGGATGATATATTTTAACCGGAAAAGTGTATCTATAGTTGATTAATAGATAAGTAGGGGGCAAGTGTCAGTAACGTTCTTTCATAAGTGTTGTTAATAAGGTTACCACCTCCAAATTATTTTATAACCGACTCCCTAATGGGGTGTTTTAAACCGTACAGCTGTACAGTAAGCATCTGATGATGTGATTAATATGTGCTGGAGGTGGTGGTGGTCCTGGTGTGTGTGTGTGTGTGTGTCCCTGGGGCAGAAGCTTCTTCCTGGGGTAAAGCTGTAAGACAGAGGAGCCTGCGGCCTCTGAGCCTGGAAGTCTCAGTTCACTAAATGAAGGCATTGTGAGTGCAGACCTGGTCTCATCTTCATGTACAGTCTCCTTTTCTGTCCTCTCTCAGCACATTACAGGCCCAGACTATGTGACGACAAGCATTGTGTTCATTTGGACAGAGACAGACAGACACACACACTTTATGCAGAAGACTGGAATATCAGATTTTGGTGCCACAGAGGGACTGGTTGACAGTATCTGAAAAATTGCCTTTTTTTTGCTCTTTTTTTTGTTTTTTCTCTGTCTAGTGTTTTACATATATCTGGTCCTGGTGTAAGTTTTGTTCTTAAATGTTTGGACAGAATTCTCCAAATTGCATATGAATTTGTATCAATTATTCATAATAGACAGAACGGGTAACCACCTTCTCATGAACATAAAACTGTAATAAGTAGTACTATTCAAGGTGCTATATGTCCTGCTGAAATACTGAATTGATAATACTTCATAATGACCCACCTTGACAAAAATCCACTTAGAAAAACTATGCATTAGTTTTGTATTCATGTGCACTTTTAAAATTGATAACATTCAGAGAAGCACATTCTCTGAAGCAGCGGCAGAGAGGAGAGATCACACATGCATGGCCAAGTCCATTTGTTCAAATGCGAGGATAATTGTCCGAAAGGCCATTAGCATCTCAATGTCATTGGTACATTTCTCATATATAGAGTTAGAACACATAACACCACCGACGGCCCTGCTGTTAATGGAACCTCTGGTTAATAGACTTCACACTCAACCTTCCGCTTGAATTATGACTGTGACACGTTTTTTTTTTTTTTTTTTTGAAGAGCTTTACACTCAAATCTCTTGGAAGATTAGTGAAAAAAAAATCTAGAGTTCCTGGATGGATCCTGGATTTATTCCATGCTGTCTTTTCTGCTATCTTATATTATTTCTCTCTCTATCTCTCCACAGGTTGGCATGACAACAGATGAAACGGACAGCATTGATTGTTCTGTGTTCAGGCAATCAGGCACATTACCCATCAGCCCCTTCTGCGCTGCCTCGGTTTTCCACAATCAATCTCGCCCTTGTGTAACAATGTCAGGATGTCACCGTACACCTGACAGGTATTCAGGGCTTCTACTGCCCCCGGCCTGGCTGTGGGAATCCCCTCTCTGCCCGATTAACACCCTATTCAGAGCAGTCAAAGCAGTGTGGAGAGCACTCTGGGCGGTGTGGCTGTGATCGGGCCACTCTGGGCTCAGATAAAGCCCTGCTGAGGACAGTTCAGGAGAGAAACACTGCAGGCTGTGTTGTGCTGTGATACAAAAAAATGATCGCCAAATGCAGCTGAGATAGAAGACTTGTGTAGAAGTCTGAAAACACTGTAAAAGCTCATTGATGCCCTGCCTCACAAATCTGAGGGACAAATTACACAAGTCAGAGCAATGATTTGTATGGGCCGGGAAACTGAGACATCATATTCACACAATGGTAAAAAATCTCTGTAGCTGAAAGAACATCAAAACCAAAATGTTCTTTTTTCAGAATTATATTTCTTGTCTCACCAGCAGTAGGTAGGCTGTTGCTCAGAGAGTTTTATATTCAGTGATACATTGAATTTACAATAAAATGTACACACTATTTCTACGTGAAGAAAATATATTACATCAAAGGAAATATCTGAAAGTAAGTAAACTGAAAGCAAAAGGCACGAATGTAGTGTTTTTCACTCATGTGTAAAATGAGTTTATTAATCCAGAAGTCTGCACAAGTGGCATCTAGCATAGGACCAGTCACGTCTACCTGATGCGTCATATGGAACCCCTGACACCAGCATATGTGGGTACAGTTTACGTCTACATTATTTATTTTACATTTTTTAAATAAGATTTGACCTCAGTTTGCTATACGTGCTTTGCTGGGTGGTTTCAATCCTGAATTCTTTAAGTTAAGTTATAATCAGATCCTTGTGATGTTTTTGAGAAAAAAAAAAGGTTTTTTTGCTGTTTCCATCAGCACTCCTTGTTTTACTCCATTGCTTCTGGTAAATGAAGAGATTTACAGATTAAATCTTGTCCCTAAGGACAATTAAAGAGAAATTAGCCTAAATTGCTGCTAATTTTATGTTGTCTGCTGTTTTTTTTGCTTGTTTATCTTTGGCTGGCCTTCTCAGAAACTCCCTTTAAAACCCCAAAAAAGCAAAAAGCTACCGATGTTTTGTTTTTTACGGTTCTGGATTTGCAGTGGTCCTCTTTGGGAGAGAGATGTTATCGATTCTGATCTCAGTGTGACTATTTCTCCCTCAGAAAGAGTCATATAAATAAGCCTCTGGGCTCCATGTATATGTACATGCTGAATGGAGAGCAGAACGGCCTGTTTGATGTGCTTTGATGGGGCTGGCTCCTTTGCATGGCCGGTAGCGCAGGAAAAACAGTAGATTGAGAAAGAGGAATGCGAGCTACACTGATACACTGTTTACTTGTGCTCTGGCAGCTGGTTAGTAACTCCCTCTGCTTCATTTTTATTTCACCTCTTTCCTTCCTTCCCTCCCTCCGCCGCTTTTCAATTCCCAGTGAACCCAGTACGCGCTGGAATCAGGCTGCGAGCTGGAATATTGCGCCCTGAGATCGATGCTGTGTGGAGAGAGCAGTCTGTGGAGGGAGAGAGAGAGAGACCACAATGTGTCGTGCTAGCATGGAGTTGTAATGGCTATTGATCCGCTGTGTTTTTAATGTAAAATTGTTCAAACGCTGCATGGGCCAGCTGCAACGCAGGCCGAGAAAGAGTGGGAGGGAAAGCGAGAGAGAGAGAGAGAGAGAGACAGAGAGACGAGCTAACATGGAGCGAGAGTGTAATCGAAAATCACGTTCCCATGTCTGTCTTTTTTTTCTCCCCTCCCTCTCTCCTCTCCTCCTTCTCCTCCTCCTCCTCCTCTTCCATCCCTCCGTCACTGGCTGCAGATTGATCTTCCTGTTCCCGCTGCTCTGGAGCGGGGCTGTGTCATTACCCTGCTCTGTCATTAGAGAGGAGCCATCGGCACTGCTGGCCTCGCCTGTGTCACTCTACACAGACAGCTCCACTTTTCTCTCACACTGCTCCCTATATTTATTAAAGCCGCTGACAGCCCGCTGCCTCGCAGACACATTAGGAACCCTTTAACCCCTGACTGTGGCTGAGGATGCTGCTTTACAGCAACGCTGAGGCCACTGGAGATCACAGCCATGGCCTTCTGATATTCACAATGTTCTCTCTATAGTCCAGAGCTGTCCCTTTTTTATCCAGAATGGTCACTACATATCCAGGACAGAGAGACCTCCTGTCCAAATGAAATTTTGCCTTACTTTAAACCTTTTTATTTAAGGTGCTCAAATTAGACCCCCTGCTCTGCAAATTTTAGTGGTTTCAATCCCTGCAACACACCTGATCCAACTAATCAACTAATTAACAAAACTTTCCTGGGCTGAATGGGTGTGTAAGAGCAGGGAAAACAATAAAAATGTGCAGAGCAGGTCCTGTAGGTGGGCCCACACTTCCACAGTTCCTCACTCCCGTAACTGCACGCCTTGCAAAGCAGTTGAATAATTGAATAATTTATTGTAGTTACTGAATAAGAAGTCTTGGTTTTTAATAATTTAGTAATACTCCTTGGGTTCAAGGGGTCAGGACTGTGCCATCCCTCTGGCACTGCATTTTCAGGACTTGTTCAGACTCCATTTGTAATTACATTCACAAGCCCTCTGAAGTACATGAGTGATACGCTAAATCCTTTATACTCATGCTAAATCCACCGCAAACCACTTGTTATGAGGTCATGTTGTACCTATGTATTATATTATTATACAAACTGAAGGGCCATTGAATGTGTATCCAAAACATTTAGATGTTTAACTGGCTTCAAGAATTGAGAGTAATGCTGCAGTGCTGAGCATAAAAAAACGTACATATCAGTGTTAAATGGCAATGCCCCACATCTGCTGAGAGTCGCTTTGCTGAGGTGGTGGCATAGTGATGAGGTTAGCCTTTGACTTTGTTACTGTCATTAATGGAAGCTAGTCCCAACATTTAAGTTTTATTATTGTAAAGTTGTAAAATTCAGTTTAATTATAGTTTAAATAAACATCTAGTATTAGCTATAGACATTATTTCTGATTATATTTTTATAGTGAGTTGTTCTGTTATTTTTATTGCTTTTTTGAGTCTGCAGCTCTATGTCACAAGCTAAATTTAATACCGTAAATCGCTTTTAGTATATAAAGCATGATATTAAGTTTAGCTTTCTGATGACATGGATCTATGTGCTTTAGCTGTTAACATGAATGGACATGAATGGGTTCATATATCCAATATGGCTTTCAAATTTATTTGAATGATATATTTCATTAATTAATCAAAATTACGTTATTAATATGTACTGAAACTGCTGAAATGACTGTGTCAGATGGGTTCTCACAAAAGGTCTGTAGGAAATACAAATGTTTTTTGTACAAGGACTTCATTGCTACTCTTGATTATTCACCCAGATTAGAACGTTTCCCACCCCAAAGGGGTATTTTTTATGGTGTGTGGTAGAGGGAAAGAGCCTTGTGTGGGTTGATAAAATTAGAGTCTTTACCAACATTGAACATGATGTTAATGATGTCAGACTATGGCATTGTTTCTCATGGGCTACTGTCATGTGTTTTATGGGGTTTAGAGCATTACTGTAGATCATTCTGAAATGCTCCCACAGCTCTTTTTGGTGGGTCCTGTGAGTTGTGATTGTTATGTAATCTCTGGGAATTTGATGGTGCTTTGGTTGGGTTTCAGATAGTGCATTTTGGTTTTGTAGTGAGAATAATTTGGGCTGGCTCTTGGCGGATTGGGTGGGATTGAGGCTATGATTGGGCTGGAAACAGTCAATCAAACCTGGCAAAGGTACAGAGAGTTATCATCAGTCTGTCAGGCTATCCATTGATGGCTGTTAGTTAGTGACTGATTTTTTGTCTGAGATTTTTCTCTGATTTCTACCTTCATTCTTTCTTAGGCTCTGGTGTTGCATCTCTTGTGGTACATTCAGTTCTGTCTCTGGTGCCATTAGATGACCTTACAAGCCGATAGCCATTTCTGTTACAGGGTTATTTTGGGAAATGACAGCGGGTCTGTGCTTTTGGAGGTATAAGGTACAGGTATGAGACTCCTCCTACCGAGAACCTGGTTTTGTACATTTCTCTCTTTGGCACAGGATAGCCAATCATGCCCAGTTAGGGGCCCTCAGGGCGCCTGTCCAGTGGGGCAGAAGACATGTGTCTCAGGGATGTGGCTGATGACACGGTGGCCGACAGCGAGCCATCATCTGAGTCCGATCTGAGTATTTGAGCTGCCAGACTGTGATACGGCTGTCTCAGCCTGGAGAGATTTACCCAGATTGCTGCAGACCCCCGCTCTGGGGGGGTCAGACCTCATACATGTGGGAACAGTTTAAGGAAGGAGTGGAAGGAAAGAAAGAACATGAGGAGGAGGCAGGAAAAAAGAGGAAAAGAGATATACTGTTTGAGGCATTTGAAACTGCCCTTCCTTTACTTTAAATTAAGGATGTCCAGGTGTGATGGTAGTTATGAGTTTTGGAGACGTTTGTCATTAATCATTGGAGATTCGTAGCGGTTTTATGGGGTGTTGGTGTATTTCTGCTGTCAGAAAGAAAAAAATCCAGTTGTATCACTGATTTATCAGAAACGTTTGCTCCTCTCATTAGAATGTATTTATTCAGATTAGTGATAACACAGATGTATGACTTTGGATAATGACTGACAATTTTATGCCTTGTAGTCTTTTGCATGATGTCATGCCATGTAAAATTCAAGGGAAGATTTACATGGAGTTTCTCAGGAAAGTATAATGGATTCATGAATATGTCATGTTGAAATGGATGAATGTCACAGATCTTTAGCTAAATTAATTAGCTACGTGCTTGAAATTCTTTGCATTACTAATGTTTGGTTTTAGACACAGTACCTGATGTCTTTTATGGTATGTACAGAGGAAATGTAAAATGTATGATGGTGTAAATGGGCATGGGTGATTATGACTATGAATGAATTTCCTCTTTTTTTCTCAGAAATTAAAATTATAGGCTGGGCCCTTTTCACCAAGAGGAATCTGGAATATGCTTGGTGTTGTGAGGAAATGTTTAATCCAGCTCCCGCTGCGAAACAGAAGCCCTAATGCATATCTCAGTGGCATTGCTGTCTGCCGGGAGAATGGAAGAGACATTTTAATGCATTTAAGAGTTTTTCTCTAGGTACCGCTTGATAGACAGTGGAACCTTATATTTGCGAACACCTAGGGTTTAATGCACTCACGGGCACTCTCTGCCTTGTCTTCTGCCCAACAAAACATGTTCTGCAGAATAAAGGCAAAAAGCAAAGCACAAAATTATTCCTTCTGCCTTCTATCAAGGCCCTGCATTCACGGCAGCGTCTTAAGGGCACGTCAGTCTGCCTGCCTCTCTTGGAGAGGTAATTATCCTTTTTCCTGTCACAGGGCTCCAAATGATCTCTAACCACTGGGGTGCTTTTGCAGGAGCTCAGCTTTGTCAATAGGAAGGAGAAAGAGGTTTAATTTTCAGGCAGCTGCACATCTACTTTTATCATACTGTTATTTGCTCTCTGGTCATCTGTCTCATCTATATATCTCTGTGTGTTTATCTGCTCCTCGGTTTGTGAGGCTTGGGCCATATATGTGGACAGCCCACCTACATTAACATATTTATTTATAGTCTTGCACTTTTCTTCCAGTCATTTGTGTGTGTGTGTGTGTGTGTGTGTGTGTGTGTGTGTATGTGCGTGTAACATTTTTCACACTCCACATTGTCCGAGTAATTTCCCTTTCAGCATCTCTCTGTTTTTTCCCCCCTTTTCCTTCCCTTTCAGAAAGAGCCGTGAATGGAAGGAAAATTATCACAATTACTCATATAATTGAGCCGTCTTTGTAGCAAGTGCAGCTCTAGTAGCCCTTTTTTCCATCAGCCAAAATGGTTTCATTATAGGGGTTTTCATATTCCCTGACACAGGGCGTCGCGAGAGGAGAGGAGAGGAGCCAGAGAGAGGGAGAGAGAGGGCCTGGAGCAGAGCGGCCGGGCGCGTGCAGGAGGCGCGGGGCGAGCAGGCCGGATCATTAAGGTCACAGTGGGGATAATTATCCCAGTGATGGAAAGAGCATCCAGCGCCTTTTTCTCCCTCATGCCACAAATGCACTGTCCCCTGGCTTTTAGGCAAAAAGAACTTTGTAATAAATGGAGCTTCCACCTACTACTTATACAAAAGAGGGAGAGAGAGAAAGAGAGAGGGAGGGAGGGAGGTAGGGAGGGAGAAAAAAGGAAGAGCATGAGAGAAAGAGAGAGAGAGAAAGAGGGGCAGAAAGGGAGAGAGAGACATCAACATGACAATTTTCCATCATTAAGACTAATGACAGGCTGGCTCAAGGGATCAAGGGGAAGAGAAAAGAGGGAGAGCATTCAGGTGTCGTTGAGGACTGACCTCTTTCTGTCTTTGTTCAGGGCTTTAACTCTTAACAAAACCTGAAAAGGACCCTGCCGCCACAGCCCCCGCAGCTGAACGTCCCGCAGCATCCTCCTCCACCATGGCAAATTATTTAATTGGAAAATTTGCATGTTTCCTCATTTGCAGGGCCATTAATTGGACAAAGAGGCGCTTCTTCTTGGCCGCGCAATCAAACATTGTTTTATTATGCATCAGACAGAAGACAAAATAAATAGTGTAGCCATGCACATTATGGAGTGTGTTATGTTTTTGTTTTTTTTTGTTTTGTTTTTTTTTTCCACCCAGCCTGCTTCCTCTGCCTTCAGTCCCAGCTGGTTAAAATCATGGGCAGGCCGCAGCTATACTACATCCCACACCAAATGGTTTTGTTTTGCAGAGCGATGATTTTCATGGATTTTAATTTACTGGCTAGTTTGAAGATTTGATGACTGCCTGTCTCGACCCCTTAGACTGTGGACACAACAAGGAAAAATACGACAAGTGACAATTTCACAGCCATTTCATTTCTCTGTTGTTGATGCATTAAGTAACCACCATCTATTGGGATAGTATTTTTTTTTCTGCCACTAGCACCTAACTCAGGTAATTGGTCATTTTGGAGGGCAATTTTGGGGCAGGTAGGAGGCTGGGCAGGTTTCTCTGACCCCTGCTGCTGTGATAATGGTGAAGGCTGCTGGGCTGTCACAGACATGTCTGGGGTGTGTTTATGCAGTGTGTGTGTAGTGCTGGGTAGTCTCTGCTTGTTCTGTGCTGGGTTCTGCCCAGCCTGCCATGGCTCCAGGGTTCAGCCGTGTGAGTGATAGGTGTAGATTAGCAGCTAGAAGAAGATTTGGAGCACCTCGATCACCCCTCATTTTAACTCAATCACCCACATAAACCATCACTAAATCATAAAGCTGTGCTTTCCAATAATTGTGTACCCTGACCACCTCTCATTTTTCACAAGATCTCATGCTTTAAAGGGTGGGTGGGTAGTGAGGGGGTTTAGGATTCAGAATTTGAGGAATTAACTTGTTTTAGATACAAAAATAACATGAGTATGAAATGAATAGGGCAATATTTTAGTAACCCATGTTTTCTGAAGTATGTTTTTTATTAAAACAAAAATGTTTTTACGTTTATTCTTACCCATATTCATGTATGTTACCTTTCCCCTTTTTAACATGCCACAAAAAATGATTAACAAGAAAAAAAAAAGCCAAGTGTAGAGATAAAAATCTAACTGAAGTCAGGAGATTTGTTTTTGGAACCACATCTTCATCAGGAGCTCTGATGTAGGTCCAATTTTTGTTCTATTTTAATATGAAAAACTCGTTACTTTTTTTGTCTGAACAGACAGTTTAATCTAAATCAAAATGTGTTTTCTTCAATTTTTTGTTGTTAAAAATAATTCAGAATATCTACCACAAATTAGAAGGAGCAAGGGTTTACACTTAAACCTGTTGATAGAAGCTCAGTGGGTGCAGAAGGCCGGAGTGGGTCTGGAAGATGTCAGGGAGGTGGCTTTATGTTTGTGTGTGTGAGTGTTTCTGTTTCTGTGTGCAGGTGTGAAGCACTGGCTGGGCCTGGAGACAATTATTCCTGTCTCCTCTCCCAGAGGAGAAATGAGGTAGAGCTCATTTCTCCAGAGTTAAAGGTAACTCTCTCCCACTGTGGCCTGAGTGTGTGCAGCTGGGGAAGAGAAGCCAGCAGTGACAGGGCAAAAGAGGCCCAGAGCCCACCAGAGCCCTGCATTAATCCATCTCAGCTCTACGTGGAATGCAGAGACCCTGCCGGTGTGTAAATAATAACCCCTAAGTTTTAGCTTATTTGTATTAATTATAAGCACAACTACATCTACTGGTTTTGAAAGATATTTCCATCTCTGAATTTTTTTTACAACAAGATCACATTCAGGTACTTGCTGAATTTCCAATTCTCTTGGCTGGTCAGAGTGCCACTAGCAGACAGCTAGTAACTCCCTGTTTCTGCTCTTGAGAGTCAGAGAACTTTAAAGGAATCTCCAGATGCACAGTTTGGATAACCGTTGTATGATGTTGTACACTGTTTTTGCAGACACTGACAAAGCCTTGTCTTGAATTAAAGAGGATTTTTCAATGAATAATCCTCACTGGCAATGAAATCTATTCTTACCTCAATTTGTCTTCACAAACAGCTCTGCTAGAGAGCTAAACGGCCCGTTAGAAGAATAAAGCAAAATGCTTGTAAACTGAAAAAAAAAAATCATATAATAGTCAAATAGTCAAGTGACAAGTTGATTTAACGTCTCAAAACTGAATGCTAAAAATTGTCCATTTATTTTGTGTTTATTTTCAACACTCATAATAGGTCTTCATCAGCCCAAACTTGCATCATGATTTAGCTCTTTGTTGTGCATTTCAAGTTTGCATTTTTGTCAAGTGAATAAATTCAATGGCGTTAAAAAGGCTGCTTTCCATGCAACATGCATTTAACACAATACGTAATCATTCTATATTGATTGACACAGTCGCGTTTCGCTCCACATTTTCTTTCTCCTTCTCTAAGATATTGTTCTGAACAAGCACCCCTACACTGCCTCGATCTGTGTTTGTTAGAGCTCACTGGAGCAGCAAATCGAATGTACGGCCTACTTAAACCATCCAATGGCGATCCAGCGAAACCATGTCCAGTAAAGCACCTTGTCCTGTCCTTATGGTTGATTTAATACACTGAATCTGGATCATTGCATCTGATCAAATTTTGTCCTTTCTTACTGGGAGTCTGCTCCTTGCTGCAGAGTCAGGGACAGATTCGCATTGCTGAATGTGTGTAGCCGCTTTGTAAATAAGGTGTAATTGCAAATCTCTGGGTAAACACCGGGCCACATGTCCAAACGGAGAGCAGGGCTGTTATTCACTCATCTGAGCTGTTTATGTTAATGTGGAGTTAATGCTTTTTTAAACTGCCGCACTTATGGACAATTTGTTCAATCCAAATATGTGAAGGAGAACAATCCAGTTGAGAGCTTTTTTCCTTCCACTATCACTCCCTATGTGTGTATGTCCAGTGTGTGGATGTCATCCGTAGAAACCTATGAAGTGTGTTGGTGTGTGCATGTGTGTTTACCTTCACTTAAATGGTAATGAGATCATGTCTGATTTTTTTGTAAGTGGTTTTCATAAATCATAGGAGACTGTTTCATTTCATGTGCTTAACAAGAGTAATATGATGAGTGACTTCAACATTACAATAAGGAGAGCAGTGTTCCCATGATATTTAGCTTATTCCAACCCATGAGGCACTACTGTAACAAGAGGGGGACACCCCTTGCAATTCCAGAAAAGCATTGCTTTTAAATGAAATGTACCACTGTAAATATCTGCTGGTTCTTAATGGCTTGACTTGTTTAAATACAGCATATTTGAATGATTGGAGACCACATTCACTGTAGATCATCTGAGCTGAACCTCTCAATCTCTTGTGTTAAATAAGTTTCCTCCAGTAAAGGCCAGATAAGGGTTTAGTATCAAAACACATTAAAAGCCACTTTCATCAGTTTCAATTTCATCATTTCTTTTTTCACTGTAGTAAGGTGTTGGGAGTGGACTTTACTCACACAAGATATTTCAGTGCCATTTGATGATTCATTTTGCCCTTATTAGAGGAAGAAAGATGTGTTTTTATTATTAAACTGAAGTGTAATAACCAACAACCAAGACTTAACAGGGTTTTGGAATGAAACTCTTCACCTTTGTCTAGATCATTTTGGAGTTACACTAAAAAGGTTTTAAAGTTAGAATTCATATAAAACATTGCTTTTGTTCATCTAAATTAGAAGTTTATCCTCACATAGTTTCTTTCAACTTATTTATTTGACTAAAGGCAAAGAGATTGCTTGTGATCAACTTTTGTTAGTAATTTTTATGCACAGACAAACTCTTTTTAGAGTGTAGTCCATATATCTGAATTATTAGATAATCACACTTTCTGCTCCTGAAGGTCATTTCTGACTTAAACAACTTAAAAAAAGAGATCTCTGGATACATATTGCAGATTCTGGGAAAGCCTCCTTTTGAGTTACAAAGATTTTCATTGAATTTTATCCTTATTACTGTCTATTCTCATTACTTTTCACAATTATTTCTATCTGTGAGCTAAATGGGGTTATAAATCTTATAAATGAATAAAAACAATTGAATAGGCAAATAATCAACTGATAAGTTAGTGTAATATCTCAAAACTGAATTTATGAATCTATAAAAACTGCAGGACTGCATTCATGTTAACTTCTAACATGAATGTATCTTAACTTCTCCATCTCCAGTGATGAATGGGGATCCTCCAGTTTGATTTTCCAGTTTTTCTAAAGGGTGGTCTTTTTATAGCCAGGACATCCATTCTTACACAGTATTTAAGAGCCCTGAGAATTAACAGACACAGTTATGAGTGTAGTGTGGTATTCTACTTAGTGTATCATGGCTGGTTCAGGTGTCAGAAGAAGGATGTCTTTCTCTGCACAAGAGACAGCTTGTCAGACTCATCTGAATGTGATTTGAACTGATCAATTGTTTTTCAGATTTATTTTCATGTTGTATCTTCACAAGTCTGAAATTGCTTGTGCTTATAAGTGGAGGTTTGTCTGTATGGTCTACACTGCTCAGCGACACTTTATCACCTGGACATCGGAAAGGTCAGACTAAATGCAAGGAGTAAATCTGCTTCATACTGAAGCAATTAAAGCTCCCAGAGAATCCTGTGCCACCAATAACAGAAACTAATCAGAGACCCTGACTTAAATTTACTCTGGACATGAAGTCGGAAGTCCCTTTACAGTCGAATCAAGTTATGCTCAAAGGACGGATGTCTGAGGCTGATTTCATGCTGGAGACGAGGCAATAACTCAAGTGTCTGTCGCTGAAACGTAATTTGGCATGGCAGGGAGGTATTTCCCCATCTCAGGGCTCAGATAGTATTTGTCTTTGAGGTAGAACCCCTCTGTACACACACACACACACACACACACACACTGTAGCTGGATCAGTGCAGCAGAGCAGGTGTTTAAATAGTGTGAGGACCCCACTTTTCCTGTGTCCCATTTTCCAAAGCTCTTCTGGCCATCATGTTTTGTTCTTGTCACAGGGAGTGATCATCATAATATTCAAATAATTCTTTATATCCTGATGTAGCCATATATGTGTTATATATACATACACATACATATATATATATATATATATATATACACATATATGGATGTGGAGGTGATGCTTAACAATAAGACTGTAATAGTTGTATAGTTGTGTGCCTTTGTTTATTTTTATATAACCTGATTCTTTTTTTTACCCAGCATTCCCTAAACACACATCTTTGCTTCTTTGCTTATTCTACCTGGATATTTTTGGAAGACACTCAGCCTGTCACTCCTTAACTTAAGAAACTGCATTCTGACACAATTTTTTCATGTCTTCTATCATATTCTTTTAAGTTTAATTTATTGTTTGTTTGTTCTTTTTGCAAATAATATTATGATCAACCGAGTCTGCTTTCCCTGTTTCGTTTGTTAAAGTGTCCTCTGACCACATCTGTCATCCATAATACATTTATAAAAAAATATATGGTGCATATGCAGGGTGCACATCCATTTCAGTCTTAGATCCCACAATCGGCTGCAATAATCACAGTTATCAGTCTCAGCCACGAAGGACTGCATGTAAAATCTTCCCTCAGCCCTCAATGATGATAATTGTTGGTTGTAATGCTGTTATTATTTTCGCTATTGATAAGAGATCTTTGTCAGGTAGTTTGTGAATGTAATTTCAAATACAAATTGCCTTAAATGGGACCATTTTGCGAGGCGATTTTGGGGGGATATCATGGAGAAATAGCTGAATGTGAGTGTCAGTGCAGAGCTCCGCTGCGCCGAGTTTGGAGCTCCGGCTCAGCGCGGCGCTTTTGCTCTGCTCGTCCTTTTTTTCAGCCTAATGTAGTTCAGTTTGAGAGTGAGGGAATTTCTCCGAGCGTGGCGCGGCGCACGGAAGTGTGGAGGAGCCTCAGGCTGACTGGGGGCTCGGGCTGGAGGAGAGGGTCTCTGCAGACTCGGAGTGAAGGTGTGGAGGAGGAGGGATGCGCTTTCGCCGGGATGCTGCCAGCAATGGTAGGAGCCACTTCGCTTTCTCACCTGCTCCGTAAAACTGACTTTATAGAAGAGACAGACCAGGGAGTAGACTAGATGTCTTTTTGTCCCATCCCAGGAACAGTACTGTCAAATATCCATGCACTCTGCAGATTGTATTGTTAGTTTGGAAAGTACGAGCTTACCATGTCAAGAAAATTTACGCAAAAAAAAGAAAATTCCTAAGGGAGAAATGTGCACACCAGTCAGTGAGCAGCTCAGGAGGCTCTCAGTGCCTCTGCTCCCTGACTCTGCTGACACTGCGTCATATGGACTATCCCTGGTGGTTTCAGTCAAACCTGCACCTCCTGCAAGCTCCCAAAATGAAGATGCGTGCTCTGAGGGTAGAAGTCTGGTGGATTACGGATTACAAACTGTAGGCAGTCGAGGGCATTGACGCTGTGACATATTATTCAGGAAATAGACTATGAAATTAATTGTTTTTTGTTTAGGTTCATCAGCCACATGTGCGACCAAGACATATGGGACATTTTGAGGAGCTATTATGGCCCACCCAACTTACCACTTGTAGCCTCCATTGCACTCTTTCCACTGAAAAATATTCGTTGCTTGGGTGTAAATTCTTTCCTAATTTTAGCTAATATTTAATAGTTGGCCCAGAACATGCACTAGAATTTACTCTGTTTTTTATTATAATTTCAATTCTAGATTTTATTACAATTTTAAGAAAATGTTCCCTGGTCTTTCCTACATAAATACTGCATCTCCTGTTACTGCCATAAAACATTTCGTAAATTCATAAAAGGCAAACACGTGGTGATAGAGTTTAAAATGCCTTTTTGCATTTTTCCTATCTGGTCAGTTTTTGGTTGTTTTAGGGTCACGGGGCAGATCAGCAGTAGCTATAAATAGGCTGCACTCAGGCCCATGTATTTTAGCTGTCACCCTAAACCTAAACATCAAAGATGTCAACTGTTGTGGTGAAAAATACAGGCAACAAAGAAATTATCTTCGTCATTCTGCTCGTAATATTCGGATTTAGACCAGTCCAGTCCAAGCTGAGCGATCTTTTCTCAAAATCAGTTGAAAGGCTGTCACTCTTTGGGCACAATATTTGTCAGTGGAGCAGAAGAGCAGAACTCAGCCCAGGTGCGTTCACGGCCGTTTAGTGGTTCAGAGTGATGTGAATCTGCCTGCCAGTGGAAGTGTTAAATATATGGCTAATTATGCGTATGAAAATTAAACAACAGTGTTATGCAAATTCAACTGGTTTCAGCTGTGGCTCCGAGCACTTGAGACTGGCATTTAATCAAATGAAGCTGTAAGTAATACATCTGTCTCTGAAACAGTAAGGGCACACACACACACACGCACACACACACACAAACAACAACACATTATTTACTACTGTGCTTTTCAAACATTATCTAATATTTTATCGTATCTTTATTGTTAGGTGTATGTAAAAGTAATTCTTATATAAATATTTTTGCAATATTATTATTATTATTATTATTATTATTATTATTATTATTATTATTATTATCATTGTCGTCGTTGTTGTTAGCTGTGGTAGTAGTAGTGATTAGAATTGACAACAACAAAACATCACGTCAAGATATAGCAATATAGCAGTGTATGTGTATAAATATATATATTTGTGTGTGTATATGTGTATGCATAATCATTGCTATTATTATTTATTTAACATTAAATTATTAAATTAAGTTATTCCCATTTTTCTGGCCTGATCACTTGAGAGCTTGATTTAGTTGTAATTGCAATACACAGTCTATTATTAAATTCTAATATTAGTAAACAGGCAAATGCAAAGGAAAGGCAATCATGCAATGAAATATGAATATTGAAGAAGTTAATTATGAAAGTCATTAAAATATTATTGATGTTTTAATATTTGTGAGCAAGCTAGTGCTCTGCCTCGGTGAAAATGTGCTCATAAACATGCTTTTGTAAGATTTTTTTTTGCTTTAGTTGTGACTCCTGCACAATAAAAGCCCTTTCTCAGTGACCCACCCCCTGAATTTCCTTTTTAGCATTGCACAATTGGGTCTCAGGTTTGTCTTATTTCTTGAGTTGATCATATTCCTCGGACTCTACCCCGGGATCGCCAATCCCCACCGTCCTCGGAGCGCGCGGACCAATCAGCGCCCGCCTCCGATAAATATTCATGATTCCCCGATTCAAACCTTTGAGCGAGTTTGTGTGGATCCACTGCATCACACCTAGACTTTTCACAGAGCTTAACTACATTTTCTTATGAATGGAAAGTGAAAAAATCAGTTGAGCTTAAATTGGGATCCATCCTTCACTGAGATCGTAGAAGAAAACAAAAAAGCAGGAGAGAGGAGAGACTCGCCCCCGAAGACATGACAATGACTACAATTCCAGAGAGTCTAAACAGCCCAGTCTCAGGGAAGAACGTTTTCATGGAATTTGGGCCACCAAGTCAACAAATGTCGCCTTCCTCCATGTCTCACGGACATTATTCAATGCACTGTTTACACTCAGCCGGTCATCCTCAGCACGACAACTCGTACAGCCCCGCTCCGTCCTTCCCCAGATCGCTCGGTTATCCATATGTCAACTCAGTCGGCAGCCATTCCTCCAGTCCGTACCTCACCACTGTTCAGACTTACCAAAACAGCACGGCATTAACACAGACGCGGTTAGAAGACTCAGGTAAGAAACAACATTTTGTTTTTAATCTTCAACTTTTAAAACGTCCTCTTCTGTTTTTTCAGTCCGCTCGCCGCGCGCGCGCAGGGCTAGAGAAGCCCAGATGTGCGGGTATTAAGGCTTGGTAATTATTTATTGCGTAATGCTATAAACAATGTATGCAATTAAGGGTAATTATACCTAAACTGCAGACTGGAAAAAGCGGCGCGGTGATGGGCGCCCGTGACACTCCAGCTCTCTCTGACTCGGCCGCTTCTCTTTTTTCCTCCCCTAAGCGCCAGAAGCGGAGAAAAACACAGTGGTGGAAGGAGGCGAGGTTCGCTTCAACGGCAAAGGCAAGAAGATCCGCAAGCCGCGCACCATCTACTCCAGCCTGCAGCTGCAGGCGCTCAACCGCAGGTTCCAGCAGACACAGTACCTGGCGCTGCCCGAGAGAGCTGAGCTGGCAGCCTCGCTGGGACTCACCCAGACCCAGGTGAGCGTTTAGGAACTTAGTCCTGGTATTAAAAAAAGTCAAGTGCGTCCCCCGTATCAGCTCAAGCTTAGACAGGTTTTAAAAAAACGATTGAATTTTGACATGTAGGCCCTGCTCCGAGCTCCAGAAACCCATAAAAAGGAGAAACAAATAAAAAAACACAACAATCTAATGTTTTGAAATTAACTCATTGTTTAATTGCTTTTACTTGAACCACCTGTGTATTCTATGCACGTTGAGTGAATATTTTCCAGATCAGGCTTCTGTTTCGTTAACATCACTGAGTTGTAATCAGTCTTGATTAGCCTTCTTATAATGACTTCTGATTTATAACTCCCTCCTGTGCCTCTGCAGTGTTGGCCATCATGAACTCTTTGCTGATCCGACTCTCTCTCTTTCTCTCTCCCTCACTGTTTCCAGGTGAAGATCTGGTTTCAGAACAAGCGGTCCAAGTTTAAGAAGCTGATGAAGCAGGGCGGTGGGGCCATGGACAGCAGCGCGCTGGCGAATGGGCGCGGACTGTCTGCGGGCTCTCCGTCCGCAGCGCCGGTCTGGAGCTCCACCGCGCCCGTCAAGACCTCAGTGGGCTCGGCGGGCTCCTACATTCCCAGTTACACGTCGTGGTACCCCACAGCGCACCAGGACTCCATGCAGCAGCCGCAGCTGATGTAAACGTGCCGCTGGAGCTACACTGCCCTCCTGCTCCTCCTCCAGCCCCGGACAGATAGCCCGGACAGCCCGGACACACCGGAGCCAGGCCTGCACCCGAACCCCGAGCACACACACACACACACACACACACACACTGCCACTGCAGCTGTTCTGCGAAGTCGCCCGCCTCACGTCCACTGCCGAACTGCCGTACAAGTGGGTCACACCAACTGCTGCTGCTCCCTTTTTTTACCTGACATTTTACTGTGTGTAAAACGCTTCTATAAAGTTGTAAAAAGTCTAAAAAATCTTTAAAAAACTTTTTTTCACCCATTCATCACTTTGCCCGGAGAAATCTGAATCTACCAATTCCATAAGATTTAGCGAAAAAAAAACTTTTTAAGGAGAAATGTGGATTTTTTAAAAAAGGAAAAGCATCATCGTATTTAACAAATCTTTTCTACAAAGCAGGGGCGAAGAGGGTGTATTGTCCCAGGCCGTGGCATTTGGAATAGCATTGGGTAAAATCACGCGAAGGGCTGATTTTCCTCATTCCAAAGAGAAAGTCTTTATAAACGAAGATGTTGCGTGTGTGGCGTTTTGTGTGTTAATTTAAAGTAACTTATTTCGATTTTTTAATTTGTTTATGTCCGTTTGTATGCTTATTTAAAAGAATGTTGTTTAAGAGGTGAAGCTGCACTAAAAGTGTGAGCTCGAGAGCAGAAAGTGCTGGTTCATGTACAGAAATGGCCATTCTTAGATTGTGCTGTTAATGATGTGAAAACAAAGGATTTTAAACCTGAGTATGTTTATTACAAATCCATGTGTTTAGCGTTCTACATAGCAAATAGTTTTATATTGGTCAAATTAATTTATTGCCTTTTTTTGTTTGTTTATTTCACTGAGTCGTGTACAATGTGTAAACCCTGACAGTAAAATTCTCATTTTAAAAAGACGGTTTACAAATGTTATTGTTATTGGAGAACCCACTGAAGACCAGATATTTTAATGAGAACTGGGATGCTTTTTAAACTCCTCTAGGCCACATAAAGAAGCTAAATGTTCAGAAATAAAAAAAACAAGGTCCAACGCTGTAGTCCACCAGGCCTGTGTTATCATTTAGGGGGGAGTGGCTTTGTGAGCTAATTAACAATTTACATATTTCTTACACTGGACATGTTTAATATTTCCTCATACTCATATCTGCGTTGTTTCTGTTTGGGTTCTGTGTGTCTCTGTTCATTGGGTGCTCTGTAATCCAGAGAGATCTGGCCCTTTTAACCCGTTTAGCAGGAGCATCTTACACATATTTAATTACTGGATTAATTTATCTGTGTGATCTGTGTGATTTCTCCTTTCTCTGCTCCAGTTCACCCTTAAAGCAGATGCTTTTATTCCAATGTGAATACCCCTTTAATGTTGAGATGGTTTCTCTAACACTGTAAATCCTCTTCCAACAAGGGTGCTTGTTTCTTTTCCCTTTCATTTAGCCGCTATAAGCTCCTTTCTGCTCTTGTGTGGCCAGTTTTGTGGCTGAATGGGCGCTGGTGTGTGTGTGTATGCGTGTGTGTGTTAAGTGAATAATGGAGTGTGAGGCAGGTGCCGCCGGTGCTGGGGGGATGGGGAGCTCTGGACGAGCACGAGGGACAAGTTCAAAGGACCTGACGCTTTAACTGCGCTTTTACAGCAAAAATCCCGAGCACGCGGAGCCAGTGAGCTAATCAGCTGGAGAAATACTAATGACACTCGCGTTTGACCCAGTTCTGTTTTTTTTACATGCAGACAGCCAACGTGTCACTCTTAGTTGAGCGTTTTTCCTTTGAATTTTGCTCAAAATATTTAGTAAAAAGAAAGACTTTCAGACGCAGCAAACCGTGTGGGTTTGGGACCGCGGTTTAACATACAGGCCAATGTGAGCTCGCGCGCTGACCACAGGTGGTTAAGATAATTTCTCGCGCTTGCGACCCAGCGCCTTTTATTGAATATAGGCCATGTTTCAATGTGCCTATGTGTGTGTGTGTGTGTGCTGGGGGAGGGGGGGGGGCAGTAATTACTCGACAAATTTTGACGCTTTTCATGTGCAGACGGGGTTTCTGGATGTTTGAGCCGAAGCAGGAAAACACACTGTAGCTTACAGCAAACAATACTAATCAAAAGCAGAGAAAACCTTCAGTTCGTATAGAAAGAGCAAATTATTCTCTCTTTCATGTTCTCACTAATGCAAGGTTTAAGAAGAGAACGCGTGGCCAAAGCCAAGACCAGATTATGTGCCCGGTACTGTTACAGACGGCTGATGTCAAAGCAAAACATATGCAGGGAATTTTAATCAAGACAAGAGCGCTACTGCTAAAATGACGACGACAGCAACAACAACAATAATAATACACTATATTATATTATATTATATTATATTATATTATATTATATTATATTATATTATATTATAGTATGTTATATTATATTATATTATAGTATGTTATATTATATTATATTATTAGTATCAGTGTTAGTAATGTTGCTCTTTTAATAGAGAATTATTTGTATTATTATCAGTATTAGTATTCTTCTTTTTCTTGTTGTTGTTGTGTATAATACAAATAGCATATAAAATAATAATAAGTAATAACAATAGTAATAATATATATATTATTATTATTATTATTATTATTATTATTATTATTATTATTATTATATTTCCGTTTTTTACTATTATTACTGTTATTATTACTACTATTGTTATTATCACTATGCTAGGAATCTATTAATTGTTTGACGGACTTAAGTTTTCCAGGGGTCGCTTCTATCTTTTCATGTTTTCTCAGCTCTGGGGAAAATTTAAACCTACTTATACCTCAATAATTCCTTTCTCTCAATATCATCTCTAAGTGAACCTATTGAGCTTGTGGCTAGTGGCTTTAGACGACACCGTTTCCTAAAACTGATTTAACATCAGTAGGCAGCGTGTGTCTACTTCACAGACTATTGATTTTATCATATATTTAAGTCATTCGTGGTCGATGTGTGCAATAATTAATACAGTAACTTCAGACTCAAACTTGAGATCACACTGAAATCTGAAATAAATAAAATCTATGAAACACGTGCTGAATTCTCAGCGTACATCTTAAGAAGGGAGCCTAAACATGAAAATGTATGTGTGTGAGAGAAATGCAGCTGCGGAGCAGAGAGGGTCAGCGTTATTTCTCTGGATTCTCCTCCTGATTACGAGCCGAGCCCATCAAACCGCACATAATTATAGTCATTCCGCCCTTATTTATTCTAATGCAGTTTCCCATCTACAGGATAATTATGAGCAATTTTTTTCGCACGTGGAATCTTTTGTTAACAAAAGAGATAGTGCACTGAAAGAAAATTTGCTGTGCGCTGAAAAAAAGAAAAAGACGGGCAGAGTGAAATCGGCGCTCGGCGCCCCCCTCACAGGCTCCGTTATAAGGAAGGCTGGCAAATTGCTTGCAGGTGTATACGGAGGGACTGTCAATAGGAAGAGCGGACAGAATTAGCAATAACACAATGTTGGAGTAATTAAGGCAGCGGTGAAATTATGGAACAAGGGCTGCTTTATTTTCTGCGACGAACTATAGAAAGGCTAGCTCCCAAAATTTAAACACAGCATCAGATTTTAGCTTTAAGTCTGAGGAAAAAAATGATAATAGTGTTTTCTAATTTCACTTCTTTTCCTAAAGGGAGACGCGCAGTGGAAACCCAGGGGAAAAGAAAAAAAACACACACACACACATATACACGCACTGCAGTCACCAAACTCTCGCTGTGGTTAAAGTAATCAATGTTGTTTTTCACTGCAAACAATGTATTTAAATCAATCGGACAATCTTCGTAACGTTCGGCAGAAGAGCGAGGGTCGAAAAAATAAAATTTTTTCTAGGGTTTTTTTGCAGCTGTCTGCATTGAAAATTACAAGTCAAAACTGTTTGAGGTTTTATGAAATATCAAGAAAATGTAAGTATTTTCTTTTAAATCCATCCACTATTTGATTTTTGGTTGAAGGGAAAAAGGTTATTCCACTGAAAAAAGTGTAAACAATGTAAAAAAATAGGAGCCTAACAAAAAAGAGAGAGTAATACATGAGTTTCATTCTTACCTTATATAAGAAAGAGGTGAGCTGTATCTGTTCTCCTATATAGATCAGTATTAGGAGATGAACGTGTTCATCCAGTGGCCATTGCCTTTAGGTCCCACACAGCTCTTCCCCTGAGCAGGGCAGCTTTAGCAGCCGCGCACCGAGCAGCACTGAAAAAATCCTGCTTTATTTTCCCTCTTTATAGCTGTTGGGGGAAAAAATTGCAGATTATTAGCATAAATGTTTACTCCTCATTACGCTGATGACATTGTGCACTCGAGATCTTGGTAATCTTTGGGAAAATTATGAGTAATTTTTAAAAATTTAAAGCAGCAGTTACCATGCAATTCAGGCTAATTTTGCGTAGGCTCCAAACGGATATAATTATCGCCGAGTCAAGATGTTATGCTAAAAACTATGCATTGATATTCCCATTTATTATGTACATACAACTTTGACAATGTTGATGCTTGAAATAGCTGGAAATTGTCTTGCGCAAAAATTACAGTCCATATTAGGACATCTAAAATTGCGAAGAATTATACAGTAATTGCAGGCTTTCGGATCGGGGAGCCAGAATGCTCAAACTGTAGCAATTGTGGATGAAATTACAGATCAGAGTATAAATTAGGGAAAGGGGTATGGCATTTTTCAAGTTGTCTACAGGATTCCGGAAGTGTCTAAAACCGCATCATCGCTAATCTGTGGTGGGGGGGGGGGGGGGGGAGAGAGAGAGAGAGAGAGAGAGAGAGAGAGAGAGAGGTTTGAAAAACATGGGCCATCTGAGCGGGCCCTAACGCTTCTGCATCCCTTTCCTTTTCTAATGCTTGACACTTCCTCCTCGTTAACAGCCTGGGTTATGAAATGTCTTGGTTTTAGTTCCCCAGTCATTTTTAAATTTTTTTTTTGCTCTTTAGTCTCTCAGGGCTGGTGGCCTCAAATGAAAAGGTGCTCACAGCCGTGCCGGTGTGACTCCTCACACACGCGCCATAAGGACAGATGTGAACAGGTGAACGTGCGCCTGACGTGGCTTTATTGTTCACATGTAAAATATCCTACTTGATGTCTCTTGGGAATCAGGGCTTAAAGGCTTTTCTGTTACCTGAACGGGACGGTGCAGCCTATAGAAATACACCTGTAGTGAAATGTCTCTTAGATGAAATGTCTCTACTTTTCCCTCTTTGTGTTTTTTTAGATGAGTTCGAATATGCTGGAAAAATAGACCAATTCTGTTTTATTGCTAATAAAGTTTTTTTTCCCTCTCCCTCTCTCAGAAGGAGGTTCAACATGTTCAGCATGTGCGCGCCCTCAGCCTGAGGCGACTCACAACAGCTTGTAATGTGGCGATCACTGACAGAGTACATCCTTATTACATCTGTCTTTTTTTATCGCTTCAGATCGTTCAGATGAAGAGTTAAGCTGTAGCTCAGTGGAACGCACCGTGTTCCCTCTTTGTTTAACTCAGACAGAAAGACAGATTACTTAATTTAATTTAATAAAGAATTTATGCTTTGATATTTGTAGGTAATGTTTCAGGCAGGTGTAAAAAATAATCAATTTATGGCCATTCTTAACCCGTTCATCTGTTTTTTCTTTATTCCGTATGTATTTTAGCTTGACGGAAAAACCTCAAACTACATGGCTAAAAGTGATTCTTGGTAAAATTTTCCTAATAGGAATTTTGGTCAAATGGGTTTACTGTTTTTAATATAAAAAAAAAAACATAAAATCAAACGTAGATTCGGAATTAAAGTATAAATCTATGTAAATCAAAAATCAACACAACGCAGAAAATCCACCCAAGGTGTAACTACACAAAAACGAGTCACTTTACACAAGTCAGAACAATACATGTGGCACATTTAGTTGGGCATGAACAGATTAACTGAAAGTCGTTCATAATTTAAATGCAATTTAAACGCCTTTTGCTCGACTTTCATTTGTTATACAATCAGTATTCTACACCGCAATACAACAACTGAACACTGTTTATTTATCCACATAACGTTTCAAACACTTGGGTTAATTTTAATGGGATAGAAAAACTAAACTAGTAAGCTATAGCGGATTTTATTAGCATTGTTATTTTTATTATTTCATTGTGAGTGGGAGGAGGAAGTTGTTTGAAATGCTTCTGTGTTTGGTTTGAAGCGCTGTTTTGGTCCTGGTGTTTTAATTGAGCTGACTCCAGAGAGTCTGGGGAGCTGAACTCATTCGGCTCATCTCCTTCAGAGCAGGCTGAGGCGTGTCGCGCCTTCTGCACTGCGCTCCTGCTACAAATCACCTACAGCCAGGACCACTTTGTAAAAAAAACCCAACAAAACAAAAAGATGTGCTCTGTTACACGAGAGGTGTAGCGCAATAAGTGGAGCTCGATCTCTGAAACAGAACTTGTTCTCTTTTATTGCCGCTGCCGTGGACAGCCTGCAGAAGGTCCTCCCGTCCCGTCCGACTACATACCCAGACACACCTGTCACGTTCATGCACGAAGGGTGAATTAGTGAGTTACGCCTGAAACATTTACAAGCATCCCGCCTTCCTCAGACCGCTTCCAGCACGAGGAGCTCTGCTGGCGCCAGAGCAGCGGGAGGAGGTGTGGAGGAGGAAAAAAAAGCCACAAATTCCAGCAGTGCACAAAAAGCCCTATAGCAAACAGAGAGAGAGAGAGAGAGAGAGAGAGAGAGAGAGAGTGAATGGGAAAACAGGCTGTAGGAAACAATACATTCACATGAAACGTGTTTTATTTAAATAAGTCTGACTCATATAATGGCAGAATGGTTCATTCAACATAGGAAATAAAATAAATAAAACAAAGTACATCCGAGGAACGCGTTACATGGGGGATCTTTCGATTTTGGGGGAAAATCAGTAGCTTTTGAGTGCTTTTCGGTCATGTCTCTTTTTTCCCTCAGCATCCAACAACAAAAAAAAAAGAAAAAGAAAAAAAAGCCCTACGTGATATCCTATGCGAGATGGTGGTGAAGCCTACAGGTACAGGGACATGAACACATACCACCCCCCATACTCACTCACCTTATGTACACATTAGAAACAAATGAAACAAAGATTATGAGAACAGCGATGAGCACATTTAAAATACAATACGGTGGACAACGAAAGTGAGGTCATTCTTTAAAGGCACGATACAGCTTCAGATTGTGCTACATAATGTGACATTAACACACCCTGCTATAAAGTCCACTCGGCCAGAAGGAGACTTTTTTATAGCATAGCTTTGGATCTTAGTGGTTCGTTAAACAGGTAATTTTTCTCTCTCTCCTTTTTATTTTTATTTTTCCACCTCCAGAGACAAAATAAATAAATACTAAAATAATTGTGTGTCGTTTTATTCTTTAGCGTCTGCCTTTTGACGACATCGTGTAAAAGAAAAAGAAAAAGAAAAAAAGAAAAGAAAACAGTATTTATACGCAATGGTGCTTCGCCCGGTTTTACGCAGTTGCAGCGTGTCTCTGAAAACGAGGCCTGTGTGAGTCACGTGAAGCTTTCAGTCTTGCAAAAATGAATTTTCCAGTTGGGAAAAAAGTCATTGTTGTTGTTGTTTTTGTCAAAATATGGTCCCGGCGCTCATGGCTGTGTTCTGGTGGTGCGGCGCCAGCGCGCCGGGCTGTAGGTGTGAGGCGGAGGCTGTGTTGGAGTACCAGGAGTAGTTGGGGAGGAAGGAGGGCGCCGTGGTGCTGGGAGAGCCGCTGCTGCTGCTCTGCGCCAGAGCCGGAGGCACTCCGTTCATCCTCTGGGCGTGCGGAAAGTCCCAGGCGCTGCTGACTGGTGGGGAGTGGCACTGGGGGGACTCGCTGGAGGCCACGTGCTGCTCGGGCGGAATCTCTCCGTTCTTCCACAGCTTCTTGAACTTGGAGCGGCGGTTCTGAAACCAGATCTTCACCTGAAACGTAAAAAGATGAACATGCCTGTTACTCACACAGACAGCTACACCCGCGAACCGGCTCTTCAACAAACGACCAAAAATGCCTTCACAAGCTGAAGTCTATAGAGGCGTCCGGGTTAGCCGTTGTTTTACACTTACCATTTTTACACTTTACTCCTGATTGATTTAATTAAATGTAATATATGCCTACGGACTGATATCTTTATTATTTTCATTTTTTTTGGTTGTAAAACACAGTTATAAATATAAGACTGTATATGTATATA
>JBBPCZ010000002.1:15295483-15306092 GCA_037974445.1 Brycinus macrolepidotus | reverse complement strand
ATTCCAATGTGCATGGACTGTTGGTTTTATGCGCAAATGGCAAATAAAAATCTTGAATCTTGAATCTTGAATCTTGAATGGGTTTTCATGGCCAAGCAGCTGCTCACAGGCTTAAGATCACTGTGTGCAATGCCAAGAGTCGGCTGGAATGTTGTAAGGACCAACCCTCCGGGCTCCAGAACAGTGGAAACGTTTTCTCTGGAGTGATTAATCACACTTTACAATTTGGCAGTCTGATGGACAAATTTGGGTTTGGCAGATGCCATGAATATGTAGTGCCAACAGTAAAGTTCGATGAAAGAGGGATATTTTAGGGTTTGGGCTAGGCCCCTTTGTTTTAGTGAAGGGTAATGTTAATGCATCAGCATACAAAGACATTTTATACAGTGAATGCTTCCAACTTTGTTGTAATATTTTGGGGCAGGCTCTTCTCTGTTTCAGAATGACCATGCCCCTGGGCAGAAAGGTCCATAAGGACATGGTTTGATGAGTTTGATGTGGAGGAACTCCAGTGGCCTGTACAGAGCCCTGAACTCAACCCATCTGAACACCTTTGGGGTGAGTTGAAATGTTGTTTGGGGGCCAGGCCTTCTCATCCAACATCAGTGCCTGACTTCACAAAGGCTCTTTTGATTGCACAGAAGCCTTCCCATTGGAGTTGAGGCTGTTATAATTACAAAAGGGACACATAGTTTTGGAATGGGATGTCAAACAAGCCCCTAAAAGTGTGAGGGCCAGGTGTCCACATACTTTTAGCTGTACAGTGTAGCTTATTTCAGTGTAATTGCCTTAGTAATTGAATATTTATGGAATAATTTTACATTGACCCTTTTTTTAATCTTTTTTACTTTTTTCATGACACTTTTGAATATCTTTCAGAATTCTACATGTGTGTCTGAAAGACTTATAGATTTGTTCTATTTCACAGATTTCACAGAAATGCTGTGTGTAATTGAATGAAGTGTGTTAGAAATGTGGTCATTATTGCAGTATGACAGGGTTTCAAACCAGTGGAATGTGCCTTATATGTTTTTTTTATCTGTCATGCAGAGGACTGTTATGCTGAACACATCATCCACTGAAGAACCACAACATCTTACAGTGTATGGATAATGTTAGATAATGCACAATGTTTTACTCTTTAAAGTGACCATTCTGTCATACGTGAACACACCACAGCACACAGTGCGAACAGCACGAAATTCTTCCTCTGCATTTAACCCATTCACCAAGCAGCGGGCAGCCAGGAACACAGCTGCCCGGGGAGCAGTGTGTGGTGACGGTACCTTGCTCAAGGGAACCTCAGAGGTGCTTAGCAGTCTTGGGATTCGAACTCACAACTTTCTGATTGTAGGGTGAATGCCCTAACCACTAGGCCACCAGGTGCCCCTTAATGCAAATAGGGCTGCATCACTTCATTTCATGGTTTTAGGAGACACTGCTCTTGATCCCATCACTGTCCCCTGCTCTGGTCTACACATGTCCAGATATTTAGAAAACTCCAGCTAAACCCCCCAGCCCACCCCCTGCTCAACACATCTTCACATATTTTCGAAAACATTGCGGAAATTTCTGTACTATGAAATTTCTGTACTGTGAAAGTGTGGAATATAAGTGAGAGCTGGCAATGACTGTCAACAAAGAGAGATAAGAATGCATTTCTGGGATTTTAATTCACACTGGATTTTAAGGAAGATTTTTTTGTATGACTGTGCAAAACCACTTTTCAACATTAGTGCAAATCAATAACCATGAATTACGGCCTATTGATTCAGCATCATTTGCCGACACAATCAAGGGTTCTGTTAAATGGATTTGCAAATATACATCAGTATAGTTTAATAGAGATCTGACAGATATTTCGATTATTTCAAATTGTGAATTAGAGTGGATGAAGGTTTCACCCTGCTGGCAAAAAAATTCCTAGTTTTCCATGAGGGCATATAGTAAACTCTTAATTCTACACTGAAATAAGGTTGTATTCCATCTGCTTCCATTCCATTCTGAGTGTAGGAGGTGTAGGTGGGGGAGGTGGAGGAGAAAGTAAAGGATTTGACTTCTTTTGTATCAGTAATCAACTGTGAACTGCCCCGCTGTGGAGTGCTGTCCCCCTGCTGCCCTAAACACTCACATTAGAACATAGAGGTCACACAGCTTAATAAATCTGACTCAGTCAAAGGACAGAAATGTCTAAACAAACAGGTTTTACTGAATGCTTTCACTACAAACACACTTTGGCAAATGTTTCAGAACAGCTTTTTCAGAGGCCACATCTATGCGCTAGTAATTCACACTCAGGGGTATGATGGATTTGCAAGGTTGGTTTGCACCACCTTTCACAATTTCCCGAACAATACTGTCATATTTGCAAATTAGGTTTTGGGTGTCAAGAAACTAAAAGATAGAAAATGAGTGAATATTAGTATATGTGATTTCAGTCAGTAGAGGAATGTGAACTGGATAATGAAGGGTTGCTCATGTTTACACCCGGTAACTGGGTTATTCATCACCTTAGTAACCATCTCCTCTACTCAAACTTGTTGGTAATCCCACCACTTTAGTGCAACACCCTTGACTCTGAGAAGGGAGCAGAGCAAATTACAAAGCGCACAGTAAGTTAATGTTTGTTTACCTTCAGTGACCGGCCTGTGTGTGGATTCAGAAGAATGGAGCTCAGTCTGTGTTTACACGAAGCCCCTTACTACTGTGTACTGCTTATACACAGACAACAGCTGATGGAGACCCTGCTAGAGCTCGTGTGATCTTCCACAGCTCGTCTGTGAGCAAACAGTTTGTCAATTGAGCCACAATTTATCAATTGACATAAGTATTATTATACAAATAGTAGTGATAATTAACTTTATAAGTTTAACAGTATTTTAGGATAAGACAGTTTATATTATATAAGAGTAACCAAATGTGTAAATAAAAGATAGCATCATGCAAGCCATCAGTATCTGTCCACAGCTTTAATTAATAGACTAATTATAAGCGTAAAGTCATTAATGACACAAAATAACAAAATAAAAGTTCCCTCAGAAAGAGTCTCTAATCCCAGAAGAATGAACACTTAAACCTGCAGGGGACAAAAGGGGACCCCTAAGAATTTCCTCCTTCATGAGTTGGAAAGTGATTAGCAAGCTATTGGGAGCTGTTCTCCCAGTACAACATGGTAGGTGCCTCAGTGACAACTTCAGCCTGTTTAAAGTACTTATTTAATTTAATAGTCCTGTATAGTATGTATTAGATTAGTTGCCATCATAGTTCATTGTCATTAGGGTTAGACTGACTCATGATCTTCCTTTTTTTAAATAATTGTATTTGAAGCTTTGTTTACCTAATGCAGTCACGCTGAGATTATTTTTGTAAGGGATCCCTGACCAAAAAGGCAGTGAACAAGACAAGGGTTATGTCTACTATATGCTTAATTTAAAAAAAAACAAACATCAGGTTTCAGGTACATCCGTAGGTCATTCCAAGTATAAATCATATCATAATAAATGGCTAAGATAAAATGACTGTTTATTGCTAAGTAATTTCATAGACTGCTCTCAAATAACTGTTACTTCAAGTGTAGAGTAGCAGGAACTGGTAGTTTAGTCGACATTTATATGAACAGTTTTCCCAATGCGGTGTTCAGGAGCTGCCTGAGAAAGAATGCATTGGTGTCCGAGTGTTCTGACATCTCATTGTTCGCAGGGGAATGCTCCCCCTCCTTTCACTCGTAAACGGGAGCAGGGCTTTTGTGAGGACGGGGCTGGATAGATTTACAGCTCTCCACGCCACACAAAAGAGACTGCGCTGTCACAACATGGACGGATCTGCCGCATGGTGTGGTTTAAACAGCACTTTTTATATAGCCACTGATGCAGGACAAACTGGCAGGTTTAGACTTATCAGTGGGGCTTCAGAGCCCAGAAAGTCAGTATCGTTAGTAGACATTCTACAGGTCAACCACAAGCACGGAAGTGGCAACCTACACGTGGGAAATAAAAGCATTTCTAGGGTTTTTATAGCATGTCCGTAATGTGTCCCTAGTGTGTCTGGTGGTGCCTTTTCATGAAAGATCTAAAGGCATAATAAGAGTACCACCACACTGCCCAGCAGATTTTTAGGGATAGTAGAATTTTGTGCCCATGAATATTTAAAGGTTTTACACTCTCTAGTCTTGGGTGGCTGTACAGTTTTTTTTTTCCTTGTTTCACCACAGTTGATTTGACTCCCAGGGAAAGTGTAACGAGGTGCAGTTCTTAGGTTATTTCTCAGTTTGGTTATATTCTCAGTTTGATCCAACTTGTGTAGACACAGTATTTTCTCAAGCATTTACTACTGACGGACAGTAACATGAGAAAAAGTATAACTTAGATCAACAAAAGAATGAAGTAAATCTCAGAGCAGATTTCTCTGTCTGTGGAGATCCACCTGGAATAGTCCTTTGTAAACTCTCTCTCAGGTTACCTCACTCCATTCAATTTAAGAGTCCCAGGTGGGTCAAAGTGGTCTCCGTAGTATCTCATATTACATGGCCACCCATGATCCGCTTTTGCTGTTAGTAAATCTGGGTTTGTAAATCTACACCAGATATATGGTGGAGCCTGATCAAAGCAAAGGATGTTAAAAAAGTGCTTACACCATAATCAATAGATGAGTTATAAGTGCCTACTTGTGTTACCATTGTATATGAGTGCTATTCTCTCTGCAGAGCATTCATTTGTCATTTTAAATCTCTTCTGTCTGAATGTGCTTGGTGTTCCTCACTTCACAGATCTTATATTCAGTGTATCCCAAGTTAGGAAATGACCACATGTAAACTGTGTTCAAAAGCACAAATAGTATTTGCATATTAAAGTACATCTTTTTAATGTATGAATAGTACTGTGACCTGTAGGCGGTTTGATGGGGGATAAGTGGGGATGCCATTCCCCCCTTTTTAGAAAATAACCAAAAGCATCCCCCTGTTAACCTGCCTGAGTGATCAGTAAATCTTACGCTCACTTCTCTCCCCTGTCAACATTTTTTAATGTCTGCACCCCCTTCCCCCATAAAAAATGTTTGTTTAGCTGACAAGCCCGATCTAGATCCCTAAAGGTTACAGATTTGTATATGTTTCAAAGGACCTATTCTTAGAAATATGCAGTTATTGGTGGTTATCTTTGCTGGGTGCAGAGCCTCTTACTGTCAGAACTAAAATGCAATCTGTGCATTTGTTTATCACGGTCATCTTTTGTTATTCAGTTATTCAGGCTCTCTGTGAGTGCAACAAACATCTGTCTCCTCCAATCTATAGACATGTAAATGCATTGACTGTGACCATCACAATGACATTATGGGGCTTTGTGATAATTGTAAAGTTAAATAGCTGTCACTCGGGTACCATAGAAACTGGAGTGTGTGCGGAAGGCCACACAGATGCTTCTTACCATCATGCAGCGTATAGTGTTACCCACATCTCTGCCACCATACGCACAGTCATTTACCACTACCTCTTTTCTTTTCACTCTTTCTCAAGGTGAAGGTAAATGACTAGCTAAACAGAGTTAGTTTTCCACACAGAAATAATAGATAATCAGCAATATTTTTTCCCCAATACTTACACTATGTTATCCACTCTGTGTGGAAGGATTCAAAAATAGTGCTGTAAACAAATTAAGCTTTCAGTTTTAAAAACACTGTTCTCTGTTTTTTCATTTTGTACATTTATGCAAAGGCAAAGTAGTCCCTGTGTAATAGAGTTAATTATATATTTCATCATCTTAAAATATGTTTTAGCATGCAGTATTTTATCACAAAGACAAATCTTCAAGTGCTTTTAGTCACTGTATGCCTGTCTGCTTACCCTTCACTATTGGAGCTGTTCAGTGAGAAGTTTTATTTATTTTGAACAGCTGAGGGATCCCTAAAGTAGATATTTTCCTCTTCTCTGATAAAATGTAATCTTTATCATGATGGAATACTCTTATGATTTGAAGTATCTTCATTATCATTAATGAATGATGATCATCATTTAATTAAAGCAGATAAAAAGCCTAAGGTCTCTTTGTCAATCCAGTTGATTCTTTCTTTTTGTCATGCTAAAGGAACGTCTGTGCCCACACTTTGAGTCAGCAAAGTCCACACTAGTTTGTCATTCACATTGTTGCCCTCTGGTCCACTGGACAAGCCTGTGGGCAGTAGGGAGGATGAACAGTCATGTAACTTGACATTTCAGGATTAGAATGTCCTTTCTCTCTGCAATACATGAATCACTGAGTTTAGTGGATTACTGAAGTCAGAAATAAAACCACAGTATGATGACAGAAGATAGAAACTGTCATGAGTTAGCATAAATGCAGTATTGTTTATCAGTTGTTAAAGATGTGGCAAGGAACAAGAACATCACACTTCATTCTGCCATGTCAGGATACAGGCTTCTTCCACAGTGTCAGACCAAATGGACTGTGATGCTCAGAGTTTTTTTTTAATGCCAGAACTATACTACAGGTTGAAATGTTTTGATTGGTGTTTCAAAATTGTGTTTCAAAACTGACATACTTCCTCAAACCCTCAATAAATTTTCTCCATTATAATCAGCCTGAGGTAATTGTAAATGTGTCTTGGACATCTTTTACCTGAACTTTTAAAATAAAGAAACCACCTTGCAGCTCAAAGTGCAACTGTGTAGCCCAAAGCAGGTGGTCAGTGTCTAAACATGCTTGCTATGCTGTTTGTCTGAGGAGTTTGAGGCTTATGTGTCCAGCTGGTTACATTCACAGTTGACTGCCCGACCATTTGTACTGACCTGGGTTAATATTGCCCCAAAGTTCTGAATAGAGGTCTATGCATATAGAATGTATTACTGATAGCGTCGGTGAGTGTTGTATGTGACTCATCTGATGTGCATGGTACTCTTACAAATAAATCAGAAATACAAAACAGGAGCCATACCATAGAAGAACCACTTTGGTTCCCTAAAAAATCTTCCAAATCTACTGATATTTTTCAACCTAGTTTCCATCTTCCGCATCTGTAGAACATTAAAGATGACCACTGATAATAATTTAGACACTTCTGGTGGTATGTAACAAAACACACTCACACAAGAAATTAATAGGCAGTAAACAGATTTTTTCTTGTTTTACTAAGTCCAGTAAAGTGCGGTAAAGAGACCAGGTTGAAAATGTGTGTGTTTTTTTTTTGAGTATTCCTTCCATTGAAAGGTTATTCTGGGCATCAGAAGTGGTTCTGCTCAATTCAGAGCAGCCTATCAGAACAGATGTCATGTACATATATCAGTCTTAAACTTAAAAAGCAGCAGCCTGTTTAATGTTAAGGGATAAGGAGATGCAAATGGTCATGTTAAAATTAATTATGAGCATTTTTGGTAAATTAACCCACAAACATGCTAAATGAGGGAAAAGGCAAAGCAAACCAAAAATGTACCTTTAAGGCTAAATGGGTCTCCAGACCTGATGGGATATAGTGGGACGCTGTAGTAGGTTTTTTGGTATTAAAGGGTTGGGGGAGGGCAGTTGAGGAGCAGGGCTGAGGAGGAGGAGCTTACTAACTTGTCAGCTCTGCTGCAGATAGAAGTGAAGCTCGGTGCGCTCTCCTCAGACAAGTGCCCCACACCGGCCGGAGCGTTGGATTTACGTGTAGGCGCCGTCAGATGCGATGGGAACCTTCTGTCTGTTTGTTTGGCTGGGCATGTGGATGTCCCCCCTGCTGCTGTGGACAGGTGCAAGCGCCTTTAACCTGGACACCCAGAACGTGCTGAGGAAGAACGGAGATTCAGGGAGTCTCTTCGGCTTCTCCATCGCCATGCACCGCCAGCTGCAGCCCACCGACAAAAGAATGTGAGTACTGGGGGTCACCGAGGACCTCTCGCTGTGGTGGTCACGGATAAAGTGTGTTTGATAAAGCAGTGTATGTGGGTGGGTGCGAGGGGCAGTCCGTAGTCCCCAGGCGTACTGTGCACCTGCTTTGCTCTCGCGTTTCCTTATATCTTCCTCTAAACCACTGATTCAAAGTTCTTACCACGGAAGGGAAGTTTCTTCTGAAGCCAGTGGAGATCGAGGTCGAGGCTCTAACCTCAAGAACCTCGAGAAGCCATTGTGGAACGTGGTTCCTGAAAAGAGTGTTACAAGGTTACAGTGTCGAGCACAATGAGTGATAAAAATAGAGCAGTCCAAAAAGAAGCCTTCACGAGCCTGGACTGCCTTCCTACTGGTGTCTTAACAATCTGTTGTTATCTCTTGTTAGTCGGGGCAGCTGGTGGCCTGGTGGTTAGGGAGTTGCCCCTGCGATCAGAAGGTCGTGGGTTCAAATCCCAGGACTACTAGTAGCACCATTGAGGTACCCTTGAGTAAGGTACCATCCCCACACGCTGCTCCCTGGACGTTCTGTTCATGGCTGCCCACTGCTTCCCTTTGGTGAATGGATTAAATGCAGAGAAAGAACTTTGGGCTGTTCACACTGAAAGAACTTTGGGCTGTTCACACTGTGTGCTGTGGTGTGTTCAAGTATGACAAAAATAGACTCTTTACACTCTCACAATGAAATGCAGATCTGTACTAGTCTATATATTCACCCGGTTCTGGAAGTGTAGAGTATCTGAAACTTTGTAGTTCTGAAATCAAAGGTTAATTATTAATTAATTGAATTAATAGGGGAGTTGCCCCCTCCCCTACTACCCCCAACACCCAACCCCCCTCCCGCTGCAGCAGCCTCTACTCCTCTGGGACATCTTTACACTAGATGCTGGAACATTGCTATGAGGGTTTGACTACATTCTGCAATAAGAGCATTAGTGAGGTCAGGTTCTGATGTTGGATGATCAAACACCACTCTAGCTTATCCCAATGAGCTAGATGGTGCTCCTTCACCCCAGAGAACACAGTCAGGGACAACTTCTTCAAAGCATCTGTTAAGCTGCTGATCACGAAAAGAGGTAGTTTGCAATTTGGTGTGGTTTAAAGCTTCAAGACTTGTGATGTGAAAGTGCAGTCAGCAGCTCAAGAGTCTAAAGTCAGAAAGGGCTCATTAAAAATGTACTCATGTACATTTGGGGGATATAAATGCAAGGGTCTGGTCTGAGGTGCTGTTTGTGGAGCCTCTGAACCGGATGGTAGTTAGAGAGTATAGTGCATGAGCAGTCATGCGTCAGTCAGAACTGAATGACTTGACAGCAGGCCGTGGTTAAGGATGAGTTTGGTCCAAGAACGTGAAAGGAAATTGTCTCACACAAAGCATCCTGTGCCTTTTGTGTGTTTATGTATGAGAGAAGGGAGTAAACACACACACACACACACACACCTCACATATATTAAACTTTCATTTGAAAAGTCATTTGAAAAATGTACAAGTCAGAACATGGACATGAAACATGATGTAAATCTGATTCATGTGATCATATTAGCTGTGTCAGATGTCTCAGCATTTAATACTTTGTGTGTGTCTGTGTGCATGTGTGTGTGGGGAGTGGGGTGGAGGAGCTGAGAAGGATTACTTTTACTGACTGATATAATTCTGTTGTAGCGGTGAAATGACACACATGATTGTCAGTTCTTAAGCTCAAACAGCAGACACTCACAAAGTCTTAAATAAGAAAGATGTGTTACTGTGGAATTCTTTACAGTTTTGTTTTTCTACTTATTCATGATGTTTTGTGTTCAGCTTTTTCAGCTTGTATCACTGTGTTAAACAGGGGTGAGCAAGAAACCATAAAGTAATTGAAAGTGAGTATTTTTGTCATGGTTTCATATCAGACGTTTTTAAACCAGGAACTCCAAAACTCCAAACAATTCTGAAATTAGTTCCTTGGCCATGACTAAACAGCAGCCTCTTTCTGAGTTTTTTTTTTTATTTTCATTGGTTAGAAGGAATTCCTGGTACAGTGTGGTACATTATCTCACTTTTTCACAGAAATAAAGTAGAAGAGAGGGGCACAGGACAGAAAGGAATGACACACAAAGCAGAGTGCATATTGATAAAATATCTTTATTCTCATTTGTGTAAGGCATATTCTTGAAATTGCCATTAGTGAGATTTTATATGAACTCAAGACATCAGAAACAAAATCCATCAAAATCCTAAGTGATTCCTAAGTGATGACGACTAGAGTGATTACTCTTCCTAAGTGATTACGACTAGAAATGAAATCTGTGTTGGAAGTCTTTTACTGTAAAATTGCAGACTGTGTGATGTGGAGTGCTGGAATCATAGCCCAGTGGAGAGGAGTTCTCAGGCTTTAAAGGATCATGTATTAATGCCTGCAGGAGGTGAACAATTACTGTGTAACTGTATCTCTGGGACTCCCAGCAGGTCACACTCAGAATGGAGGCCAGATTGTAATCATTGCTGCTTTGCTTCTGCTAAGTGACTTGTCCTCTTTCCAGTCATTCATATATAGAGATCTGTTGTCTTTAAATTATTCAAGCTCCGTTAACACTGCATCATTTTGCTTATTTTGAAAAAATGAAGGCAAATCTGTTTGGTTCAAAATTCGCACCTATAAAAGATGAAACACGAGAAACTGAACACTTTTGCTCGTTTATTTTTGCAGTACCATGTTAGTATATATATATTCTACCGCATCCAGCAAATATTATGTGGTTAACGTTTGTTTTGTCTG